>CM062843.1:4091476-4409490 GCA_031772345.1 Himalopsyche anomala
GTGTTCGTGTTCGGAAAAGTAATGTTCGGTAGAATCCGTTCACCGTCAGTAACTTAGTATCAAAGGTAAGGCAGACTAGTAATTAAGCATTTCGTAATAAGCTATGCTAATTTCGCTTTCCTTGATTCCAACGATTTTTTTTTGTGAATTTCGCACCAAAAGACGAAATCTTAAATTAATTTTCTTTGGTATTTTGTAGTTAATTGATTTTTTTGGCAGAATTTTGTTTATTTTCTGTGAACAATGAAGAAGCATGTTTTAAAGGTAAAACTCAAACTTAAATTCAAGTAACGTGACCGTAGGAAAAAAAAAACAATTCTACAGAAGTGTACAAAACAGCACAGCTTAATAAATGTAACAATTTTTATTGACAACGTTTTCATATTATAATTTTAGGGTCGTATCTCTGTGAGTGTTCATGGAATTATGTTTAATATTTAATCTTATCTGAGATAAAGATAAGTACAGATAAAGATAAATATTTACTATGAGTCGACGATGGAAGCCTATTTTATCGGAGCGTTTTTTACATTACAAAAATGTTTTATTATTTTATATTATCGAGAATTACTATATATTGTTTCTAAGCATAGAAATTGGTACCATTTAAACCAGCGATTTCCAACCTGGGAGGCGCGAATATATATTTTTTCTTCAAAGGGAGGCACAGTAAAATAAAGGTTGGAAACTACTGATTTAAACCATTTGGTACGCTCTCAACTTTCCAGGATATACGGTGACAAATTTCGTGCTAAGAATAGCCGTCTTTACTCACAGATGCTCTCATTGGCGTTTCGCTGAGGTGTATGCTTAAAAACGAAAGAAAATGTATGTAAACGAAGCGTGTAAATAGTTTTTTTTCTTATTCGCTGCAAGCTGTTTTTTTGACTTTCTTATATTATCCAAATTTTATTGCGCTTGGGGCCTATCGTGTACTTAATCCGCAACTGCTAGTGGTGAGGTGTTCACTCTTGCTACGTCATAATTCAAACACTACACGCCACAAAATCCTGGATATACGGATTACACAGCAACCGAACCAGAAAACAAAGACAAACGTCAAGAACCGTTTACCACTACGCTATAGGTCTGGAAAATAGTTGAATATAATATAGCATTCAAAAGACTGTCGGACTTTGAGAATTTCTTCTGACAGATTTCATAAACGTGTCGTCGGGTATGGGTAAATCGTAAAAACGATATCTATTTTTACTTGAATCAATAAAAACATCGTCTTTCATAATATATTTATACCTACTGGGTATGAGAAAACCACAGTTAATTATTCTGAGAATATCTCACGATTCAAAACACATGTTAGTTTTAATGTTTCTCGAGAAAACTTCAAAGACAGTCGAAGCACATTGACAGCGAGAATACGTCGTTGTAAATGAAATGAGATTCGCATATATTTAGTTTTATTCTCAGATAGTCCAGGAGTCTTCAAACTCACTTATACAGTAGAACCAGTGTATTTATCAAAATACATATTACTAATAAGGTGAAAAAATATCAAATATTATTTTATGTATACTGTGGAACCCCCAATTACACTACCCCGAATTACGCGCTGGCTTGAAATATTCGCCGCAAATCCCCCAATTGCATTCCATTGTCGTTACCTATAGACGGTTGTCTGTGCCGCGCGTACAGTCAAATGATGGCTAGCGTCTGTGTATTCAAAACATGCCAGGCTATACACGCATAGCTGGACGCCTGTCTGTGTGCGGGATATTTACTACTACAAAAACTAAATATTTCGTCCATATTTTTTTTTTTTTTGCAAAACTAAGGGAAATCTTAGTTTTGCGTTTTCCGCGGAAAAAAACCAAATCCCTAATTTTGTATGAGATTCACACCCCCAATTACACGGTCCCGACTATAGTGTAAATGGGGGTTTTACTGTAGTCGGTAGCTATTCTGGAGCAACTTTCAATTGGCTGCGAAAAGTCTAGGACTCACGGCTGTACTCTTGTTTAACGCATGCATTCTGACAGTGCTGCTTTATGGTTGTGAGTCATGACACCTCACAAAAGCACAGATTAACCGTACTAGTATACGGTTAATCTGTGCTTCTGTGAGGTGTCATGACTATTATCAAAGCATAGTTGCTTTGATAAAAAATGCCTGCCACGAATGCTTGGTGTGTGGTGGTTTGACTCTGTCAGAAACACGGATATAAGGGAACGGACTAAGCAGTCATTAATTACGTCCAAAGTGAAGAAGCGACGATGGACTTGGCTTGGACATGATGCATCAAGAAAGCCTGAATTCTGCTTGTGTCTTCCTTGTTATAAAATGTATCTGTAAAAATCGAACAGGGACCTAGTGGCGTTATGCTTATTTAGCGACCTCAGATTTGTTTTCAATAGAAAATCGTATCTTAACGAGTAACAGATTTCCACTGAAGGAAATTTTAATTGTTTATTTTCTTCCTGCCAGAATTGCCAGCCAACTTAATCAGTTATCAGGAAATATCTTTACTTTTTTTTTTAAATATAAACAAATGTTTTATACAACAACCGTCGTCGTTCAGTCGGTAACGCTCACGTCTTGTATTATGTAGCCGAAGTTTAAATTCCCATAGTAGTACTGTGGCAGAATTTATTTTTGGAGAATTTTATTATGCGTCAGTGATATTCATAAATATTTTTACGCTTTCACTTTTTATTATCTATATTCTATCAAGAAGCCGCAATTATTTTTTTAACACGTGTAAAAACTCAAATAACACTTTTATGCAGTATTTTTCTTTATAATAAAATAGTTTCCTGGCTGTCTTCCAAAATTCTGTTCATTATTTTTAAATAAGTACACATTTTACTGAGGAAAATCTTGTCAAATTTAATGCATGTTATTTATCAGGGCTTTGAAGTTGTCAATAAACTCTGAACTCGGTTTAAAATGGTCTTAAATTTTTCCAATCATTTCCTTTTCTTTCTTTCTAGTAAATACAGTCGTAATTAAACCAATCACAACGATTGATATGCTAATTTTCGAATATATTAGTTTAACTAATACTGTATGCACTTAAGGATGACAACTTCTCAGCTGAATTCCTCATATCAGTATCTACAACAATAGATAAAAAATCGAGAAATTTTTTCCCTAATTTTTTTTTAAAATATTTTTTTTTAACCATGTCCGCTCCCAATGTGGAGCATATGGACTCCTAATGGAGTTTATCTCAACAGAAGTGTTTCTACAAGAACTGCATGTTACTCAGTTGCTCAACCTCTCTTTTTCCGAAGAGAGTAGGGATAGAAGGATAGAGCTAGGACAGGACTAGTGGTAAGCTAATCGCTCTCGATACGTCCCGTTCATAGGATAGGATGAATGGGAGGGGGGAATTCAAGACATCACATACATCCATGCCTTCGAAATGCATAAATTCATAAATCGATTGAAAAATCAATTTATAAAACTGTCCGTACTGGGATTTGAACCCGTGCCCTCCGTAACCGAAGCCAACAACGTTGACCACTCGGCCACACAGGCATATTTTTTAAATCATGTCCTCTTCCAATGTGGAGCATACGGTCTACTAATGGAGGTATCTCAACAGAAGGTTTTTTACGAGAACTATTTGTTACTCAGTCGCTATATTTTTTTAACTATTAGTAGCATGCAGTGGTGCAACTTTTTACTGTAGCTATTTTTACACACAAATTAATGAAAAAGGAGTCTGAGTCGTGTTCACATATCAGTCGTCTTGTTCATTAGTCAGACAGTTCCAAATCTTGAGCGCACAATAATTGACACTGAAAATTCTATATTTTAAATAGTTCCTGGAAGAGCGAGTAGCACAGTAAACATTTATCTCTCTCTCTCACAGTGACATAATCCAAAAAACTGACGCATGACATAATTTTAAATTTAATCGGAAATATTATTTATACCAGTAGATTATTATTTATATAATATTTGAAAAAAAAAGCTGTGATTTGTACAATCAAATTAATCATAACGCACTTAGAAATTATTTAATACTAGATAAATAAATACTAAGTTAATTTTATCTTATCTATTTATTGAATTTCAACTATTTACTCAAGATTTATAATAATCTTATCAAATGGTTGTTCACAGAAAAATGACTATAACTTTATAAATTAAATCTTCTTCTTTGACTATACTTGCCCCCTATGTGGAGCATATGGCAGCCTAGTTGTTATACTAGCTTTGTATGTTTTTTTACACATTTAACTAAATGCAGTCTGTCTGAGACACACAGCTGTACACGATTAAATCCAAATATCATTTGTTCAACGCTTGCATTCCAACAGTATTGCTTTTCGGTAGTGAATCATAGCACCTGACGAAGACTCGGAAAACCGTATACTGAGCTTCGAAAATAAATGCGTGCGTTAGATATTGGGGGGGAGATGGATTGATTAGGGAACATAAAAGACGTCGGGTCCTATAGCGTAACGGTTAGCATTGTGGGCTTCCGTGCCGAATCTCACGGTTCGAGTCCTAGTATGAACAGCATTTTTTCGATCAATTTATCTATTTCTGTTCAAAGGCATGGGTGTTTGTGATTTCTTAAAAATTCCCTCCCAGGCTTTCCGATCTTTTAATAACTGGATCTTGCGAGAGCGATTAGTTAACCACTAGACCACTAGCCTTATCCTTCTATCCCTAGTGGCACGTGGAATGTCCAGTACTTTGATTTACCTGTTTTGTGGTACTTCAGTGCATTTGGCTTGTCAACTGATATTGTAGGGTGTATAAATTTAATGTTATGGATATTAATGCATATTTTTTCAACTTATTTGTTACAGAACTTCGAGCCTGTCGCAGTAGCCAAGGCTGAAGTTGGAAAATTCTACTCTGGAGACTCCTACATCGTCCTCAACGTAAGTACTTTTGCTTATCCAAATCGAATTGAGCTTAACTTGAATGTATATAAAATGTCGATGTGACAGGCCACTCATTTGAAACAATAAATCCATTTGTTCAAACTATAAATAAAAGATTCCAACATATCCATGTAAAAAAAGAGTTGAGTGTACTCAATATAACAAATTGCGTGGAGGGTCTTGCGTGAAGTTTGCATGACTGCCCCGAATTTCTAACTACGCCACTGATTGCGACAAGTGAATCAATGCATCCAGTAGAAAATGAAGAAATATCGAGAATGGCATGATTTCCTCGCTCACTAGTAAAGTCGTTGACATCTCACTGATATTTTTCTACATTTCAGACCAAAGAAGATGCCAAAAAACGGCTATCTTACGATCTCCACTTCTGGTTGGGCAGCAAAACCTCCCAAGATGAGAGCGGAGCAGCTGCCTTCTTGACAGTCGCCTTAGATGATAAACTCGGAGGAGGACCAGTGCAGCACCGAGAGGTGCAGGGCCACGAGTCCCCACTTTTCTTGGGATACTACAAACCTGGTTAGTACCCATCATTAATAGAATTTAATTATATTAAAGTAATTTATTTAGCTAGCCGTTTTGGTATCATGATCAATTTATTGTGTTATTATTTCAGCAATCAGATATTTAGATGGAGGACACCAGAGCGGATTCAATCATGTCACCACCAACGCCGGAGCCGAGAAACGTATGTTCCAAGTCAAAGGAAAGAAGAACATTCGTGTCAGACAGGTAAATTAACAAACGATTCTCTTCTTAAGATACAGATGCACACGACATGCATAATACAATTGATAAAGTATATAAAACCATCTGAAATGTTCAGAAGAAAGTTAATGTAAAACAATTCAGCCTGGTAAATTTTGCCAACATTCAAGAGTTCAAATATTTGTTTTTCATTGTAGGTTGAGCCTGGTCTATCTTCGATGAACAACGGAGACTGCTTCATCCTCGATTCCGAACACGAGATCTTCGTATACGTTGGCCCCAAATCCAAACGCGTTGAGAAACTCAAGGCCATCTCCGCTGCTAATCAAATCAGGGATCAGGATCATGCCGGTCGCGCCAGAGTTGAAATTGTCGGTGAGTGTGAACTTTTAGTCTTCGCCAGTAGCCAATCATTTACTATACATACTGTAAAACAACACTGATTTTAGAGCATAGTTTCTCAACCTTTTAGAACCCATGACCCCCTTACTCGTACTAATAAGTTTTTAGAGACTCGGGAAGAATAAAAAAATGCTTAGAAAAACCATAACACGCTATGCCTTCAAACTCTTGCCAGAGATGTGTCGAAAAGTGAAATTCCTCAAAACTTGGTTCCAATCCCGCACCCTTTTTTGTTTTTTTTGAGATTCAGGCTTTGTTTGATTCTTGACTTGAACAACTTTTTTTTGCTCCTTCCTTTGGAAAGCTTACAAAATGACAGATTCTAGAATTATTCATAAGAGTGAGAGCTTTATTTTAGCTTCTTCACTTTGAAAACATTCGCAATAACCGATTTTCAGACAATTTTGGTTTATTATATTTAGACTGACTGTGGCCCCCCAATCTCTGCTGTGGCTCCCAATAGTTAATATTTTCTCTGTGGCCCCTTGATACATGCTGTGGACCCCAGTTGAGAAACACTGTTTTAGAGGGTATACAGTGACATATCATATGTTTATTCTTGATAATATATTTCTATATTGTACTTTATTTTACTGTGGATTAGAAAAATTACATTTTATTTTTTATTTCGAGTGTTTTAATTTAATCAGAGAATATTTACTTTTTTTACTTTAATAATAATGGTTGTAATTTTATTGTTTCTAAGTAAGTAATTATTTATTTTATCTGTTTCAGATGAGTTCTCCAGCATTACCGACTTTGACAAGTTCTTCGCCGCTCTCGGATCCGGATCCAAGGATACCGTTCCTGAAGAAAGTTCCGGCGGAGATGACTCAGTAAGTAATTCTTAACCTATATAAAAAATTAGTAAAACTTAATTTTTGTAGAAAAAACTTCTTCTTAGATACCTCGATTAGAAGGCCATATGCTTTTGGTGGCCGTTTCTGTCCCCGCGGCTGATGACTACCAGAGGTCTGTACCCTTATTAACCAAATATGAGTGAAAGCAACGATATTCAGGTAGAAAAAGGATGAATAGTTGGATCAATAGACAATGGTGTTTTCTGTGACCATACGGTCACGCTCGTCCTTGGAGGGTTAAAGTGACTCACATATTTATTTTAATTTCAGGAATTCGAGAGGTCAGAAGAAGAAGGCGTCTCCTTGTACAAGATCACTGATGCGTCTGGTAGCTTGGAAGCCATCAAGATCTCGCAGAAACCGTTCAGACAAGATCAACTTGACGAGAATGTAAGAAGGATTCATTTTATTAACCCTACAGAGATATTTTGATTGAAGCATGTTTATACTTCTAGAAGTAGATAAATAATATTGCATTATTTTTATAGGTTCCCTACTAAAATAATGCTAATTTTCGGTGAAATATTAATATTAAAAAATTGTTAAATATGCCAAAATTACTACAATGCGTCGGTGTTTCAGTATCGAGACACCGGAATTCTGGTGTCGTAAGCATGACATCGTTTTATTTAACAGATTAACCATTTTCTTTGACACATATATAAATTCATCCGTGTAATATGTTTTTAATAAATTATGTATTATTGCAGGATTGCTTTGTTCTGGATACCGTCACCGGAGGACTCTACGTCTGGGTCGGAAAGAAATGCAACCCAAAGGTAAACAAATAATTGATTATGTTTAAAACCTAAAAAATTTCAAATATTCATTTAGGAATTGCAGTTTTTTTATGTTTCAATATGTTCAATTGGCTACCTATTCGATATATTATAAGGTTGATAATGGACTATCTTATAAATTGCAGGAAAGAGCCGAGGTTATGTCAAAGGCTGAGGAGTATATGAGGACAAAGAACTATCCATCATGGGTAAGAAAGACTTTATTATTAATCGTGTTATTATACTTTTTCTTTTGGTAGAAACATTTGTCATAAATACATTTCTTCTTTTGATATAAATTGATGATGATTATATTACCAGGTTCATGTGACCAGGGTGCCACAAGGAACAGAACCAGCTGGTTTCAAGCAATACTTCTCCACGTGGAGAGATCATGGAGCATCGCACACCAGGCTCATCCGGTCTATCAGCGGTAAGGATATGCACCATATCTATCAATGTATTTTCACTATTAAATTGGTACCACTATTTGGTAGAAATCTACTATAATACAGTGAAATAAAGCTGTCTAGTCTGTAGCCAAAAAAGGAGGTTGGGCTACTGATAAACAAAAAGTTTTTGTATAAAAAGTTCTGTTGATATAAACTCCATTAGGAGTCCATGTGCTTCACATAGTGAATGAACATGGTTAGAAAAATATGGTTATATTCATAATTATCGCGTGATCACTCAGCAGCAGCAATTTTACCAAGATTCAGCTGGTGATTCAGGTGTGCGCTAAGCCACACCCAGCCATTTTGTATTCAATTTGATTAATATTTAGATAAATAGGACAAAAATATTTATCGTGAGAAAGACCCACCCTTACCCTGCATTAGTCTGTCAATAGAGGTTTTATTATAAGCTTTTTTTCTTTATTTACATGATTTGTTCCTTGCTGTTTCAGATGAGGAGATGTATTCTTCAGACACAGAAGTAGCAACTGCACGCATCAAGAAGGTCGCCAAATCAGGCTCCGCCCGAGGATTCATGCCCGACATGGGAGATGGCCATGCAATAATTTACAGGTGAGAATCAAACATGATTAACTCTATTAACCAAAGATGGCTGATGCATCAGCACGCCGAGACTGCACATAACCGTCTCGCGGAGCCAATCTGGTTAATACAATTTATATATTGTCGAGTGCTATGGCACAGCAGTTAGCGTTGTTGGTACGTATACCAGTACAGTACAAATACCATTTTTTTGATTGATTTATCGATTTCTGATTCCTTCCTACCCTCTCCGATCCTTTAATAACTGGGTGTAGGGAAAGTGATTAGTTAACCACTAGTCCTGTCCTAGCCTTATCCTTCTATCTCTACTATTGTTTTTGAAAATGAGAAGTTGAGCGACTGAGTAACAAACAGTTCTTCTTCAACTAGAAACTTCTATTAGGAGACCATATGCACAACATGGGGAGGTGGCATGGATTAAAAATATGTATATTTATATATTTTTTCAAGTACATAGTGCATTGGTCAACATCGTTGGCATCCATGACAGATCATTTTTTGACGGAATAACATTTTCAGTTCATTATCGGTTTACAGATTTCTGTTCGAAGACATGAATGTTTGTAATGTCTAAAAATTCCCCATAACCCTTCCTATCATAAAATAACTGGTTTAAGTATTGGAAAAACATCATGAATATTAGAATTTTGGCTTTATTAATAGAGGTATTGCAATATCTTGTTAAAACAGAAAACAAATAACAAAAGAGTAGTCCAGAATACCACAGTCTTGCACAGAAATTAACGTGATACTGTTCTGGGATCCGCAGCTTAAATCTCCAGAAACTTAAGTGTTGTTCAATTATTTCCAGAATCGAACGCTTGGAAATGGTTGAAGTTGGAGACTCATCTGATCCAGAGAGAAGCGATGAAAACGGAGCCAAATTCGGCCAGTTCTATCAAGGAGACTCCTACGTCATCAAGTACGAAGTCAGCCAAGGCAGCGGTCACATCATTTACTTCTGGCTGGTGAGTTAAAACACAATAAGATTTATTTACAACAACATGAAAAGAACTATTAGACTTTGATTAATGATTTTTGAATAATCAATCTTGGTATAGTATAATGAGAATAAAGTCAAGCTCGTAGACATGTCCATTTTCTATAGACAGAATCATAGGTTCGTTAAAATGCTTATGGTAATCAGCCGTTTGTAGAATAAAACTTTATGATGTATTTGTTTCCATTTTCAGGGTAAAGACTCCAGTATTGATGAGAAGGCAGCAGCCGCTATGCAAGCCGTCGCTGTGGACAATGAGGTAAATAATTTCACACTTTTTTACGCAGCTCATTTTGATATACTGTTTTGCGACAGCAAGTTTTAATGCACGGTAAACATGTCGAAGAGGTCATGCTATCCCATAAAAACGCACAATAGTTACAACAACAAAAAATTGAAAACTTCAAATGACTAATCCTGCAATATGACAAATTTGAATTACAAAGGAAAGATTTGAGCTTTTAGGATATTTTCTAGTCTTGAGTTACATAGATAATTATAATATAGATGATTTTATCTGACCCAAATAAAGTTAAGAATTGAAAGGCAGTGACAATTGCATTATTCAACTCAATGCGGACTGTCTGGGACACACAGCTGTACTCGATTAAAACCAAATGCCACTTATTCAACGCTTGCATTCTGCCAGTACTGATTTACGGTTGCGAATCATGGCACCTGACAAAGACTCAGAAAAACCGTATACTGAGCTTCGAGAACAGATGCTTGCGTCGGATAATGGGGGTGAGGTGGTTTGATTTTGTGAGGAATTCAGAGATAAGGGAGCGTACAAGACAGCGTCCCGTCACGTCAGTGGTTATGGAGAGACGTTGGAACTGGCTGGGTCACGTGCTGCAGATGCCTCCGGAAAGCCTCAATCCTGCCTGCCTTTTCTTTCGACCGGTGGGATTTCGGCGTCCCGGACGTCCGTCGGGTACTATCCATAGGATGTACTCGGCGGAACTGAGGGATGCTGGCATGTCATGGGAGGAAGCAAAGCAGTTGGCGGGAGACAGGGAAACATGAAGGCGCCGCGTGGCGGCCATATGCTCCACATAGGGATCGAACATGGCCAAAGAAGAAGAAGAAGACAATTGCATTAATAAAATGTACCGATAAAAAAAATGTTGTCTTTGCCAGACTACCACAATAAATGTACCAACTGAGTTATTCTAGACAATTAATTGACATCCAAAAACGGCATTGTGTACTTAATTCATTTTTGTAAATTTTATTACTTCTTTTTACCAGTAGGCTTACGATATTGTCGTTGAAAATTGGAAAGGCTCCTGCTATATTGAAACGCTGATTCTGGTTTATATTTGTTAAATAATATATTTTTTGTTAATTTCAGCTCGGCGGATCAGCTGTCCAGATCAGAGTACCGCAAGGCGAAGAGCCCAAACATTTCTTGAGGATTTTCAAGGGTGAGCGACGTTTAAAAGTCTGCTAAAATAAATGCTAGAGTCAAGGGATGGATTCCCTGAATTCACTCTTTCACTCGACAGCTTATCAATTGATTTATGTGTTTGTTTACATTCTAATACAGGCAGTTTCATTTTTAAGTGTATTAATGGATTTCTGTTCACAGGCAAGGATGTTTTTAATGTCTTAGATTTCCTTCAACCCATCTGACCCTTAAAACGAGTGATTAGCAAACCACTCTTCCTGTACTAGCCCTATCCTTATATATCTACGCTCTTCGAAAAATACAAGTCGAGCCACTGAGTAACAAGCAGTTCTTGTGGAAAAATATCCATTGAGATAAACTCTATTTGGTGTCCATATACCTCACATTGGGAGCGAACATGGTAAAAAATAATTAAATAATGGATTCATAGATGTCTAATAGATAAAGCAACTTCTCGATTTGTTTTTAAATCATGTCTGCTTCCAATTAAGAGCATATGAACCAGTAATGGTTCCACGGGGACAGCTCTGTTATTCATTAGTAGAAATAGAATTATGATACTAGGACAGAACTAGAAGTGAACTTATCACTTTTGCTATTTAATTTTTGATATTTAGTCATCACAGCATTATACATCCGCGCCCTCAAAAACAATTCCAATATAATAACTTTAAACTGCCGTTTTCAGGACAACTCATCATCCATTTGGGAGGACACGCGTCTGCCTTCAAGAATCTGAACGAGAAGGACTCTTATGACACCGACGGAACCAGATTATTCAGGGTAAGTTGTCTTCAATATTGTTTGCTTAAGTACAACAACTAATCGTGATGACAATACTTAAAGACCTCGAACAAATATCATTTTATGTCGCAACTGTTTCATTTTTAATAAATCGATTTTTAGTATTTCAAACTCTGAATATTGGAGGAACCATGTGGTCGCCATGTGCTTCAACTAGGGAGCAGGTATGGTGGGAAAAAAACTCTGACGAAAAATGAGAATACATATCTGGATCAATTTATAATTTGGCTAAAGGACCGTCTTGTGGGAGTTTTAAAATATCATTTGAATGACATTTTTGGATGCAGTAATCTGTCATAGCTATCAATCTTTTTTAGACAGGCAGAATTCATTTCATTTCCATGTAGCAGAGTTTTTCTGCATTAAAATCAGTGTTTACTATAGTGTGATTTTGCAATTTTACTTAGAAAGGAAGCGTTTAACAGTTGTGTAATGATACTATAAGGTGAAGAAATGTTTGGACAATATTCCTGACAGATTTCTGTTTTTTCTATGTTTGTAGGTTCACGGTAACGAGAAGGGAGACGATATGCGCGCCGAACAAGTGCCTGAAGTTGCCTCAAGCCTTGCTCACGATGACATCTTGATCCTGGAGACACCTGAACAGATCTACGCCTGGATTGGAAAGGTTCGTTTATTACATATTAATCTCACCGTAGTATCAGCTATAGTGACTAATCACCATTCATTATGGCAGAAGAACACTCTTTTGTACTAGTTCCACATTTTCAACATTTCAAACATGGAGGATATTGAATTGTAACGAAACTAATATTTCGAATACTAGTTGTAAATCAATCAGACTTTGGTTGGATATTTTTGTTGATTAATCTGTTTTTAGCTGAAAGTCCAGCCGGTGGCCGAATAATAGTCATTATTTGACGCTTATGATTACAGGATTCTTCTGAAGTAGAGCGAGACGATTATGCAAGCTTCGCTACCAAGCTCTTCGGTGAAGACAAGGAGACAGTCGTCGTTGAGGACGGAGAAGAACCCGAAGAATTCTGGGCTGCACTCGGTAAGTTTGATTTACTTTCAATAATAATACTTCATCATACTATATTCCTCAAGCCCAGAGGACGACAGACATCAACTCCAAATTCCCCTCCACTTAAGCAAACCTTATGAGATAAATTCATCATCACACTGTTTACTGAGCATTATTAAAGAAATTTCAAAATCATACCATCATTCATATAAATATGTTTTACGCAATGAATTTCTTGAAATAAGTGCCAATTTTTTATAAAACTGATTTTAATGTGAAGATCTTATGATTCATGACACAATGATTCAAGGAAGATTGATTCATTGTGTTAAAATTTGAGTCACTCTTTAATATCAGTTATAGATTCTGCAAATCTGTTTTTACAACTCGTATGAAATATTTATTTGGTGAAACTCTTATTTCAGGTGGTGCCCCTGAAGACGGTATCGATGATATATCCTCTCTATCAAAACAGAGGACAAGGTTGAGAGTCGGAAGGGAACCGCATCTGATGCAAGCCCACGTCAACTACGCCGGCAAGGTTAAGCTCCAAGACATCGGTGGATACACCCAACAGGTAATGCTAGCATCTGGCAAGTCTTCTTATCTTATCTACTTTTATAATTGACTGTTCTGTTTTTTAAGAGATGTACTGCTTTTTTTTCAAATATCTGGTTTATTTAAAATAAGAACTTTATAAGAGAATGAGGACAAAGTGGTAAAGAGTCACTTGTTTGCCATTTCATTCTAAAATAAAAGTACGACTATCAACAGTAAAATAAGTAAACACAGGACTCGTAAATAACCCAATTTGAATTGAACTCTGAGTCATTTGTTTTCTCACTGCATTATCAATAGTTGGCAGAGTGACTGAATTATATGGCTTGCTGAGAATCCAAATCTGAGTAGAATTGCGAATGAATTGAATGAACAAATCAATTAGATATAAATCATTATCGTCTATTTACTTTCAAGGATCTGGATGATGATTCTCTATTCCTTTTGGACTCGGGAGAAGAAGTCTACGCATGGATTGGAAACAATGCTTCCCAACAAGAGAAAGACTCCGTTCAAACAGCCGTTGATGTGAGTTTAATATTTTTAAATATATGGTGCTACCTTTGTTTTGACTTGAAGAAATCAATAGTAGAAAATTAACGACGCTATGTTTCAGTTTCAGAATCGTACCACAAATTTATGAAATCATTAGTCAGAAATTGACAAGAAAGTCAACTGCGTAAGCTCCGACAAAGCGAATAACAAACATAGCATTTTAAAAACGTTTGCTTTGTCATTTATAAATATAGTGAAAAGCAATGGCCCCAAGTTTGAGCCCAGTAGAACACCAGAATACGTTTTGATACCGACCATGTCATTGAGAACCAATCAGATTGCAGGTTTTAAATTAGTTGACTGAATGTCATTCAGTTTTTTGTATGGAATGTAGAAGCTTAACATTTAATTAGTGGACATTTAGTGTCTGGATTTTTCAAAGTTATTACAGTTAATTTTCATTAAAATTTCGTAAAAAAATAGACAAACAAACATTCGGCTCTCCTAAAAAACAAAACGAAACTGACTTGGCCGTGCTTAATCTGGATGCCACATTTATCGAGTAATAGAAGATTTTTTTACTGTGTCCATGAAACAGATAGACTATTGTACTTTTTGACTGCATACAGCAACAGATAGAATGAAAATTTATCGTAGAAGAAAACTTACGATAGCTTCTGATTTTCTTTCCAGCAATACCTTAGAACTGATCCATCAGACAGAACACCGGCCACAACTGTCCTGGTGATCGTGAAGCAAGGAAAGGAACCTGAAATCTTCAAGAAGATGTTCGAGGAATGGGACGAAGATATGTGGGATGTGAGTATATTAAAAATAATAACAGACCATTTTGATTCGCTCTGTCCGCGTTTCAAATAAATGATAATACGACTGTTAAGGATTGGAATACTCGTATCTAATAATAGTCGGGGCCTTGGTCGAATGGTCAAAGTCATTGGCTTTTGTTACAATAGCGACTGTTGACGAGACATGCCAGCAATTATTGATTTTAAAGCTATACCAAGATCTGTGTACAACCATACCCTTTCACAACTTAAATGACCGACCAATGTTGATAAATTTCTCGTTTTCTTTCAGAACCAAATCTCGTACGAAGACATGAAGAGTCGGATGATCGAACAGAACGAGGTTATGTAATCGCGGAGCGACGTACCAAAGAACAAAATGCCTTGTCACTTGTAACAATACTATTTACAAAACTTAGTGCTATATCATAATAACTATTATATTTATCGTGCACAATTACAAAAAACTGGTTGTTATTTTTATAATCTCTCAAATTATATTTTATTTTATAAGAATGGAAATACTAATAATTCAGGGTTGAAACCGAATGATACTTTTTAACCTCTCTGAGACAGGAACACGTTTTGTTTACAAATATTCATAACAGCTCATGATAAAAAAATACCCTGTATTCCACACAACACAAATATTACGAGAGAAAAAGTGTTTTTGTACTTTTTCGTATTTTTTGTATTACCAAACATAATCTACATCTTGAGTTGGAAAACGAATGGTTAAAATCATTTTTGTGATGTGAGATTTCGCTGTATAAAAAACGAGTGTGGGATGCAAGGAATAAGTTTTATCATGTGCTGGAAACAAACTTAACATGATGTGCCAATACCTCTATACATGTTGTCATTCAAAGTGCTTTGTTAAAATATTTCTTATCCAGTGATTAACAACTAAATATACAATGCCATTAGTGAACTACACTAGTATGCGTCGCAACGTGTCGTCATTGCAGACTATTCAATGAATTTATGTTTATTGAAAAAGAGTCTAGTGCCTTTGATAAAAGTTTTACTATGATATATACAGTGTTTTATGTTCATTTAGTAATGTAGAAATAAACCACTTTATTGTTATTTAAAATTAATATTTAATGGAAGAGTTTATGAACATTTTTGTATTTTTAATAAAATATTATATACACAATGTATTTGATGTTTTATTTTTATTATCCTATCTCATCTCGTTATCACTTTTGTCAGGTGTGTGGTCGAGCCGTCAACATCATCAACATAGTCCAAGTATGGACTGTTTCATAGATTGATTTTCAAAAGAATTTATCAAATTCATGGATGTATGTAATATTTAAAACTACCTGTTCGTAGTTTCCTAAAACAAGGCATATCGAGAGTGGTTACCTAACCACTAGTACTTTCCTTAGCCACTTACCCTTCTACCTATACTCTCGTCAAAAAAGACAGGTTGAGCAACTGAGTAACAATGAGTTTTCGCAAATGGTTTTCTTTCTCCCGGCAATTGCTTTGCTTCCTCATATCTGTCCTCTGACGGTCGTCCGAGACGCTAGAACCACACCGGAAGAAGAGGCAAACAGAATTGAGGTTTTTCGGAGGCATCTGCAGCATGTGACCCAGCCAGTTCCAACGTAACTCTCAAAGCTCAGCATGTGGTATATGTCTTTGAATTTTAGTGCCACGATTAATAAATAATTAACTAAAAAAGACCAGTAAAGAAAACAAATGAAAATATAACCTTTTTAATAAGTTTTATTGAAAATTTTTGTAAGGTTAAATTTTGACATTGGAAATAAAAACATAAATATATTTATATATTAATTTTCATTCAAATTAATTGAAAATTGTACGCTTGAAGTATTTCTATTATCTGTTCTATTGACGTTCATTGATAATTATTGCCAACAGTCTTAAGTTAAGAACTTAGTGTATCGGATAGTATTTCAATATTCATTAAGTAAATAAATTTACCAAATTTGCAAAAAAATTAAGGACCACTTTAAACGGTATAGTAAAAAAATAAATCCTGATGAAATATGTCACTGAATAACAGAAAATTGTTCATAATTTATTGGTTTAAACAAGGTCTTCGGAGGCTCTTTAGATCCTCAGAACCTCCGTCGTAAATTCATACACTCTTTACTGATGATGTTTATTTCCGTTACTGGCAGAAAAACTGGAACCTTTACCGTTTGCTGCAAAACTGGAAGCTTTTGCGTTTCCAGTAGTGTACGTATAAGTTTTCGGTTCACCACCGCCGCTGCTAACACTGCCAGAAATGCTTGTTTCTCCTTTGTCATTCGTCGAGCTACTCCAAGATGTACTTTGTCCGTTTCCCGATGATGTAGCGCTGCTGCTTCCGCCGTGACCGGCATTACCCCAGTTGCCGGAACCTCCGTGACCGCCCCAGCCGTGGGCGCCTCCGGGGTTGGACCAAGAGTGGGCGGGACCGTGGATTGGCTTTTTGAGGAATTCCGTGTGGCAGCCTGTCTCATCGCACCATGTTCTGATGTTGCCTGCTACGGATCCAACAGGCGGTCCCATCGGGTCGCCGTTCTGCGAATAAAATAATAAAATATTAAGATTTTTATAATCCACTTGAAATCAATATTTTTCCTTTTCCTCACGAGGGTGTGATTCTTGCTTGTCTATTCATAAAACTGACTGGGTTGTGGTGTCCCGAAGATTTGATTAATATGGTAACCTTGAATATTTTCGATAGTGCTTATTTCACCAGTTCTCCTCAAACAATACATTCTAGAACTTCCTTTAGAAGATGGCAGAATCACTGCGATTTTTTGGTGGCTCCGGTGTGAAGTGGAGTGATTTTAAGAACTACAAAGAGTGTACAGTTAAACGTTGAAGAGCGAACTTTTATCTGATGCAATGGGAAAACTTGTTAGAAGTATCCTTTTAATATTGGACATGTTTAAATGCAAGTGTCGTCGCTAGTAAACCATGTTCTGCGCATGATAATCACGCCTTGTACTCCAAAGGCTGTAGACGAGGCTGCCATCCATCCATCCTTATAAAAATATGTTTGTTTAATATTTTAAAGCTTTTTTTATTGGGTCTTCATTGTGACCTTTTTTTTGTTGTACAAAAACACTGTTTTTTAACCAATCTTGTATTTTTTTCACTTAATCCTGGCTACTGGAGATGTCACGGTCACTTTAATATAAATAAACAATATCTCACACCGCTGTCGTGCAAAGAATTTTGTGTAGCACGACAATGTCACGTCTTACAATAAGGTATGTTTTTCTTTGTACTGTGCCACTTTTATGACTATTTTAGAATCAACACATTACATACTACTATGTGATACAGACACAGTACTTCTCAAACTGGGTCTTTTGGGTGTGAATGGGGATACCAGCAAGACACGGGCGCAAGAATAGGGGTGGTAAGAGGGGGGTGTTACTTGGAACTGTTTTCTTCGGACTGTACGGGGAAGTTCGGAAATAAATTAAGCACTTTTTATATTTAATTTAATATATTTATAAATTTTGTACGGTCAATTAAAAACTATTTTTACATACAGAATTTAAAATAACGTAATGTATAAATAATTTTTTTGAGAACGTTTGTCAATCGCAACATTTGCGAGTGTCGATCATTATCAATTCACTACAGTTCTCAAAAATGACAACAATAACTTTGGGAAGAGAAATATACACATTATACATAAAATGTCACTCGTAATTAAGGCGGAGCACACTTTTTGGTCGTCTTTTAAATTAATACCTTCTTTTACCGGAACGTATCCGTCTATATTCCTCTTCGCTTAAAGAATCATTGCAGTGGCATTTTCTCTTAGGGTCAGCGGTAAAGTCCTTTTCCCAAGCGTCAAATTTGGCCTCCATGGATCTATTCATGGCGAGCTTCTTCTTGTTATTGCCTCCACTCCTCACAAGGTTCACTTTACCGTCAGGACCTTTGCTGTAACTCCAGCTCTCCGAAGACTCTTCGCTGGAACTACTGCCGGAATCGCTCTCGCTTGAATCATATTTTTTAGTGCGCCTTCTCCTGATACCGCCTTCACTGCTCGTCCTGCTGATATCTCCTTTTTTATTGACAGCTTGAGCCACTGCCTTGCCGCATCCGATGGTCACGGCGTCTGTGTTTGGTTTTTTGTTGCCTTTACTCAAACTCTTCGAAGCGCTCAATGATTTTTTACCGTTATTATTACTGACGGCGACACTTTCGGCTTTTCCATTTCCGGTTGTGTATGTGTAAGTTTGAGGTTTTCCCGTACCGTCATCGGATGAGCTCGAATAACTGGTGGCGCCGTCGATATCTGAAGAGCTACTCCAGGAAAAGCTTTGACTTTCGCTTGATTCGGCCGGAGGAGAACTCGCAGTCGGTTTCTTAGGGGCGCATGGCGGTACTACAACAACCGGTGGGGTAATTTTAACAGGAGGACTTCCCTTTTCGCTGACAGTTTGGCTCACTTTCCCCTTATTGTTGACGGCTGTTGCGGCAGCTTTTCCAGTACCTGTTGTTCTGGCGTCGGTTTTTGGTTCCTTATCGCCGTTACTAGTACTGGCTGAAAAGCTTGTAGATCCTTTACCGTTCTTGTTGTTTTCTGCAAAACTAGTCGCTTTGCCGTTTCCAGTTGTGTATGTGAACGTTTGAGGTTCTCCTTGACCGTCACTCACGCTGCTAGAAATGCTTGTTTCACATTTGTCGTTTGTAGAGCTACTCCACGATGTACTTTTACCGCTTCCTGATGAAGAGCTGCTTGCACCGTTGGGTATCTTCACTCCGCCTCCCGTACTCGAAGAAGACGAACTGGCAGTCCCTCCGGTACCGGTTGAAGTCCAGCTGTTCGAACCTCCATTGTTTCCAGTGCTCGACCAACTGCCGGATTTTCCGGGGCCGGACCAGCTGTTTGCTCCGCCTCTGCCAAAGTTCGACCAGCTGTTGGCGCCGGGATTGGACCAACTGTCTGCTCCAGGATTAGACCAGCTATTAGCTCCTGGATTGGACCAGCTGTTAGCTCCAGGATTAGACCAGGCGTAAGCGGGTCCGTCAATAGGCTTGTCGAGGAATTCCGTGTGGCATCCTGTGTCATCGCACCATGTTCTTACGTTGCCAGCTACAGATCCCACAGGACTACCATACTGCGAATGAACAATTAGATAAATAAACATGTCAATAAGCGAGCGACTCGGATAAGAAATTTTTGTTTGAACTTCTTCGAGAAAAGCATTTGCCAACCGGTTATCCGTGAGAAAATTTTGATGGGGCAAAGAGTTCTTACAGTTACCCTTATTGAAGCCCAGAATTCATAAATTTATTTTCGACATGCAGCAAAACATCCGATTGGTTATTTTATTTTACCATTTCCACTCCTGATGTGAAACATATGGACTCCTAATGGAGTTTATCTCAACAGAAATGTTTCTGCGAGAACTACTTGTTACTCAGTTGCTCAACCTCTCTTTTCTTCCAAAGAGTGTAGAAATAGAATGATAGGGCTAGGACAGGACTAGCGGTTAGCTAATCGGTCTCACTTCGCCCCGTTTTTAGGATAGGATGGGCGGGAGGGGGAATTCAAGACATATCTACCATGCCTTCAAACAGAAATTCACAAATTAATTTAAAAATGAATTTATAATAACTGTCTGTACAGGGATTCGAACCCGTGACCTCCGTAACTGAAGACAATAACGTTGACCACTCGACCACGTAGGCAATAAATATAATTGCTTTATTATACATATACTTAATAAAATATTTTAACTTTTATGATGGGAATTAAATGGTGGGACATTTCTATTATTTTTTCATGTCCGCTCCCAATGTGGAGCATATGGTCTCCTAATGGAGGTACCTCGACAAAAAAATCGCCGAGAACTGGTAGTTAGCCAGTTGCTCAACCTTTCTTCTTTTCGAAGAGAGTAGGGATAGAAAGGAATGGGTTAGGACAGGACTAGTGGTATGCTGATTGCTCTCGCTACACTACGGCATGGATATCTGTGATGACTAAATAACCTTTCTACCATTTTGATTGTAAAAACCGCACATTGGGAGTCCAGTTCTAGCTGTATCCTTTTATTCCAAACAACTGATTAACAAGCAATTCTCTATAACGAGTCCATACACTTCACATTGGGAGCGGACATGGCCTCCTGTAGGTGGTATCTCGAGAACTGTTTGTTACTCAGTCTTTTTTGAAGAGAGTAGTAGGAATAGATAGGATACAGCAGGACAGGACTAGTAATAGGCTAATCTCTCTTGCTACACCGCGTTTTTTTAGAATTGTAATGGTGGGAGGGGGGATTTTTAGACATCACAAACACCCATGCCTTTGAACAGAAATTGATAAATCGATTGAAAAAATGCTATCCGTACTGGGATTCGAACCTGTGAGGTCTAGCATGTAAGCTAACGACGTTGACCAAATATCCATTGATCCGAAACTTAAACTTAATGATATTATTATTCAATATATTGTTTAACACTTGGGCACTGAAATGTCGAAAATAAGATCAAGGAGGAATGGGGTACAAAATAACCCCAGACAAACTTGCATAATGTTTGCATTGAAGATAAGAATAAATATCAACTAGATATTATTGGTATTTAGCAAACGGTTGAAATGAGAAGTATTTTGCAATGCGAATGCACACCATTGATTGATATCTATACATCAAATTCTGGGGCTGGTGGAGCCGAACTCCAATTTCCCTTTCATCTGGTGTATTTTGATGTATTTTGACCATAGAAACCCGAAGGTTAAAATCAGATTACGGATTGTTTATTTCAAGTGACGCCACTGCGTTACTTCTGCAGACCAGCGAAATTCTTTTACAGACCACCGGTTGGCAACTCTGCACTAGACAATAGCAGTGTTCACTGCGTCAAATGGTTTATATTGAATAAAAAATAATATTTAAACAAAATGTCTTCAGTAAATATATGCACACGTTAAGCAGCTGTAGAAACAATATTAAATAAATTTGCAACAGAATAAACATATTATTTAAATTTCGAATTGTTTACCAATGTAAACTTTATGTAAAACATATTAAAGTTTACATTTTACGTTAGTTGACAGTAAATGTTGTTGCTGAATTAATTTTGGTTAAATAAATACAAAAGAAAGGTACATTCTTCCAGTTTTGTGTACCACGGTACTCGAGTAAACAAATTTTAATGTTGTGTCTACATTTTGCATTGCTGTATGTTTGCAATATTTCTTTGTAAATGGTATTCGGATCATATTAAAAAAAATCATGTGATATTTGAAGCAAGACCTGTCTGGTTCATTTAGGTAAAGTAATAGTGTACAAATTTCGTTTCACTTGGAGGATTAGGGTTTATAAAAAAGACTATGGCTTTTCTCTGTAGTGATCGCGCCCTTCCGTCTGCAAACGACGGTAAGGGGATGCAATTTACAATTTTTCAAAATCTTTATCGATGAAGGAGACTGGAAGAACCTTGGTGCGTCCTGGTACTTGAAGCTCCATAAATTTGATATCCAAAAAAAAAATGGCTTTTGGAAGGCTACGAGTGACAGCTACGAGGGTCAGGCAGTTAAGAATAACCTGTTTTGATTCCCGTTATCACGGGAAAATTAATATGCTTTATACACAACAAGAACAAGAATTATACATCTTATCAATAGGTATTTACAGATTATCTTATAAGGTCAGGTTCAGTAGTAAGACATAATTAAATATTCGTATAATGACCCAGACAAAACCAACGTTTTGTTTAATTCTAATATATTTTTTTTTACTCCTAATTGCATTGTTTTTTACTATAATTTTATTTTTTTACAGTTATCTGACTAACAAACTGAACGAGGCATAAAAAGAGTGATTTGCTTACAACTAGACCATTCGGAAACATTTTGCATAGCGACCGTAAGAGACAGACTTTGACTTATTTTGTAAATTGAAATTGGCTACCAATTTTGAATCGTTCAAATTTTATACATTTCAATGTGCTTTGTCACAAATGTCCCGAATTTCACCTTTTGGGATTTTTATCTTGTATATGAATGAATCAGAATATCGGGTTTGAGTCCCAGAAGAAGCACATTAATACATTGATTTATGGATTTGTGTATTTAGGTATGGATTCTATAATGTTAAAATTACTTCCCAACCACTTCATCGGAGAGAGTGATCAGCCAACCACTCGTACTTGCTCAATCTTTCTTATTCTAACCTCTCCTAATTGAGAGACAAAGGGAGAACATTGTACAAGTATATGGCGACAAAACACAATATTCTCTGAGAAATTCATCCATCTTGGAATACTGTACCTCCCAAGTAATATGCGAATTATCAACCCACTGGTTCTGAAAAGGACAGTCCTGATTCATCTTCAATCGATCTTCTTGGATGTGATCTGGTGATCCAATCTTTTGAGAAAAAGATCCAGATGTATATATCTATTGGGGATTAACTTAAAATTACAACATTCATTATGGTCCATACCGATGGATACCTCGGTGAACAAGCCATGCTACATGTCATGGTAACATTTTGATTTGGTACATAAGCGGGCGTAATACAAGAAACGGATTTGGTACAAATCATTTCTACAATTATTTATATTACAGTGAGTGCAAACATTCGGCCCACAAAGAATTGCAGAACTTCATTATGAGATATTAAGAAGTGAATATAAAATTGTGCATACACATTAATGACGAATAAAAAAGAGCATCATAGACAGGCACGGCTCGTGGATAAAATATCTGGGGGTGCTACGATAGATTAAAAGTTAAAAAAATGTGCATTTGGATTATATTTTATTTTTAACATCAAAAGTTATACTTAGTATCGATTTTTGTTTCATTTTAAAATTCATCTAACATACATAAATGTATGTAATGCTACATTTTTATCAATTTACTTGGGGGTGCTGCAGTTCCGCAGTGCGTATGGACGAGCCGTGTCTGATCATAGACAAAGTTCTCTATTTCCTATCCAAACCACTGGGTAAAAAACAATTCTCGTAGAAAATCATCTTTTGACATAAACTTCATTCCACCTTAGGAGCAGACATGGCTTAAAAATTACAAATGTCTTTAACTGCATATATATTTATTCTCAAAAGTATACTAATGTGGATAATAGGCAACAGGATGCCACCGATGCGCCAGATTGCTTTGGATTTAAAACCCTTTCAAGCAGAATGAAACAAAGTATCTCAATCATCTAAATCACCGGTCACCACATAACGGTTGCATTGTAATAAGATGTAGACGCATATAACATGTTTACATGTACATTTAGATAGATATTTTACATCATAAACATGCACACAGATATTTTTCATCTGGCCCTCACATTTTCAAAAAATAATCATTTGGTCTGTTTCTCAGAAAGATTGGTGACCCCTGATCTAAATCATTATTTTTATATCTGGATTTAAGGCATCAGGAATTCAGCCTAGAAATTCAGATCCGAAAGCAAGAGATCTAAACGTTATGTTAGGTTGGGTATGAATATATAATAGATCGTCTTTGGGAGAAGATAAATGATAAACAACCTTGTTAAAGAGGTCAAATTAAAAAAATCTGAATTTGAAATGCTAAAATGCTAGGACTCGATAAAAGATCCGTCTGTTTGCTGTGGTAAATCTTTTTCCAGCAGACCACAGAGGCTGTCTATTTATGATATACTAGAAAATAATAATATAATTTTATAAATACTACGTGTTTTCTGAGACCAATAAGTAGGACGATTAATAAGAAATCATCGATATCCTACCAAAAAATGTTTAGTCAAAAAACTTTGTTTTTAGATAATAAACTTTTTCGAATATCGTGAAACGAACTGAAATGTAATACAACAGTTATTTTCATACTTTCGATGGTTTCGGCGGTAACTTTGTGGAAATTCATTTTAATATAAAATTTAAAATAACTTTGATTATTGCAGCTCATTAGTATCATTATTTGTTAGCTTTATTTCGATTCTATCACCCCCTTCCTTGCTTCCTTTAAAAGGAAAAAAAACCCAAATTCCATTTTGTAATTTCATAATTCAATATTTTAAAATCAATCTTGCTTCATTACTTGAGCAAACTTTGCGATAGAAAGTCTGAAGATGCCTCTGAAAGAGGCGAAACACGTGTCACAGACAGTTATTTTCTCTAAAGTCCCACCACTCTTAAAAGAACAAAGCATCCTTAGTTAGAATTAGCAAAACAATTAATAATTTTAGATTATTATCTTACATAAAACATATGAAATTATAATTACCCAAAATAGGGCGAAATAATAATGTATGGCTATTTCAGCCACTTTTCAATACAAAACTACCGGTCTTAAGTTTGCCACGAAACGCGTTTTATTCTGTTTTATCTTAAAAATTCAATAAACTATTCATATGTCGAGATATCGAGTCGCCCGTGCATAATACATGGATCAATCGCGCAGGGCTTGACTCTTAATCCCGTATATCGATCATCCAATTCATCAGTCAGACATCTCCAAACAGCCTGTTATGAGATAATGGTAATAGGTGAGATAATTCAAATCATGATTGTTGGGTTTTTTATTTCAAGGGAGGAAAAATATATTGTTAAATATTTTTTTTGCCGCATTTAGGGTTTGAATAATGAAGTTTCATCAATCACCTTCAGTTGAAATTTTCAATCTTATTATACCAGCGATAAAAATATTATATTTCCATATAATGCTCGAATAACATAGTGTTAAGAACAAAATATGAACAGTTATCAGTAAAATAAAATTTTGTCAACTTATGTAATTATTTTCCGAGGCCGTGTTCTTCATATTGGAAGAAAGCAAACAATTATTGTTTCGTTTGATTACTATATTCGACTTACCGCTATGTATAAATGGCATAAAACGGTAGCTACCATAAACCAAGCCATCTTGTTTGTGATGTGTCTCTTGTTGAAATCGGTGACGCTGATACTGGAGCTTCTGTAAAAAAAAAAAATATTATGACAGAGCTTAGAGGGAAAATTACATGTGACCAAATTGTCAGTGCATTTAGCTTCTTTGGTCACAGATATGCTGAGTTTCATAAATTCGATCGTTTCAACGAGTACTTTAAACTAACCACTAATTCTAACTCTATGTTTATTGAAATTATGGAGAGCATAGCAATAGCGAATAGCCAACCGGTAGTCCTGTCTTAACACAGTCTTCCTAACCTAACTTTCTTATATTAAGATAGAATTTGAGCAACAACCAGGTCTCGGAGAAAAAATTTGGTTGATATACCTCCATAATGAGACCATGTGCTCCACATTTGGAGAAGACACGGATTTTTAAAAAAATTAAATACAACGTCAACCTATATCTTAACACTCTCTAAAAAGAGTGATTTACTTAACTACTAATCCTGTCCTACCCGAATCCTTCTATCCAAACTCTGCTCATAAAATGAAAGTGTAGTAACTAACTAACAATTAGATCACGTAAAATAATTATGGATGAGAAGTGAATTCAGTCATGCTATTCCGATAGCCCTTTGGTAGTGAACTTTCTTACAAAAATCCATATATTGAGGAAAATTTGCTAATTAGAATTAGATTACTGTATTCCTGATGATACTATATTTCACTAACCATCTAATTTGAATGGCATTAGTGTCGTCCTCAGTGACCAATACTAGGTGATCCAAAATGCTTTATTTTATAATTAATAACTATACCAAACATTGATGAAACAAAGTAACATAACTTCTTTGGCCAAATTTGCATTGCATTACTTTCTATTATTATATGTCAGCATCTTTCAGTTCCGTCATGTACATCATATTGATAGTACCCAACAGTCAAGGGCTTCCTACCGGTGGAAAGAAGAGGCAAACAGAACTGAGGAATGAGATGAGAACGCTGCCTTGTACGTTACTTAATCTCTGAGTTCCTCATGAAATCAGACAACCTCACCTCCAATATCTGATGCAAGCATCTATTCTCAAAGCTCAGTAAACGGTATTACTGAGTGTTCGTCAGATGCCATGATTCATTAATGTATGGCAACACTGGCAGAATGCAAACGCTGAACAAAAACAGCATTCGGTTTTAATAGTGTACAGCTGTGTCCCCCAGATAGTCAGCATTAAGTTAAATGTGGCCCCAGCTATTCCTAAGAGAAAAGTGAGCTCTTTTCAATGATCTATTCCTGAACAAAAGCTTTACGTCAGCATCGAAACTTACTCCAAAATGTAAAAACTCAATTCAGAGAAATAATAAACATGGTTTTAAAAATCCACTCCATAGTATTCAATCAAAAATTAATTCATTGGTATACACTATCAATACTTGGTGTAAAGATATTTTATTCAAAAAATAAACACCCTTTTGGACTAATTCCACATTTATTTAATAGGATCAATACCGGTTTCACTTATCACGAGCATTTTCAGCTGACAAGAATATAATACAGGGCGCTATTTATAATAAGCCAATTAAAAGTTGTAACAGACTAACAGGTAATAGAAATACGAAACGATTAACTTTTCCGGTTCTAAGCTCAAGAAATGCGACCCCAATACCCACATTTTCTTAAATATCTATTTTAATATGGGTGATACAAAGTTTATAATTAAGGTATTCTTATATCATAGTTTTTTTGGACCTTTTGTAGTTTATATAAATACGATAAGATAAGAGATAAGCGCCCGCTTATCAGCGATCGTTCGTAAGATAACTAGGCTGAACGCCACTAAGCAAAGCGCGCCAGTAGCACATTGATATTTGCACTGAAACTATATTTTACGCGCAACTTAAAATATGATTATTTATTAAAAAATCACAGATTTTTATAAAAAAATGTATGAGGAATGATGCAGAGAGATATTTTAAAGCCCTTAGACTATTTATTTTTTTGAAATTCATAAGAATAAGGCCAATAATGAGGAAACCACTGGGGTCCCTAAAAGACCCCCATCGGCTGAGAAGTATTTTTCTAGTCTCCGAGCCGCGAGAGTTATAGATAAAAATATAAAATTTGAATAAGTGACACTAGCTGACTGTGTTTTGACGATTTGTCAAGATCTAACACAAATAGTTTTAAAGAAAATTCTTTTATTTGCCTATATTTTGTATGCCGCCTGTGTGGTCGAGTGGTCAACGTCATTGGTTTCGGTTACGGAGGTCCCGGGTTCGAATCCCGGTACGAACAGTTTTTATGAATTGATTTTTCAATTGATTTATGAATTTCTGTTCGAAGGCATGGATGTATGTGTTGTCTTGAACTCCCCCTTCCCACCCATCCTATCCTATGAACGGGGCGTATCGAGAGCGATTAGCTAATCACTAGTCCTGTCCTAGCCTTATCATTCTATTCCTACTCTCTTTAGAAAAAGGGAGGTTGAGCAACTGAGTAGCAAGCAGTTCTCGTAGAAACACATCTGTTGAGATAAACTCCATTAGGAGTCCATATGCTCCACATTGGGAGCGGACATGGTTAAGAAAGAAGAATATTTTGAGTACCTAATTTTACCTTAACACAGCTGTGAGACAGTCAAGAATTATAATTTTTATGACAGAATTATACTGCATTTGGAAAACAGATTATTTCACTATTAATAAAAATATGTCATGAGCCGAACCTCGCCTGGGATCTCCTGTGCACACTCCGCCGTAAGTTGAACTCTTCGATCTTGGGTGATGATCACAAATATATTTACTGTTCAAAAGCGGGTATTTCCCACGAATTTTCACAAAAAAATCCAATACTGAACAAGATTATTTGGTTTCAACTCTAACTTGGAAAGAAACTGTTATTTTTGCAAAGGTAAAATAACAACTGGATACCGTTTGACAATTGCACACTTGTTTATATAGATGTTCATTAATTCACTTCGTTTTCCATTGAACAAACATTGAATGCGACTGAATAATGATAGCGATTGTGTCGATTAAAATGCTTCGGAGAAAACAAATGACACATGTTTTAGGTAGCTGTCGTTGGTTGGGGAAGCGATGATCAAGCTGCTAAGGGAACTGGGCTCAATTCAGCAATAACATATGACGCATATTATTTATTTTTTTAACAAAAGTTTAACATTTTAGAATAGTCACATTATTTTATCTTTCCTAGCATTCTTATTCACTCTATTATCTCTTTATCATCTATTTTATCATCTAATCTGTAAGGTTTAGGACCTATGTATTAGATCAGTGCTTCCCAAATTAGGGGCTGCGGGATTTCTCCGGGGGCTGCCGAAGAACATATTTTGTATTGAGAGGGGCTGCGGATTATTTTTTTTCAGATTTATGGGGCTGTGGAATGAAATTTTTCGGGAAGCAACAAACATCTTGTGGAGCATAAGACATAAAACAACATCTGTTTAAGTATAGTTCTGACGGTGGCATGAAGCTAGCCATCAACTATATTCTTCTAGCTCAGTGTATAGTTTTTCTGAGTGCTCACCAGGTACCATGATTTGTTACCGTAGACCGTACCATAGTGTTAAAGAAATTACATTTGGTTTAGGGCAGTGTGTTTCACCCAGATTTTATTGAGTTAAATGTGGATCCAACTATGCCTAATCAAATAGCGAGCTCTTTCAACATTAACATATTGAAATATTTACCGACCGGCAAGCTGTTCATCTCCATTCTAACTTATGTGCTTGCAAAGATAAAAAAGATTTCCTCTTATCGAAGAAGTATCTCATCTGTTCTACTGCATGCAAGCGTCGATATTATTAACATTATAACTTAAATGTAATAATTGCGGTTCGGTTCACTGTTGTTATAGTAAATTTGCTTAACATTTTTTACTCAGTAATTCATTATAAATATAAGACTGATTGTAATGAGATAGAATATGCTACTTATCATGCTTGTGTTAATTACGATATTTTCTTTCAAAATAACCAATCTCTAACGCACTCTTTTAATTGATCAAATAAATCATAAAATATCAACAGTGAGCATAGCCGCAATACCAACCCTACAAACCAAATACAAAAATCATGTTGAGTATTAGAGACGCCTTAATAAATTTAAGAATAGTCCAGTTCCAGTACGCATTATAATAAAATTCAAAAAAGACTATCAATATTCAGGTGCTACGACACCGAAAGCAGATGCCCAAGTCAGCCATTTTGAGCTCTCAATTCAGACGCCTTGTTTATTTAAAAATATTTCAATGATTGGCATCTGCGTGTTTGTTGAAAAAATAACTATTTTTTAAATTTAATACAATGGTAAATTAAAAAGATATTGCACATTATTGACTGTCGAGTTGATTAATGGCATTTTTTGTTTGACTTGAGCAATAACTTTATATATATTTATTTTAAACTATTTACATTTAAAATGTGTCAAAAGTTTGTTTTGTTTGTATTTTAATGATTAATTTTTCGAATTAGCCTTGTAAAAACATTACGCAATGCTGTGTAATTTGAGAATTTTTAATAATTTATTAGCTCGAATTAGTATATTTTGACTTTTACTACCTAAGAACAATAAATTGCTTACATAAATTGCTGTAAGTTGCAATACTCCAAGTGGCTGGAAGCTGTCTAAAATATTTAGGTCAAAGATTGGGAGATTTGTATGAAATGTCACAAAATTAACATAACATAAAATTTTCCATGACTTAACGAATGGTGCAGAATGGTCGATATCTTTGTGCGTCTCCACCAGGGATGGGCTGGAGGGGGCTCGGGGGGGCTCGCGCGAGCTCCTTGTTAAATTTTGGCACGGCCGGTGAGCCCCTTGTTAAGATAAGAAAACCATTCGTCTTAGATCAAATCTGCATCTAACTGCAATTGCTGTAGATGGTTAATTTTTATTATAAAACAAGTGGTGTTTGTGATGTCAAAAAGTTCTCTCCCACCCTTCCGATCCTTCAATTCAACTGTGCGTGACGAGAGCGATTAGTTAATCACTAGTACTGTCTTAGCCATATCCTTCTATCCCTATTCTTTGAAAAAGAGAGATTGATCGACTGAGTAACAAACAGTTATCGTAAAAAAAACTTCTGTTGTGATGCCTCCATTAGGATGCCATATACTCCACATTGGGAGCGGACATAGATTAACAAAATGAGATTTACCGAGCCCCTTGTTAAGATATTGGCAGCCCATCGCTGGTCTCCACATATAATTAGAATTTATATTTTATAAAGCGAAAGTCTTCTTATTCTTAGTTGACTTCTAGGAAAAGCGTCTCCAATATTGTTAATATTTTCAACAAATATGATATCTATATAATAATGTATTTTTGAATGATTCTCTTTATCTCTTATAGCTTTTGAGAATCCATTCACAAAGGTCAATAGTGAGTTTAACCCATTGATAACTGGATTTCTACTGAAAACAGACGTCTTTGAAAACTAGTTTTGGTAATAATATGCTTTATCAGGAGTCTGTCATTTTTCTCTACAAAAAAATACTTAATTTTGTTAATAACAACGCTATCACTTAGACACTTTTATTGCAGATATTTAATTTTGGCAATAAATCACAAGTTAGGAAGAATACTTATAAATTGTGTGAAACAACTGTTCTTAGGTTTGTTCTTTTGTTCAAAGATAAACAGATAACTAAATATTAATAATTTTAGGTTATGTTATCATAAGTTAGGTTATGTTGAAAAAATATATTAACAGAAATCAATAGATCGATTGAAAAAACATTGTTCATAGTGGGGCCTTAATTACTTGCTTCTGCTTGGGAGTCAATGAATTAATCACAATACTTAATTCTCCCATAATTGACATTGATTGCTGTTTCTTGACTTAGAAGATTGTAAATAAATTAATCCAATGACTATCAGAAAGAACGTAACTTTTAATCTGCCATCTGCAGTAAACAAAAAAAAGCAAGCCATTTAATTGTGTGACACAAAAAAAATATATTTCAAAGCCGAATATTAATCGTCAAAACATGTTTGTTAGTCAATCTCAATTCTAAGAAATGTTGCTCAATATTTCCAATCAATGTTTGTTCACCTATGACTCTTTGAAGAACAACTTGTTTATCGACCTATGGAATATTGGTACCGCCTTGTTCAGAGAGCTATAAAAATTAAAATAATCTCCCAGACTAGCCTGATTGCTAGGGTAAAGGTCTTCCCAACTGGACTACTAGATCTCTATTGTTATTATTATTGAGTGGTCAATGTCGTCGACTTTATTTGCGATATCTACAGACTGTATAAAATAAAATTTCCTCCCCTTTATGCTATCCCAAAAACGAAACGTAGCGAGAGGGATAAGCTAACCACCAAATCAGTCAGTTCCTAATTCCTAATACTTTGTATCAATAATTCTTAATAATAGTTTTCTGTTACCACTGTCCTTTTATGCTTAATCTCTTCGGAAAAATAGATGTTCACCTTTGTGAAATAGATGTTCGCCTTTGCGTGGAGAAATGTGAAGCATATCGCCACAGTGCTGTGCCTCCAGGATTCCCTATCAATCGCCATTCACTTTTCTTTCTTCCACAACATGTTATAATCCTTAAACTCAGATGAGTATTTTAGTACCTGACAGTCATTCAGGAGAACTAGAATCTCACTGGTACGAATAAGGCTCTCCAAAGTCATTCACAGCACTTGACACAGCCAGTTACTATGTCTCTCCGTGACCATTGTCATAACAAGACACTGGCATGAATTGCTCATTGATTTTCGAGTTTTTTACAAAATAAAACCACCTCAGCCCTAATATCCGACACAAGCATCTATTCTCAAAGCTCAGGTACCATGATTCGCTACTGTGAAGCAGTACTGTTGAAGTGTAAGCGTGCTTTAATTTAAATAATACATTACGTGATATCAAACGATTGTTTATGCTCTTTGAAAAATACTGCCCTGTCGCTAATACACTTTCTCGTCAAAAAGGGTAGGGGAAAATGAGAGAGTAAGAAAAGAACCAATAATAAACCAGTCTCTCTTTCTTTATCCCCTTTTATCGGATCGTCATCAGTGTCTTCCAATAAAAATGCATACATCAAGATAGAGTTTTCACCAAAAGCCATGATTTGCTACCGTAAAGCGACATGAATGCAAGCGTCGAACAAATGTCATTTGGTTTTTGTCTGAGATGAATCAACATCATATGAACATATTAGCTGTTTTAAAAACCGGCAATCTAAAATACAAAATTTTGATACATGTTTACGCCTTTATTGTGATGTAAAACAATTATGAACAATTTATTTTTTCTAGAACCCTTCCATGAGCAATTAAAAATATGGAATTTTCAATGTCAATTATCGGTGAGTGTACATTTTTAATGAATAGTCATCGATTATATTATGTAAAACAAAAATAAACAATATAATTGCCACGTCATTTATTTGTGTAGCTGTTATTATGTATGCAGTGAGTAGTGACACTGTTGTGTTATTGCTTAGCCCCTCGGGGACGGGCAGACATATTCATTTTACACATCACACCACATTAATAATTAAAAACCTAATATTTTCGATGGATTCCACGGTAACTTTGAAAGCTCATTTTTTATGTAAATTAGAGAGACATCAAAGTCAAAGACCCTCATAAGATCAGCCATGGCATATGGGTCAGGGACCAGGACGTTTAGCTCTAAAGACTCTCATAAGCTGATGGATGAATGTAAGCCAGCAAAATATCTTTTTGATACATGTTTACGCCTTTATTGTGATGTAAAACAATTATGAACAATTTATTTTTTCTAGAACCCTTCCATGAGCAATTAAAAATATGGAATTTTCAATGTCAATTATCGGTGAGTGTACATTTTTAATGAATAGTCATCGATTATATTATGTAAAACAAAAATAAACAATATAATTGCCACGTCATTTATTTGTGTAGCTGTTATTATGTATGCAGTGAGTAGTGACACTGTTGTGTTATTGCTTAGCCCCTCGGGGACGGGCAGACATATTCATTATACACATCACACCACATTAATAATTAAAAACCTAATATTTTCGATGGATTCCACGGTAACTTTGAAAGCTCATTTTTTATGTAAATTAGAGAGACATCAAAGTCAAAGACCCTCATAAGATCAGCCATGGCATATGGGTCAGGGACCAGGACGTTTAGCTCTAAAGACTCTCATAAGCTGATGGATGAATGTAAGCCAGAAAAATATCTCACATTAACTACCCCTCGAAGGAAAAAGAAGCGCCGTGAAAGACTGGCGTAGATAAAGCAAATATGTATACTAATAAACTGTTTGAATAATCAGCTTATTCTTAAGCCTTGTAATTCTCTGTCTGATGATGCTTCTCAAAGAGGCAAAATACGTGCCACAATTTTGAACACAACAAGCGAAGTAACAAAGTTATCAAGTTTAATTTTATTTAATACGGATTTCACTGTAAAACAATTTGAATGAAATAAAAACATCAATTAATATAACAGCAGTATAAATGAATAAAAAATGTAATTAATAAATATATAATATCACTTTTAAGGTGTTCACTGTCAATACTTGGTGGAAAGACATTATATTCAAAAAATAAAACACTCTTTTGTACTATTTCCACATTTTTTAAATATAATTTATAATATTACAATCAAATTAATAGCAATAAACGTCAATTATACTGCGGGAGAAGGGAGGGCGGGGAAGTAGACTTCTTTCAATCCAACAGCTGTGAGGATTCTAAAAAAGAATTTATCAAAACCATATCAATTCTTACAAGGAAAAGATTAAAAAAAATGAATAATACATTTAGGTTAATAAAACATATATAATATCCGTCAATTTTAACTAGGCAAGAATTTATGTGTATTAATTTCTAATATTTCTTTTTTTTCTAATTTTAAATTTTATTATTTAAATGCAGAATTTATGATATCAAAAGTATGATTATTTAGAAACAATTAATGGTTTCCAAATGTAGAAAATTTGACAACTTTTTTGGCTGAAACTAAATGCTCTCTATTTCTTATACTAAGCAATTTTTCTTTAATTGCAGTTGAAGTAAATAAATACCGCTTTGGCTAAAAATATTAAGTTTGCCGTCGGAATCTACTCGACATAAGTTAAGTGTATTATAAAATATAATATTGAGAGTTTTTTTATCTTCTTATTGTTTGTTACCAGCGGTGTAGCACATAGGACGTATTAAGACATTTGTAACGACGAAAGTGATTTATGTCCATTCCCTCATAAAAGTCCCCATATTTAATTAAGCAGCGATGAATAGTATTATTTACACGATCTTTAATTATTTTATGAATTCAATCACTTTTTACACTGATTTTTATTTTGAAACGTATCTTCCGTGTAAAAAAAGAGTCAAGCGTACATGTTATGACAAATTGTTTGGGGGCCTTGTGTGACGTTTGCATGAGAGCCCCAAATTTCTAGCTTCGCCATTGATAAATAGCTTTGTATTGATGTAAAGTCTGCTCAGCATGATCAAAACTGGTCCTGATCACATCTTCGGTATACTGGCAAAAGACGATAAGTCGAAAAACCTTGTTTTGAATCAACAATTTATACACTTTAAATTTTATTCATCGCTCTAAAAACTACAATGAAATTCGATAATGGTCTTCGAATTCGATTCACATATTCAAATGTTGTTAGTTATTTATAGCTTTTTACTGCCAAAAAAATAGCTTTAATTGTAATTGACTTTTTGCATGCTTTGTCTTAACTTGTTTTTTTCAGAAGACACAGCCTGCTAAAACCTATCTATCTGCATTCATAGCTCAAAACAGCCAGTTTTTGACTTAACGCCTTCTGCCAGTATGCCGAAGATATTAAATAAATGTGGAACTAGCACAAAAAAGTGTTATAATTTTTTAATATAATATCGACTGTGGAAAGGAAAAAGGACGTAACCCACACATATGCAAATTATGAATTATACACAACCCTGAAGTGCACGGAGACTTTTAAACTGGTGTTTAATTGACATGACCTAATATTAATTAAAGAAATTATCCAGGAAAAACCTTTATTTCAGTCTTTTTTCTTGATTTAAATTTTTTACAAGGTCATCTTTTTCAAACTTAAAAGCTAAATTTAGATACTAATTCGGCATTTGCAGCTTGCATCCTTTTGATAGAATGTGTATCAAGTCTGATACATTGTGATAATCGAGTAAAACCTGTTTTGGAAAAACTGTGGGTTACGTCCTTTTTCCTTTCCAAAGTCGATATATATATAGTTCGTAACTGAAATTGCTTAGAAATTGTGGTGGGAAAACATTCTAATTATGAATATAACCAAGACTGGTTGCGCTAATTGCGAGAATTTTTACTGGCGAACTGAGCACTGAATAAGTTAAATAATTAATATAAAATCATGTTGTTGACGGATCCAGGGGGATGATCATGAGAGCCATGGCGACCCCTGTAAAAAATTTAGATGCCCAAGTCCTGCACTTGCAGATGCCCCGCGCTCTCAAATTTTTTTTATTATTAAATTAGGCTTCTAAAGTACTAAAAATAAAAATATTTATATTTTTTCATTATTTTAAGATAATTTTGCAGTGGCGCGTTTTTTTTTACAAAATAATGTATCAAGTATGTATTTTTGTGGACAGAATTTATCGAAATTAATAGAAAATATATCATCACTACTTTTATTGTTGAAATGTTTTTGCAGTGACATCTGTGAGTAGAAGTCGAAAACTTTAACCCTTTGAGCGGTGAGCTATTTTTTAATAAATGAGGTTTTTCGTAAATTATTTAAATTTAAAAATTTGTTACCCGAACCCGGCCCGAACTCCAGATTTACACTCCTCAGCTCAAAAAAAACCTGTCTTTTACAAATTTATAACAATTTACGATTCTCTATAGAACTGGTAATAATAAAAATCATCATGGCTGACTTATGACACGAACATAGTTTGAAATATTTTTATGAAGAAATAAATTCCTTACTCGGCCCGCCCGGTCCGGTAGAGTCCCGGGTCCGTGCAGACCTCTAGTATGTAGCTTGCTTGTGTGGCGCCTCTTTCGACTAGCGGTTTGTATACAAAACAAATTTAAAAAGAGTCAGTGTTGTTATTTTTTTCTGACTACAACAACAATCCAACTCCACGACTCCGACTCTGACTCAATAAGTCTGGTAAAAACAAAGAAATAAAACATTGCAGAGAAAATACTGCATGCATATATATATTTTTATTCAAATAAATTTGTTAACATTTCAATTCATATTCATAATTCAAAATTAGCATCGACGGTATCCAAAGCCTTATCCACCGCCACCTCCGCCACCACCACCACCGCCACCGCCGCCACCGCCACCGCCACCTCCGCCGCCCAAGCTTTTGATGACGGTGGAATCCACTACGGAGCGCTTGGACTTGTGGAGATCGTAAGAGATTGATTTAAAAACTGCACAGCCCACATCTCCGCTCGCTTGACCTAAGATTTCACCCCCTTCACCAACACAGATGGTTCCAGCGCTGCATTCCTTCAAAATAAAAACAAAATAAACCTTTTATTTTCACTTCAAGCCCAAATGGATAATATTTTTTTTTTGTCATTTGAATTTATAATATGTAACAGTTCTCGCTGAAATTCTCTTAAAGTGTCGCTGTTGGGAATTCATTTGTGGAAATTAAAAAATAGCAAAACACTTAAGGGTCTTATATCACGGTCGTCAGCGACATCTAAAATTAAGACAAATTATGCAATGGCCTAATTACAAACATTTGTTTTAGTTATAGAATCTATCTTAACTTTTCCGGTTCTAAGCTCAAGAAATGCGACCCCAATACCCACATTTTCTCAAATATCTATTTTAATATGGGTGATACAATGTTTATAATTAAGGTATTCTTATATCATAGTTTTTTGGACCTTTTGTAGTTTATATAAATACGCGATAACACGATAAGCGCCCGCGATAAGCGATCGTTCGTAAGATAGCTGGGCTAAGCTCGTCAGTTGCAATTTCATATGTGTGCTGGGATGACTTTTTTTACGCGCAACTTAAAATATGATTATTTATTAAAAAAACACGGATTTTTATAAAAAAAAATGTATGAAGAATGATGCAGAGAGATATTTTAAAGCCTTTAGACTATTTTTTTTTTGAAATTCATAAGAATAAGGCCAATAATGAGGAAACCACTGGGATCTCTAAATGGCCCCCATCGGATGAGAAGTATTTTTCCAGTCTCCGAGCCGCGAGAGTTAATAGGATTTTCAAATCATCTTAGTTGAGTTAAGCAAATTTATCAGTAAAAAATTAACGGGGAATCAGTGGCGTACTATAATATTGTTTGAAATAATGACTTTTCACCAAGAAATGACAGTGAACTTTTTAACAGAGTAATTGATAATTTATAATATATAATGTAACTGCTCGTATGAATACTTCAATGTGAGAAGTTTTTAAACAATTGAATTATGAAAAAAGAATTATTTTGACTAATAATGTTGACGTTTTACCTGTAAAGCCACACAGATGCAGAGCACCACCAGACAGCCACGTATACACATGGCGACTTCGGCTAGAAAAAGTAAACGGATATTTTAAAATCATTTAGAAATATGGCTTCATAAAAATAATTCTTTATTCGCTTTGAATGTGTCTAATTCCATAAATTTTACTAAGTTTCAAATCTTCATTTTTAATATATAATATATAATATATAATCGACATATTTAAAAAAAAGATATATTTTTTAGGTTTTATTATTCGAAGAATTGAGCGGCCTGCTGGGTAACGCCATACTTGTACCTTGCGGCATTTTAAAGGTTAACAACTATACGACGACATTCATTATCTAGCGTAATTGTATTTTCTATTTCAGGAAATTTAATCAAAAAATTACCGAAATTTGGTTACTTCATAATATATCAGTGGATTTTTTTGTGTTTTCACTGAATACAAATTTTGTATATTTTTTTGTATAAGCTCTAGCGATATCCAAACTATATTATTAAAGAATTGTATTATATTATTAACATTAAAAAACTCACATTATTTCACCGTTGATTCTTATGGTTGTCTGTTGTTCTTGCACTTGTTTGTCGCTTCACCGAACTTGTGACAGTAACTGTCTGTTCTTCGACGCGTTTTTATATCATGCGAAAACCTAAACTCACAAACATGACCATGCAGTGGAGCTCAATTTACGGCCCACGGTCCTGTCCGTCTTTTAGTTTTAATATTATTTGACAAGAAAAACTAAATTTATTGAAGAAGGTCTAAGAGTAACATCCAACAGTCTATTGAGGAGTGGCGGTTCGTGAACTAAAATCTTGGGTGGGCTAAAGAAAAGTTTAGCATTGTATACTATTAACGAAATTGTGTATGTTTCCACTTCACCTTATACATTAATCTACAAGCAAATATTACGACACTACTGCAAAGCGTAAATTATTGTATAATAAAATCAAAGCTAATGTAAGTAAGAAATAATAGAATAGTAAAAACTGGACCTCAAATTCGTCTCCTTCCTTTGAAGGAGACGAATTTGTACAAAAAGTCATACGGAGTAACTGTCATCAACTGTCATACAATACAACGAGATTGGTATTTGTGTTTGTATGTATGGGCTAATCTAATGTAGCCCCTGGCGTTTGACAGCAGCCTGAAACTTTGAAGCACAGTCGTGTACGTTTAGAGGACGTTTTCGTATGGCCAATGTAAATAAAATTTCTAATCGTGCTTGATTGCGCCTCAGTGTAAACAAGGTACTCGGGCTATATTATAGTTAGTCTGAGACTTTGTTATTATCATTAATACTCGCTCGCATTTAAATAATTTTTTCAAGTTTTAAAGCCTGGACAGCGCAAGTTAATTTATTTAAGTTTCAAATCAAGTAACAAAAAAATTATCATAATAATAATGAATATTTCCGGTAATTTTTTGAGTGGCCAATGTTATGTCTTTCACTGCAGAGTTCACAGACTCGAATCCCAATTTGTACGGTTTTGTGTTAAATTGATTTTCAATCGATTTATGACTTTTTTTTTCGAAAGCAACGCAGAAGCACATTAAAACCAATATATCGATATTACAAAAAAGGTAATTCAATATTTGTTTTTCGATTATTCATTTGAAAAACCATCATTAAATACCGTTTTTTTTCAATTATTAGACACAACCTGAATTCAGGAGAGAACTGAGGAAACAATGTAATATATATATATTTGTTTTTGATCGATAAGCTTAATTAATTTAATAAGATTGATTGTATCATACCAAAAATAATAATTCCTCAACAATACACTTGAGGTGCATTTATATGTGATAAGCAACAGTCCTATGACACAGCGGTTAGCTTTGTGCAGCGTTTTTCGATTTCTGTTCGAAGGCATGGGTGTTTGTGATGTCTACAAACTCCCTCCTACACTACAAATAGATAACTAGGCGTAACATGAGAGATTGCTTAACACTCGCGGCTCGGAGGCTAGAAAAATACCAATCTTCCGATGGGGGTCGTTTAGGGACTCCAGTGGTTTCCTCATTATTGGCCTTATTCTTATGAATTTCAAAAAAATTAATAGTACAAGGGCTTTAATATACCTCTCTGCATCATTCCTCATACATTTTTTTTACAAAAATCCGTGTTTTTTTAATAAATAATCATATTTTAAGTTGCGCGTAAAAAATACACGATTGCGATTTCATATGTGTGCTGGGATGACGTCTTTTTTACGCACAACTTAAAATATGATTATTTATTAAAAAACCACGGATTTTTATATAAAAAAATGTATTAGAAATGATGCAGAGAGATATTTTAAGGCCCTTAGACTTTTTTTTTTTAATTCATAAGAATAAAGCCAATAATGAGGAAACCACTGGGGTCCCTAAACGACCCCCATCAGAAGAGAGGTATGTTTCTTGACACCGAGCCGCGAGTGTTTAACACTAAAACAACTCATTTCTTTAGAGTAGATATATGCGTAAATTGTAAATTGCCTGCTTAATTGAATATGCCTGGCCAATAAGGAATTTGTTATGGCAAAAGCATGTAATTTATAATACTGTCTTTACGAGAGTGTAAATATCTCGACTTGTTGTGAATATTCAAATCCAAGATGACAATTTCCATTAATATCATTTATTATAATATGTATGATTTATTTTATAATAAAGCGATGATAGGTTTATGTTTGTCGTGTTACTGACGTCAATTCTGAAAAGCTATGTATGAGTTAATTTTTACACCAAATAAAAGTTATTTATTTGTCCTTTAGGTTATTATACATTGCTAATTTTTTTAAGTAACTTTTATTTGATTAGACCACACGTTTGAGGCTGCGATCAAGGCTACAGAGTCAGAGTCGAAAAAAACTATTTTTTTTAATGTTTTGTTTATATGTTACACTGAATCGGTGAAATTGCTTATTTCAAGGAATCAACGAAAATTGAAAAATATTATTAACGATATTGACAGTGAACATTTACATGATGATGATGATAAAGTCCAGTGAATAAGAAGTAAAGTAATAAATTAGATATTACACATTTATTGCTTTAAATTTATTTTAATTTTAAATCCATGTCCGCTCCTAATGTGGAGCATATGGCCTCCTAATGGAGGTATCTTAACAGAAGTTTTTTCTACGAGAACTGTTTGTTACTCAGTCGTTCTACCTCACTTTTTTTCAAAGTGAGTAGGGAAAGTAGGATAAGGCTAGAACAGGACTAGTGGTTGGTTAATCGCTATTCTACGCCCAGTTATTAAAGGATCAGAAGGATTGGAGGAGAGGAAATGATGTGAATTGACATCACAAACACCCAGTCTTCGATCACAACGTTGAATTGGATAATTCTCAAATTCACTGTGATCTGACCGGGAATCGAACCCAGACCTGCGTGATCAGTAGAGTAAGCTCTTACCAACTGAGCCACAGCAGGCGACAGATTATAGATTATTATACAAACTATTAATTATTATTTTAATTAATAACAGTAAAATGTGTTTACATAGTGGATAATGATATTTCTTTAGTTTAGTTTTTGCATCATTAACAGCTTATAACTTTAATGTACTTCTTCTTTTTCTTTGCTAATGTTCGCTCCCTGTGTGGGCACCTACATGTTTCCCTGTCTCCCGCTAATTGCATTGCTTTCTCCCATGACATGTCAGCATTCGTCAGTTTCACTGAGTGCATCTAATGGCTAGTACCCGACGGTCGTCCAGGACGCCGGTATTCCACAGGTCGTACGAAGAGGCAGGTAATACGTGACCCTCCCGGTTCCAACGTCTACATGTACGCTCCCTAATGTCCGAATTCCTCCCGAAATCAAACCACCTCACCCCCTATTATGTGACGCAAGCATCTGTTCTCGAATCTAAGTAAACGGTTTTTCTCATCAGTCTTAGTCAGGTGCTGTGATTCGCTACCGTTAAAAAGCACTGGTAGAATGCAAGCGTTGAAGAATGGCATTTACAAATAATAAAAAAAACATTTATTTGTTATATACAATAGAATAAATAAGAGTACAATAGAATAAATACATATTTAAACTTTGATAACGATTATATCAGAGTCGAATTTTGTGTTATACGCTGTTATTGCACCCTTGCCTTAAAATGTTTTGAGCATAGCTTATGTTGATAGACACATTATTTTAATAGCTTGAGGAAAACTTTATTGTTTATTGTATGTTTTTTATGGAAATAAACTGGTCCAAATGTCATTGAGAATTGCATTATGCTGATAACCCACTGTCACATGATATTGATATTCCAAGATGCATTATATGCATATCACCAACTATGTATATTGCTAATAAATAATATCCTCAATTAGAAGATAGTAAACGAGACAAAGGGAGTAATCTAAGGAATGAAAGGATATGGCTAAGCAGGACTATTGGTTGGCTAATTACTCTCGTCACCTCCAGTTATTTTAGGATTGGAATGGTAAGAGAGAATCTTTTAGATATCACAAATATCCATGCAGTGATGTTCTGCTAAAATTCTATCAACCGGCTCGCATCTCGGTAAAAATCAACTCCAACTTTTATAAATATTTTTCAAATTAAAAAAAAATTATACCATTAAATTAGGCTATTTATTTACATACTTTATACATTTTCAAATATTGTTTTGAATTTCATTTGAAGCTTTAGCCGTGACGGGTCTTGTAATTGTTTTAATAATATTTTAAGCTTTTCTGACTTTAATTTCACTTAGAATAATAATATTATTTTCACCAGCTCTCCACGAATTAACAATTTCATCTAATTTAAAGGTATTCGGTTCAAAACGATTAATTAGATCGTAAATTTTCTCATTAGTTAACGTTAAAAAAAATACTATTTCACTGCTAGAGCACGCCACTGGTTCCTTGTTCATTTTTTACAGATACATTTTATGTTTTCCAATGTTGCCAGGAAACGCTATGGGCGTTGGATTATGAAATGGTTGTCAGAAACAATTTCAAAAAATATACAAAAAAAACAATTAAAACATTTTATTTCTTTTTTACGTGTAAAACATCTGAATAAAGTTAATTAAAGTCTTCTAATTGGTATTATCATACTATTTTAATATAATTACAGGTTGTTGTGAAATCGTTTTTGAAATATCACTATTTTAATAATGAACAATTTTACCATTTTTTTTCACTTTGCATAACTGCCGTTTTTGTTTTGAAAAAAAAAGGTGAAAACTCTCTTTAAGTCTTTTGTCAAAGATAGTTTTTAATGTAGCAGTCAATGTAGGAAGTAGATAAACAAAAAATATTTGTTATCAAAAAAATAAACAAGTATATTATTTGTAATGGAATTGGAAGTTTTACAGCATATTTGTGGATAAGTCAGTACCGGCGCGAGGTTATTTGGCGCCCTAGGCAACGGTTATTGGCGCGCCCCCTTTTTAACAAACTGTGGAATATTTTTTTTACATGCATGTCTGCTGTCAATGTGAATCGTGTGGCCTCCTAATGGAAGTATATCAAAATAAGTTTTTTACGAGAACTGTTTGTTAGTCAGTCGCTCAACCTACCTTTTTCTAAGTATATAGAATACAATACATGATTGTAACGAACAGATACAAGTATAAACTATTATTTGTTATTAGAATACAAAAATAATTTGATTACTCAATTTATGCGGCCCTTAATTATATGCGCCCTAGGCGATTGCCTATTTCACCTGTATGGTAGCGCCGGCCCTGGGATAAGTTTCACCAGAATTTAGATGGTTGAAGATAGGTTTTCTAAATCTACAAAGCGTTTTATTTAATCAACATTATGGTATGAAAATTCGCACAAAAAAAGAATAAAAAAAAGTCTAAAGTATAAAGTCTGTTGTCTAAAAAAGCAGGGCTGTATTTTCGTGAAGAAATCAGACGACTATAGTTTAAAACACGACTTTTATTATATTTTTTAGCCTTAGTAGCATCCAGTGGCTTCACTTTCTTTCAATTTGAATACATTGTATTTTATTTTCTCGATTTTTTTTTGTTTTTTTCGAGTTGGTACGAATCAAGCTAAAACAGTCCCACTCCAGAGCTCTCAAATATTTATGTTTCACGAATTTTACAAATCGGTACCGTCATTAAAATTTCAAAAATGATTGTGATAGATATAAACGTATTTTTTAAATATTTCTCTAATACCCCAAAATGTTGAGTGTAAGTGACATTCCTAATTTAGCAAATAAAGAATAAATGTTTGTATTTTCGATGATATTTCAAATACGCACTGGAGAGATGTTTGATGATTCAGAGGATGACTTTAGTGTAAAATTAATGCATTCGATGATAAATTGTCTCGATCTGAAAGGAATAAAAAAAATATTAATGAATATTCCATTGATTCAGTTATGTTTTACATAATTTACAATAATGTTGGTGGTGTTTTTTTATGCTTTGCTAATTATGCGCTGAAAACCTTTTGAATTTTCCAAAATTTTCCAAAATTCAATAAAACAAAAATTGTTTCTGACAACCCTAACTACAGATTCGTAAACATGTGACGGTAAGTTTTATATTATTAAAAGGGTCATATTGACAATGATTTTGTCGAGGTCTGGCAACATCTCGGAGCCGTTGATCGCGTAAATCAATTAAGTTTTAAACAATTTACCTATTTTGACATTTACCACTGAAGGTTTATCGGTATATTCTTTCAAAGAGTGAACTGGCTGTAATAAGCAGCGCTGAAGAGCATGGCTCAAGTCACCATGTGGATACGTGGCTGTCTCGTGGTGCTGTGCCTTTACGTGGCTATTCAGGTAAAAAAAAATATTTCAAACATTATAAAAAAAAACATTTTAAAAAATCCACATTTTTTATTAGACCAGGGTCAGTTTCTCTGTTATATTTTTTTTATACATTACCAAATTCGTATCCTTAAATCGATTGGTGTTTAATTCTTCTTTGTGGCTGGTTATATCTGTGACAAAAAGACTTATTTCTGATGTAAGTTTATCACATTTATTTAAAATACATATCGACTGTGGAAAGGAAAAAGAACGTAACGCACAGTTTTTTCAAAACAGCTTTTTCCATAATCACAATGTATCAAACTTGATACACGTTGTGTCAAATGCAAATGTCGAATTAATTTCTAAATTTAGTTTTTAAGTTTTAAAAAAGATGAGCTTGTGAAAATTAAAACAAAACAAAAAAACTGAAAAAAAGGTTTTTCCTAGACAATTTCTTATATTAATATTAGATTATGTTATTAAAACAACAGTTTAGAAGTATCTGTCCACTTTCAGGCTGTGTATATTTTATAATTTGCAAATGGCCCAAAATCATCAAAACATATTTTTTGTGCCTCCTGTAAAATTTTCTATGTGTGGGTTACGTCCTTTTTCCTTTCCACAGTCGATATGATAAATCAGAACCAGACTTTTTACTATGCTTGCGTTTAAAAAACATGCCTCTATAGCGGATACTAATTATGATTAGATTATCTTTTTTTACATTATCAATTAAAATGTCGTTTGGCATCTGTGGTATTTTTTAAAATCATAAAATACATTGTATTTTTTGTAGTTTCATTCCTCATACAATTGCGAATCGTCGCTTTCATTCTTCAACGCAGACCACGACCAGACGAGAGCACTGCGACGTCACGATTCAAAAATATTTTTTTTTTTTTGGGAAAATTTAATTTCATTCCTCCTTGCGCACTTACTAAAAATCAACTTTCGTTGTTTCAAATTATTATAATTTACAATCAATACGAACGTTGTCATGGCAACATAAGAGAGAATAATTATGTTATATATTGATTTTTCAATTTGATTTTCAACAAGAAAAATGTAATGCATAACTATTTTATCGCACAATTCTAATTGGAAAAATCTGTTGCGACGGTCGTCCTTTTATAGACGTACTATGACGCTGCACCCTTCTTTAACCATTTTTATAAAATCGTGTAGGAATTCGGGATTTGGATTTGAAAGATTGAAAGACGGGATAAGTACTATCACAATCCCGATTTAGATTTCGGGATCACAAAATTGGAGGACCTACTCTACAGAAGTCATCCGCAGGGAAAATGTTATGATTAAGCGCCATGAAAAACAGGCAATTATGGAAGTTAATAATATAACCATTGGCCTCAAGAAGAAAGAAATTTCTGAAAGCACTTTGTGAAGCAGGTGTGATTCATCAGCAATACCATCAGTTTTCGAATTGCTCGCCAACTCGTGACAAAGCTGTTACCAGCGAGGAATATTTTATTGAGTTTGGTCTTGTACAATACTTGTGAAGAGGTCTTGTCTTTAGCTGTCCGTGTCTTTAGTTTGTCATTCCATTTCTCATGATTCTACTTCTTCCCGATGGTAAAATTGATAATTAAAAATATGTGGTTATAAATGTTAGTATATTATATTCAGTTGATTTATGGATGTTTTGTCAAAGGAATGCCAAGGTTGTGGCGGCAGAGGAGGTAGAGGCGGAGCTCCAGGTCAACCGGGTGAACCCGGTAGCCCTGGTGGGGGCTGGGGCGGCGGTGGTGGCGGTCGCGGTGGAACTGGTGGTGGCCGGGGCGGCACGGGTGGTGGCGACGGAGGCGACGGTGCAGGCGGCGCAGGCAACGCTGGCGGTGCAAATGGCGCTGGTGGTGGCGGAGGTGGTCAAGGGGGCAGAGGTGGTAAAGGGGGTGCAGTTGGAGCCCCAGGTCGCCCGGGTCAAAATGGTGCCTGCAATGGTGCTTCAGGTGGCGGGGGAGGCGGCGGCGGCGGTGGTGGCTGAGGCTAATTGCAAAAAATATAAAATAAAAACTGTAAATTGAAATGTAAATGTATCAAAATAAACAAATGCTGTAATGGTTTCTTTGCTTTCTCTGCTTCGCTTTGCCTTTGCCAGGGTGGTCAACATTGACAATTTTTTTAATTGATGTATAGATTTGTTCTAAAAGTTGTGAATTGTTGTGTTTTGAAAATACTTTCATTCGCAACCAATCCTCGAAATAGGACAAATAGAGAGATAACTACTCCATCTTTAGCTGAGTCTACTAGATGTTAACCATTTTGGCATTCGAAGTGATTGTATTTGTTTTCACTGTTTACTTGAAAAGACTTTGCATTCAGTTATACAGAGCCTTTTCCCATTTAACGCGGTGGGTCACAAATTTCTCATTGGCCAGGCATATTCAATTAAATGGACTGCCTCTAAAGCGATGATTTGATTTCGAAAATCCGTGGTGCGGTAGTCAACGTTGTCAACCTCCTGGACGAATCTTACGGGTTCCAGTCCCAAAACGAACAGCATTTTTCACAATCAATTTATATCCGAAATCATGGACGTTTGTGGTGTCTAAAAATTCCCGCCCATCTTTCCAATACTAAAATAACAGAGCTATACTGGTTTTTCAATTTCTAGGTCAGGGTAGAAGAAGTTATTCGTAGAAGGTATATATTATTTGGTGTTACTCTTCAGAAAATATATATGATAAAAAGAAAACACAAAGCGTCCACTGATAGATCATTTAGTGATGATCTAATTTTTGTACTAAAATTTCCTCATATCGAAAATACTCTTTCGCTGTGTAATGAATGAATGATGTGGGCATACGGTCTTTAAAGCATCAAATAAAAGATCCAGTCAAAATATTAACGTTTTTGTTTAAATAATAAAAAATACATTTTAAAAACCGGTTTTAGAACGGCGTAAATGTTGCCAACCAACGGTTTTTAAAAACCGACAAACCCTACCTTCTACAACCCTTGTAGTAAGCAGGGTGTGCCTCTTCCAAGTTTGCACATTTGGCCGGCACTGTCGGGTTATTTTTGCAGCCGTAAGTCCTCTAGGTAAGTCCTGTCCGTACTAGGGCATCCAATCCCGGGATTCGGGATCCCGTTCAATTTTCTGATCCCGAAAACCCGGGATTGACATGGTCGCAATCCCGGGATTTCGGGATTGACAAATTTTGACCGGGATCCCGAAACCCGGGATCGGATGCCCTAGTACGGATAGTTTACCAAATCGGCGATTTCAATTTCGGGATTGGAAAAAGGCTCCGGGATTGGATACCCTAGTCCGTAATGAGTAACCAAAGCCAGCGAACTATTTGTGGATCCAAGGGGGGGGGGGCATGGCCTCCCTCTGTGGAGAATTTATTCCTCATTTTTCTAATATATCAAAACTTTATTGTGAAATGTGCTCTTTAATTGTTTGTTTTGCTAATAAGAATTAAACACGAGTTTTTAATTCTTATAAGCAATATGACTTAATAGAATGTATTATGACAAATAATATTAAAAATGACTGATGAACAAGAATCGCGGGCCGTAAATTGAGCTCCACTGCACGATCATGTTTACGAGGTTGCGTGTTTATATGATAAAAGAACGCGTTTAACAACAGACAGGTTATTGTGACAAGTACGGTGCAGAGCTATAGACGTATCCTGCAACGAAACTGCTGGAAACACTGTTCTTCAAGATCAACAAACAAACAGAGGTCGAGGTCAACAGCGAAGTAATGTAAGTTTTTATACTAAATATAATACGATGCTTTTAATGTCATGTAGAAACAGTACAATGTTTAGATGTCGCCACTTGCAAGCAACGGTGAGATAAATAAAAAATATAAGTTTCTCGATGAACCGCACTTCACGATTACATTGCTTACGTCAGGGTTTCTCAAACTATGTTCCGCGGGACACTGGTGTTTCACGGAATCTACATAGGTGTTCCGCGAACACCTACATATCTTCAAAACAGCTCATCTGCAATATTTTTGAAAACTAGTAATTGCTATTCCTGGGTATCCTGTAGGCTTAAGTAATTGTGAAAATCTAATTAATTTAACTCTCGCGGCTCGGAGACTAGAAAAATACTTCTATGCCGATGGGTGTCGTTTAGGGACCCCAGTGGTTTCCTCATTATTGGCCCTATTCTTGTGAATTTCAAAAAAAAATAGTCTAAGGGCTTTAAAATATCTCTCTGCATCATTCCTCATACATTTTTTTTTTTTTATAAAAATCCGTGTTTTTTTTTAAATAAATAATCATATTTTAAGTTGCGCGTAAAAAGGACGTCATCCCAGCACACATATGAAATTGCAACTGACGCGTTCAGCTTAGTTATCTTACGAACGATCGCTGATAAGCGGGCGCTTGTCTCGTTATCGCGTATTTATATAAACTAAGGTTCAAAAAACTATGATATAAAAATACCTTAATTTTAAACATTGTATCACCTATATTAAAATAGATATTTAAGAAAATGTGGGTATTGGGGTCGCATTTCTTGAGCTTAGAACAGGAAAAGTCAATATTGAGTTTTGTCAGAGAAATCTCGTATGTGTAAAAACAAGCTATTATTGTTTAACTTATTATACGACCTATTTTTAGCGGTGGGCTGCCAATACAATAACAAGGGGCACGCTTAATCTCAAAACAATTCTCGGTGTTCTGGGGAAGGAATGAATTTTTTATCACTTCTATGCTTTTATATGCAATACTTAAATCAGGGTTTCTCAACGGTGGGCCACAGCGTGTTCTAAGGGGGCCACAGAGATTTATTTTTGTTTTGGGGAGCCACAACACAGTTTAGGAGGGGCCACGAGTATTGATAAAACGATACAGGGAAGAGCATAATGGCGGACGTCACGCAGCTATTTTTTGTAAATCCGTAAATAAAACAAATTACTGGCATTCTAGATTCGAAAATCTCGAAAGAGCTATAAAAAAGGTGAGTTTTTGAAATTTTAATTATCATGGGAAGACAAAGCAATGGTATTGGGGGCCACAGAAAAATAAAGACACTCAAAAAGGGCTACGCTCCTAAAAAGGTTGAGAAACACTGACTTAAATAAGCAATCGATTGTTAGTTAATTCGCTTAAAATATGTTACAATATTCAATTTACCGTAAACATATCAATCTAAATGGCCAAAAATGTTCTTCTGCATATACTGCCGTAGATAATATATAAGTCAGAAATTGCAGTTATATACTAATTTGATCTGAGAATATTGTTTTTTTTCTTAAACAAACAAGAAGCTCGACGGTCTTAGTATAATTTAACAAGGGGCTCGCGCGAACCCTTCCGAGCCCCCTCCAGCCCACTCCTACCAATTTATACGAGTCAGGATTGAATTATTATTAAACAACAATTTATGGCGATTCATATCAACTGTGAAAAGGAAAAAGGACGTAACCCTCAATTTTCCAAAACAGCTTTTTTTCGATTATCACAATGTATACAACTTGACACACATTCTATCAAAAGGATGGAAGCCGAAAATGCTGAATTAGTATTTAAATTTAGCTTTTAAGTTTAAAAAAGATGACCTTGTAAAAAATTAAAACCAAGAAAAAAGACTGAAATAAAGATTTTTCCTAGACAATTTCTTAAATTAATATTAGATTATGTCAATTAAACACCAGTTTAGAAGTATCCGTGCACTTCAAGGTTGTGCATAATTCATCATTTGCATATGTCACAAAATCATCAAAACACGTTTTTAGCGCCTCCTGTAAAATTTGATATGTGTGAGTTACGTTCTTTTTCCTTTCCACAGTCGATATATCGACGAATATCTGTATTTTGATTTAAAGAGTTTCATGGTTAACAGGGTACTTTGACAAAGAAATTTACTTTTAAGCATTGAGCCCATATTCAAAAAATAAAACGCTCATATGAGCACAAGAATCTAGAGGTTGAATTTTCAAGAAATAAGTTTAAATATTCACTAAATAAAATCACAAATTACAATAGTAAAAAGATGTCAAATACGCTAGATATAACATTATACAATACGCTCTGAAATCGAACACAGTTTAACAACCACTGAAAACATAACCAGCGCGAATAAACAATAAACAGCGGTATCTTGTGGGCGAGGCCACTTCCGTATATGTCATCAGATGCATTAGTATTAGAAGATTTAGTCATAATAGACCATTAAATAATAAGGATATCTTTCAATGGAAACCATTTATCGTCTATGTTTTATATTTATTTATAATACTTCCGTAAAAGGAATTGATACGCCATCTGTGAAATAAATACGATGTTCTGATCTGATGACCAATCGATAATAATTCTTGCCTTTAGTGACATCTTTCCGCTGCGTAATTAATTAATAAAGTGTCACGGTCTACAGAGACATCTATAATTAAGAGAAATTATTAAATTGCTTATACACAAAAATTCCTTCAATTGATAGAATATAGCTTAATATGATTTTAAAATCATCTCAGTTGAGTGAAACATTCCTTATTATCATATTCTAATAAAGTTTATTTGTAAAATATGAACAGGGAGCCAGTGGCGTGCTTAAGCAGGGACCTCCTATTTTTTTTTTCATTAAAAATTCGTGTCTCAACCAAAACGCACTATTTTTTTTTTAATATATCAAACGTTAACAAAATCAAATAAATCAATAATGATATCTTCATTTGACAGATACTATTTTTTAATTTAATAAGATATGAATGTCCAAAATTCTGAGATCATATTCGTAAACTTCCTGGTAAAAAAGATTCTAATGGGAATTCTTTTGTTGGGATCTGGCAACGTCTCGAAAGTTCAGTGGTTAATCGATATATTTTTTTCTAGCGGTGAACTGGTTGTAATCTGCTGAAATCACCATGTGGATACGTGGCTGTCTGGTGCTGCTGTGCCTCTGTGTGGTCATTCAGGTAAAACATTAACATAATTAGAGTCAAAATCGGTTATTTTTTCTTATTTCAAAGTTTCAAAAAACTCACACCAACGACGATACCATTATTAGAAATTGTTATTTTCAGTTTTTAAATTTTATTTTATTTATTTTAAAGGAAATGAAGGCCCAAAGAGGTGGTGGCGGAGGAGGTGGTGGTGGAGGAGGTGGTGGCGGCAATGGAGGCGGCGGTGGAAGTGACTGTGGTGGAGGCGGTGGCGGAGGTGGTGGCGGCGGTCAAAACGGCGGCAGTGGAAGCAACTGTGGTGGAGGTGGTGGTGGCCCGAACGGTGGAGGTGGCGGTGGCCCGAACGGTGGAGGTGGAGGCGGCCCGAACGGTGGCGGTGGTGGTGGCCCGAACGGTGGCGGCGGCGGTGGCCCGAACGGTGGTGGCGGCGGTGGTCCTAACGGTGGCGGTGGCTCGAACGGTGGCCGTGGCGGCGATGGTGTTGGCGGGAACGGTGGTCGTGGCGGTGACGGCTCGGACAGTGGTCGTGGCAACGACGGAGGCCGCGGTGGACGTGGCGGTTGACTCCTTTCATGCTCGTTCAAAAAGAATTGTAAATTGAAATATTAAAACATTTATTGGAAAAATAAAAAATCGCTGCAATATTTTCTTTGCTGTTTTATTTCTGTGTTTTTACTTAATCACTACGCTGGCCTGTGGCCGAGGGGTCAAAATCAAACGGAAAGTTTCATAAGATGATTTAAAATTTAAGAAATTGCGCCTTAAGACGTGGATATTGGTTTTGTTAAATTTAATTGTATTCTTTTCATCTGTTCAAAGGGAAAAAAATCATTCTTTTAACCATTTCTCATCTCTCAATTTTTAAAGAAAGATTCTCATTATTCAGTTGTTCGACCTATCTTTTTTGGAACAGAGAAGAGATATAAGAATAGGGTTAGGACTAGTGGTTAGTTTATCACTATAACTACGCACCGTTCTTAAGTAAAGATGGGCAGAAGGGAATTTTAGACAGCCATGTCTCCTTCGCAACTCGAACCCCGATTGAAAAATCGATTTATGAATCTGTCCGTACCATGATTCAAGCCCGTGAGCTCTGTGACCGAAGCCAACAGCGTTGACCATTCGACTACAGACCCGACTATACATATCAGAAGGCTCTGGTTTTGAAGATTTATTCTCGATCCGTTGCTCTCTCCCTATTCAAACAGTACAATAATGAATAATATTATATTAATGATTACTAGCTGTAAGCCCGTTGACCTCAACGGGGGGGGGTTTTGTTGCATTTTTAAGTAGTCAGAAAATTTACTGGCATAAAAAATAAATTACACACCTATTTATTGAATAAGCCAGAAATTCTAAAAGTAAAAGAAATATATCTCGGGGCATATATCGACAGCCCTGCCCTGCAGTATTTAAATTGTAGATAATATAATTTTAAGAATAATTGAAATGTTTAAGTTTGCTAACAAATATATTTCGTAGAAGAAGAAACATACCTCGGGACATATATCGACAGCCCTGCAGTATTTCAATTGTAAATTATTTAATTTTTGGAATAATGTTTAAGTTTGCTAACAATCATTTTTCGTAGTAGCAGAAATATACCTCTATTATATAAAATATATATTTTATTAATGATTATTGCTTTCTGAACAAGGTGGTACCAATGTTCCATAGGTCGACTAACAAGTTGGTCTTCAAAGAGTCATATGTGAATAAACATTGATTGAATATATTGAGATTTTTTTAAAGAATTGAGGTTAACTAACACACTTTAAAATATCATTATTTTACTTGTCAAAAACATTTTACAAGTCTAAATGAATGAATGACTGCGAAAATGGGTTCTTATGAAATTGTTAGTTGTCTATAGCAGTGTCTTCCTAAAACCACTGACGTAAGGAGGCGCTGTCATGTACGTTCCCTAATCTCCGAATTTCTCACGAAATCAAACCTTCGAGTCTTCGTCAGGTGCCGTGATTCGCTTCCATAAAACAGCACTGGTAGAATGCAAGCGTTGAAGAAATGGCATTTACAAATAATACAAAATCATATATATAGATAAATAATAAATACAATATTCTTTACGATTTTAAAATAAAATAGAATAAACAACAGATAGTGTAGAAAAAAATACATTTAACCCTTCAAGGACGAGCGTGGCCATATGGTCACAGTAAACACCGTTGTCTATTTATCCCACTATTCATTCTTTTTCTACCTGAATATCGTTGCTTTCACTCATATTTGGTTAAGAAGGGTACAGACTTCAGTTAGTCATCAGCCGCGGGGACAGAAACGGCCACCAAAAGCACATGCGATTTTTTGAATTTCCGTTTTTTTTAATGGACTTTTTGAAACTGTTAGTTATTTTTTTATCAAAACATCAAATTATTTACAGTTCTTTTGCTAATATATTTGTATTGAAATTATGTTGATCTGAAGAGGTAAAATTGTAAATATTTTTTAAAAATTTCACGTTTAGCTATATTTCAACCCCGAATTTTTGCGTGCCCATACGGTCACGCTCGTCCTTACCACTGTCCGTACACAATATTACACGGTAATAAAAAGATGAGCATGACCATACAGTCATGCGGGGTTTCTATACAACGACTTTGCGTTTTTTTTTATTTTAATTTTTGTTAGGAATAAAAGTTATCCGTGACTTCAATATGGTTTAAAAAATATTTTTTTTACCGCAAAAAAGCTCTCGTCTCTGGAGGGTTAATAATTTTGAATGCCAAATACGTTAAATTCGTATGTAAAAACATTGACAGTGATTATATCAGAGTCGAATTTTGTGTTATACACTGTTATTGCACCCTTGCCTTAAAAATGTTTTGAGGTTAGGTTATGTTGATAGACACATTATTTTAATAGCTTGAGGAAAACTTTATTGTTTATTGTATGTTTTTTACGGAAATAAACTGGTCCAAATGTCACTGGTAATTGCATTATGCTGATAACCTTCTGTTAACATAATATTGATATTCTAAGATGTATTATATATCAGCAACTAGATATGTATGTATTATATGTTGTTTATAAATAATATCCTTAATTAGAAGATAGTAAATGGGACGAAGGGAGTAGTCTAGGGAATGAAAGGATAGAGCTAAACAGGACTACTGGTTGGCTAATCACTCTCGTCATGTCCTGTTATTTTAGTATTGGTGTGGTGGGAGGGATTCGTTTAGACATCACAAACATCCATGCGTTCTAGTAGTAATGGATTGAAAAAATGCTGTTCGAACTGGGATTCGAACCCATAAAGTCTGTCACCGAAGCCAACGACGATGACTACTGTGCCATTAGTCCGGCAACAAAAAGAGAAGTTGAGCTACTGAGTGACAAGCAGCTCATGTAGAAAAACATTTACTGAGATATCTCCAGTAGGAGGCCAAATGCTCCACATTGGGAGCGGGCATGGGTAAAAAAAATATAAATTATGATAGTGGTGTAATTCATTGAATATGATTAAGGGTGAGTGTAGCGGCTTACAGCGACACCTACATATGGCATTCATGTAATTCAGTGGTTCTCAAACTTATAATGCTCGTGGACCCCTTTTAAAGCAAAAACCTGAACATGGACCCCTAAGTGAAATTATATTTGCCGCCTGTGTGGTCGAGTGGTCAACGTCGTTGGCTTTGGTTACGGAGGTCACGGGTTCGAACCCCAGTACGGACAGTTTTATTAATTGATTTTTCAATCGATTTATGAATTTCTGTTCAAAGGCATGGATGTATGTGATGTCTTTTATTCCCCTCCCCCACCCATCCTATCCTATGAACGAGAGCGATTATCTTACCACTAGTCCTGCCCTAGCCCTATACTTATATTCCTACTTTTTTTGGAAAAGGAGAGGTTGAGCAACTTAGTGACAAGTAGTTCTCGTAGAAACACTTATGTTGAGATAAACTCCATAGGAGTCAAAATGTGATTCTATGAAATATCCATATCATTATTAGAATATTCGTAATGTGTGTAAAAAGTATTGAAATGTATAAACTACAATAAAAATCATTTCTAAACTACAATAAAGTCCTTGGAAGAATAAATATAAAAAATATTCTTTATAGCGTTCTGTCTAAAACTCCCTCCCAACCATTTTTTCTTAACACTCGCAGCTCGGAGACAAGAAAAATACCACTCTTCCGATGGGGGTCGTTTAGGGACCCCATTGGTTTCCTCATTATTGGCATTATTCTTATTATTTTCAAAAAAAAAAAATAGTCTTAGGGCTTTAAAATATCTCTCTGCATCATTCCTCATACATTTTTTTATAAAAATCCGTGGTTTTTTTAATAAATAATCATATTTTAAGTTGCGCGTAAAAAAGACGTCATCCCAGCACACATATGAAATAGCAACTGACGAGATTTAGCTAATGCTATTTTACGAGCGACCGCTTATCTCTCTGTTATCTGTAATGCTTATTGCGCCTTCTCATGTTGCCAAAACTTATATAAAATAAGGCATCGATGTAAGTAAGATATTGTGTTTTTTTTGAGAATAGTATTCGAGGAAACATAATTTATTATCTTTAGCTTCGTACACATCAATCCGTGTTTTGTTCTACTTTGAGGATCTTTTTTATTTAGTTGAATTGTTTTCTTTTCTGTTTTATTTAATAGAGACGGAACTAGCGATCGAATATTTTTTTCTTCTACAAAAGGTCCAAAAAACTATGATATAAGAATACCTTAATTATAAACATTGTATCACCCATATTAAAATAAATATTTAAGAAAATGTTGGTATTGGGGTCGCATTTCTTGAGCTTAGAACCGGAAAAGTTAATCGGTGAGTAGTTAAAGTGATAACCTAACCAGTAACCACAAGTCATGTCCATGCCCTGTTTTTCTATCACTACTTACTTCGAAAAACAGAGAATGAGCAACTGAGTAACAAACAGTTATCGTAGAAAATCTTTTGTTGAGATACCTTCATTAGCAGACCATATGCTCCACAATGGGGGAGGAAATTGATATAAAAAATCTCCTGTCAAACATCATCTCGGCGTCATTTTTGAGAAGAAAGCTCATACATTCAAATCTTGTTTTTGATAAAACTAACTACAGTGGAACTAGGGCATCCAATCCCGGGATCCCGTTCAATTTTCTGATCCCGAAATCCCGGGATTGATATGGTCGCTATCCCGGGATTTCGGGATTGAGAAATTTTGAGGAAATCCCGAAAATTTACACGAAATTGGCAAATTGTGGATTTCAAATTCGTCGGTGAGCTAAAAAAAAAACGAGCTTTGGAGATAATCTGAGGAAAAAGTATAAGGAATTGAGGTTTTTAAATTCCTCGGTGATTTAATCCCAATCCCGGGATTGGAAAATGGCTCCGGGATTGGATACCCTAAGTGGAACCTCTCACAACGAGCTTAATTCGTTCCAGAGTCAAATAATTTATGACAAATAATTAATTCTTTTTTTACTAGAAAAGCTGTCTAGACCAGTGTTTCTCAACCTTTTTGGGAGCGTGGCCCCTTTTGAGTGTCTTTATTTTTCTGTGGCCCCCATACCATTGTTTTGTCTTCCCATGAAAATTATAATTTCAAAAATCCACCTTTTTTATAGCTCTTCCGAAAATTTCGAATCTAGAATGCCAGTAATTTATTTTATTTATAGATTTTCAAAAAATGGCTGCGCGACGTCCGCCATTATGCTCTTCCCTGTATCGTCTTCTCAAAACCCGTGGCCCCCCTAAACTGTGCTGTGGCTCCCCAAAACAAAAATAAATCTCTGTGGCCCCCTTAGAACACGCTGTGGCCCACCATTGAGAAACCCTGGTCTAGACATTCATTTTTGCCGACGGTGAAAATGTGACCTAGCATTGTCATTGAATAAATGTGTAAAACGCATAGCCACCTCCTTATTAGGGTGATGCTTCTCAACGTACGGTGCAACAGTTTTCCATGCTTTCAGCATTTCTCTTATTGCGCCAGAAGATTGTTGATCTGCTACTTTCTCCTTCCCCACTAACAAACTCTCCTCCATAACTTCTCGCTGTGAAAAACAATGTAACACCATAAGCTCTGCTACAAGCTCATCAATATCGTTGTCATCCACCCAGTCCCATGGTACTAAAGTGGACACTCACATGTGAGTGAGGTGAATGTTATGCGAAATATCGCTCGTTAAGCGAGCATTTCTTTCACAATCTGTTTTGCTCGTTATGCGAATTACTCGTTATAAGAGGTGCTCGTTATGAGAGGTTCCACTGGAATGAAGCTTAATATAATTTTCAATAATGAGTAATGATATAATCATTTTTCTGGCAACAAGTTTTGATTAAAGCTAGTATAGAAAATAATGAATTATTATGTGTAGGAAAGATTTTCCCCCTTTGGCCAAATGAAAAAAATAAAATAAAATTTAACAATATTAAGGCACACCAACATCCACGCCACGCATTAAGGCGCAAATCCTAAAAATTAAAATCAACTTATGAAACCTTTCGTTTGATTTTGACCCCTCTGCCATAGCGCTCAATCTAGTGAATTAGTTTAAACGCAGAAATAAAACAACAATTTTTTTATTCAAATAAATGTTTTAACATTTAAATTTACATTTTTTCTCAAAATGAGAATCAATAGTGTCCACCGCCACCACCACCGTACGGGCCGCCGCCGCCACCGTTCCGGCCACCGCCACCTCCACCGTACGGGCCACCGCCACCGCCACCATACGGGCCACCGCCACCACCGTTCGAGCTACCGCCGCCACCGCCGTACGGGCCACCGCCACCACCGTTCGAGCCACCTCCACCGCCGCCGTACGGGCCACCGCCACCACCATTCGAGCCACCTCCACCGCCGCCGTACGGGCCACCGCCACCACCATTCGAGCTACCGCCACCGCCACCGTACGGGCCACCACCGCCACCTCCATAGGCCTTCATTTCCTTTAAAATAAATAAAATAAAACTTTAAAAGTAAAATTGATAATTCCTTATATTGGAATCGTCGTTGGTAATACTGAATGTGTGAGTTTTTTGAAACTTTGAAATAAGAAAAAATAAAAGATTTTGACAAATAACATATGTTAATGTTTTACCTGAATGGCCACACAGAGGCACAGCAGCACCAGACAGCCACGTATCCACATGGTGATTTCAGCTAGCACTGCCTATTGCAACCAGTTCACTGCTAGAAAAAAAAATATCGATTAATCACTGAACTTCTGAGACGCTGCCAGACCTCGACAAAAGCATTTCCATTAGAATCTCGTTTGCCAGGAAGCTTCTGGCCACATGTTGACGAATCTGTAGGTTGTCAGAAACAATCTTGATATATCCAAAAAGTTTTAAGCGTATAATCAAGCTACGATATTGCAAAGCATATCGTCTCCATTAGGGCATCCGATCCCGGACCCTCTCTGTGATCTCGGATATTCGGGATTTACAATCATTCAATGCCGGGGATTGATTATTCATCGTAATTTCATGTTTATATTTTTTCGCTAATCCTTAATTGTATTTATAAAAAAAAAATAACTGACATCACAGCTAGGGTTGTCAGATGTCCCGGGATTGTCACCGGTTTTGAGTCCCGAACAAACCTTTCGGGACGCCCAAAAGTCCCGGTTTACAAAATACAGGCGTATTTACATTTTTTTCTAAAATATATTACTACTATTTCGCTCGGTGCGTATTGTACATGGACAATTTCTTAACACTTTGGTAACTTCATTATTATTTTAATTTTAAGCAATATCAAAAAAAACGAAGGAATAATTTGAAACGAACAAATTAATGGGTTTAATAAAGATGTAGTAATATTTTAACAGCTTTACGACCGTGGACGCGTATTTGAGTCTTTGAAAAACAAAGGTTGCTGGCCGGCGGACGCATATATGCGTATAGGCGAAGTATCTGGAAGCTAAGAAAATTAAATTTTGTAAAGATATCTCAATTTGCTTAAAAAATATAGTGAATTTAGTAAAATTACAATTTTTGCAAAATTACAAATTTTGTAAAAAAAAAAGTGCTGTCGTTAAGCTGTTAATTTAAAAAAATAACTATTTAAAAAAATGAATAATACCATTAAAACATACATTCGGTGTTTTCCTGGATGACCTTAGAAAAAATACAGGAATGAAAGTTGAAAAGTCCATTGAATATTTGCAAACGAAAAATATTGAAATAAATTACCCTTTTTTATTTAATGAAATATATTTTTAATTGAAACACAATCTTCGGATTGGAATATTTTGTTTTTATTGTATTGTTTTTTCAACTGATTTAATATTTATAATGGATTGCTATTAAGCAATAAATGATAAATATTAAAATTTTAAAAATATGTTATAGTTTAATATAAATCAACAAAAGAAATTCGGAAAGTGTCTCGGTTTGACTTGCAAGAAATCTGATAACCCTGTATTAAAGCATCGTATTATGTTATTAATATTGATAACTTACATCACTTCTCTGCTGACACTTGTTTATGTTTGTTGTTCTTGAAGAACAGTGTTTCCAACAGTTTCTTCAGAGGATACGTCGATAGCTCTGCACTGAACTTGTCACAATAACTTGCCTGTTCTTCGATGCGTTCTTATACCATATAAATACGTAAACTAATAAAAATGATAGATGCAGTAGAGCTTAACTTACGGCCCGGGATCCTGTCAATCAATCATATTTAATATTATTTGAAAGGAAACACTAAATTTATTGAAAACTTTCTATGAGTCACTGCAGTCTATTGAGTTATATTGCTTATAAGAATTAAATACTATTGTTTAGTGAACGTTCACAGTCAGTATTCGTCAAGGTCAGAAAGTCATTGTGCTCGTGTTTTTAACATAGTCAGACTGCTATCACTGAGAAAATTAACTGAACTTTTCCTGATAAGAATTAATGATTTTCTATGACTTTTCCCAGGCGGTCAAATTTGTTGGCTTTGGTTACTTAGTAGTTAGTATGGACAGTTTTTGTCATTGATTTTTAACAAACAGTCGTTCACTAGCCTTAACCTTCTATCCCTACTCTATCGGAAAAAGAAGGTTTGCGTAAATAAGCACACGTTACAAGCAATTCTCGTTATAACAAGTTTGCCGAGACAAACTCCACTCGGAGTACATATTCTGCAGATTTGTAGCGGTTATGATTTAAAAAAAGAAGAATTTATGATTTGTTTATTTGTGCTGCTTTGTCATATGTATGTGCGTCAAATGTGCGGACAAATTCAGGACTTACGACTGCAAAAAGAACCCAACAGTGCTGGTAAAATGAGCAAACTGCAGACAGGCAAACCCGCCTAACTAACTACAAGGGTTGTTTTATATATGGCACCCAAAACACGCCAGACTCGCCTACAAGGACTGTATACGGAATATGAAAGTAAATTTTAAATTGGCCGATTAATTAAATATCCCTGGTCAAAAATGAAATAAAATATTGTCTTACTGAAAAACTAAATATTTCGATTTGCTGTGAATATTCCAATCAAGACGGTAATTTTCAATAATATTATTTGTTATTTGTTTTATTTTAAAACATAGTGATTGTAGGTTGTCAATTTCGAAAAGCTACGTATGTGTTAATTATTACACCAAATAATTGGAACCCATTTATTTTTTTAATTATCATATTATGCAAATTTTCACGTCAGTAGATTAAATAAAACCTTGTATTTATCAGGGCTGTTGAGTTAGACTCTTAAATCGAAAAAAAACGACTCATATTGAACAATAAATATTTTGTAATTCACATGCAATCGGGATCGAATTTTTCTATTATTTATCGAGATAATGAGATAAAATACTTGAAGAATACACACTCTCGTTTGCCTTAACTCTCGCGGCTCGGAGACTAAAAAAATACTTCTCTGCCGACGGGGGTCGTTTAGGGACCCCAATGGTTTCCTCATTATACGCCTTATTCTTATGAATTTCAAAAAAAAAGTAGTCTAAGGGCTTTAAAATATCTCTCTGCATCATTCCTCATACATTTTTTTTTATATAAATCCGTGGTTTTTAATAAATAGTAATATTTTAAGTTGCGCGTAAAAAAGACGTTATTTCAGTGCAAATATGTATTTGCAACTGATGCGTTCACGCGTATTTATCTTACGAACGATCGCTGATAAGCGGCCGCTTATTTCATTATCGCATCGCGTTATAGTGTATTTATATAAACTACAAAAAGTCCAAAAAACTATGATATAAGAATACCTTAATTATAAACATTGTATCACCCATATTAAAATAGATATTTAAGAATATGTGGGTATTGGGGTCGCATTTCTTGAGCTTAGAACCGGAAAAATTAATTAAAGGTTGTAATCCGGATGTAATTATTATATATAGATTACATACAGTATGAGTGTGTAAAAAAATAAATTTATACAACAATTTAAGAGTCGAACCCTGCATTTAAAAAACAATATTGAGGGATAGAAAATATACAAGTAAATTACACAAAATATTTTTATTTTCAAGAAAACATAATAAGGATTGGACATATATATTGATTTCATCGCTGTAAATGTCTTATCACGTGTATGTCTGACGTGCTAGGTTCCAATGAAATCTTTTGCTTTTTATTACTGTCTTGTGAAGCCAAATTTCTAGTAATTATTGGTTGATACTAATTTGAAGCATTAAAAATGTCGATAAATGGTGCCGGGACGCAGTTCCACCGCTTTACACGGGAAAAGGCCCTGTATAACTGAATGCAAATACCTTTCGAGTAACTAGTGAAAAAAAATATAATCATTTCGAATGCCAATTATACTTGGGCCTCGTATAACACGGTTATATGATTCCACAAAAACGTCGTGTAATACGAATCCGTGTTATACAAGGTTTGAAGTGCATACAAAATTAGGGATTGCGTTCCATAAAAAAATTTCGAAGATGGTTTATATAAATATGTACTTTATTTTTTTAAATAAACAAATATACATTTACATATCTATTGAAAGAAATTTTAATAACATAATATAGCATTCATTCATTATCGTTATCACTTCGAATTCTACGTGTTTTACTCTTTTTCGAGATCGGTTGTAAGTTTTCATCATCATCGGAGGACTCTGGATTTCTTGTGGTTTTAGCCTTCAAAAATTCGGTAATAAGCGATTGTCTGCTTTTAGCGTATACATCTTTGCGTATTTCCTTATAAGGTTCCAAAATTTGTTGTAATTCCCTCTTAAATTTCAAACTTCTTTCTATTATAGGATCATTTTCTTTTTTTTTTCTAATTTAATATCCAATTCCAAATCCATCATTTATTGTTTTTAATGTGAAAGCTTCTTCGCTGCAACTGCTTTCTGAGTCATTAATTGTAGTAGGTTCATCCAAAATTTTGATTAATTCTCCTTCATTCAACGTACGATCCTCCAATATTTCATGTATGTCATGATTATCCGACGTTATGACGTACAAATCAAACATGTTATTTATTATTTCTATTTTTTTTTTAATTGAAACCGTGTTATATAAAGCGTGTTGTATGAAAAATATGCCAAAATGTATACAACCGTGTTATACGAGGCCCATATATTTGACATTACAGCTTACGCCAATGCGTCAAATATTTTCAAGTTGAAAGATCATACGAGATATACTCGATGAGTCACATGAGATTAACTCAAGGAGAATTGACTTCACAAACACCCATGTCTTAGATCTCAAATTAAGATTGAAAAAAAATCCAATTTGACATTGACCTTACCGGGAATCGAACCCGGACCCACCTGATCGGTAGTGTAAGCTCTTACCAACTAGACCAAAGCGGGCGACATTCATACTTAAAAACTTTGATGGCGAATATCTCTGAATCGAATTTTGTGTTATACGCTGTTATTGTATCAGTGCCTTCAATTGTTTTGAGTATTAACGTATGTTTGCATACACAGCGTTATTACTTGAGGAATCTATATTATTTATAACTTGATTTTTAAAACATAAAATGGCTGTTTGAACTCAAGATGTGATTAACAATCCAATTATGGCGATCTTGTAAACACGATAATGACATTTAGAGTTGTATCGACTACCGTTGCATAATCTACCATCAGGTATTTTGTTTGAAAATAATATCTTCAATAAGAATATAAAAAAGGCAAAAAGATAACCTCTAACCATATAGGAAAGCTAAATTAATTAAACTTGCAACTTCAAGGAAATAATAAGACATCGGTGATACGATTAGTGACCGTGAATACATTCAAAGATAAACTGTTTCATTTAGAACATAGTTTCTTAATGTTTTTGAACCCGCAGACCCCTTTTGAGTCACATATTTTTTCGCGACCTTTTTATACCCACCACAACCTGCTACGGCTTCACACTCTTGTTGCAGGATGTATTCCGCAGCGTAGCAACGTTACTCGTGTTCAAACTTTTGCCAGTGATGTGCCAAAGCTAAATTTCTCAAAACTTGGTTGCGCAATTTCGGGTTTCGCATTGTTTTTTATCAGGGGCTTTAACACCTCCATGCCCATGATGCAATCGTAAATAGTTGAGCCATTAAGTCATTCAATATTTCTCTTAATATTGTCAATAAGTATTTATCATTTTAGGTATTCTAGCATATATACATTTTTAACATTATTTTTTAGCTGCTAACTTAGGTTTAAATACTGTCAATAAACAGTGAAACTGAGATGCCATCATGGCAGGGAACGTGATTTTTTAGGATGGCATGTTAAGGGTTAAAGCTAGGGGCATTCTTGTCTATATTTTTCTAAAGTTTAGACATTTAAGACTATGTCCTCAAAAGGGATTTTCCAAAATTTTAATTATTTATTTAGTTACAGCGATTTTGGTGACGCAGCAACTAAGCTGATGCGACCGGAACAAATCGAAACTCAAAACATTGAACGCGTTTTTCTCGAAACTCCTTTTTTCAAACTGGCGTACATAATATCTCAAGTTTTACTAAATTGATTTACATTAAACTTCGTGTGAATTTTTTATATACAGTCTTCTATATCCCGTAGCAGATTTAAGTCAAAATTTTAATTTTTACTATTTTAAAAAAAAAATCGAACTGTTAAAACAACATGAAAATTGTTTTTTTTTCAAACGGCTGCCATTTTGTGAAAAAAACTTTTTTTGACTTCTCCAAGGTAGGGGCTTTAGTGACATTTTTATTTATTAATAATCCGTTATTTATTTTTTTGTCAAACGTTTGATAGAGTAGGTCTTCTTCATCCAAAACCAGTGTTCACTCATGATCAATTGTATAATATTTACGTATGTAGCTTGCTTGAAAGTGAGGTGTTATAGTTCTCTCAAAACACATTTGATTGGAGGATCCCGATGCTGACATAAAATTAATGTGAGATGACGACCCAACACATAGTTCTTAGAAAAATCTTAAAAGAATTAGACTTCACATTGCTAAATTTAAACAATTTTTGTTTGATTTAATTTCGGAAAATTTCACAAAAAAAACTTTATATCTTAATTTAGTGTCAAAGGGTTTTTAGCGCCTTATCAGCATAACCTTATAGAAAAAATATCAAATTATAGAATAATTTATTATTGAATATTATAAAGAAAATATATCAAATTTGAATTGTCTGAATACTGTAATCTTCCATTTATCTTGTCGCTATCGACCCGGGTTTCGCCTTTTGACATCTTCAGGCTTTTCAAGTAAACGAATGTACTTGAACTTAACCGAAACTTGGGTCGTTAGCGACAAGATTAATAGAAGAGTACAGCATTCAGACAATTCAAATTTGATATTGAAATTTTATCAACCACCTTCAGTCGAAATTCTAAATTATAAAAAATAGTATTAAAAAATGAATATTAAATTACGGCTCCATCAGTGAAGGATTAAGCACCAGCTCTCTTTTTCTTGCAGGCACGTGGAATCGGGCTCTGTCTGGAATAGTACTCGAAAAAAAAAACAAAAAACTTCGAGTCATTTAAGCAAAAAATGTGTACAGTAAATCCACTTTTTATGCGATTTTTAAGTTATGCTGATTTTTTTATTGCAATTTAAAAAATATATATACTGTATTAACATATACAATCAAGAGCACATATCGCTGTATTTAGGATAGAATATAAAATGAATCATTAACACTAACCGACATTTGAAAAACATACGATTTTGGACTGTTTAAATCATGCTGCATCTGCCATCACTGAATTAAGTCCACGCAGTGCCGGCGCGAGGTTATTTGGCGCCCTAGGCAACGCTTGTTGGCGCGCCCCCTTTTAACAGATCGTCTTTTTTTTCGAAATAATGAAAAAAGCACAATTCGAGATCTTTAGAAATATTTTTTTATTTATTTACCCATTTCCGCTCTCAATGTGGAGCATATGGCCTCCTAATGGAGGTACCTCAACAGAAGTGTTTCTACGTGAACTGTTACCCAGTCGCTCAACATCTCATTTTCGAATACATTATATCGAATACGATACATGATTATAACGAACAAAATAAAATAAAACGTACTATTATTTATTATTATTAGAGTATATAAAAATAGTTTGAATACTCCATTTATGCGCCCCTTAATGGTTTGCGCCCTAGGCGGTTGCCTATTTCACCTGTATGGTTGTGCCGGCCCTGAGTCCACGTACTTTAAATTTATGGAAAGTAGTGGCCTGGGTGTGATACAGTCAATGAAACCATTGAAACATCGGCAATATCAGTTGAAATTATTACTTCAGTACATGCACTCGGCGGAGAAGGGTTTGATACCTTTAGCGAAAATGATATCGACGAATTACTTATGGATACAAGTGACGATGATGTCATTAATTTAACTATAACTGTCGACAAAGAAACAGAAAACATGAAAAAGTAAGGAATAAATTCCAGTTACCCTCACTGCGAAAATAATTGAAGAAGGTCTCCAACTTTGCAGTAAATTTGAAAATCATTTCAGCTTAAATTTTGTTTTTTTGGGTATAGCGAACTGCATGAACAATTAACCAACGAAAAAAGAAAATCCGAACAAACTTTGATCAGTAATTTATTTGTTAAAAAAAAAATACCAACTCAGAACGACAGTGTAATTGATACTAATTCTATCCATAAAGAAACATATTTTTTGAAATTGATGCGCATAATATTTCTTATGCCGGAGATGAGAGTGATTTCGAAACACGCATTGTCATAAAGTGACAATAGTTTTACTTAAAATGTCCCTAACTGAAGTGAAACAATAACCAACAATTTTATTTTTTAATAAAAAAAAAACTAGCTGTAAGCCCTTTGACCTCAACGGGGGGATTTTCGTTGCATTTTTAAGTAGTCAGAAAATTTACTGGCACGAAAAATAAATTACAAACCTATTTATTGAATAAGCCATAAATTCTCAAAGTAAAATAAATATACCTCGGGGTATATATCGACAGCCCTGCTGTATTTAAATTTTAAATAATATAATTTTTGGAATTATGTTTAAGTTTGCCAACAATTATTTTTCGTAGTAGCAGAAATAGACCTCGTAAATTATTTAATTTTTGGAATAATGATCAAGTTTGCTAACAATCATTTTTCGTAGTACATATATTTTATTCAACTAATTTTCAAGTACGCTTACAAATATATTTCGTAGAAGAAGAGGACGTCAGTACGGACATATTTGTGATTTGTGATTTGTGATTATTTTATCGACTATTAATATATAGATAGATATTGTTAAGCAATTTTCCCATAATTTTCCTGAACTTTTTATGCGTATATTTTAACTCGCTGCTTCATGATTTTGGATTATACAAAAAAAGGTTCTGTTGCTTTTTAAAACACAACTATTTATTAAAGAAATAAAACACTTTTTACTTATTCCACATGATTTGTTAAGGTCAGGACCAGTTTCACTAATCGCGAACAGTATCAGTTGATAATGCTCGCGATAAATGAAACCGGTTAACCTCAATAAAAAATCTGGAATTGGTATACGAAACGTTTAATGTTTTTAATATACAGTGGAACCTCTCATAACGAGTTTAATTCGTTCCAGGATCTTACTCGTTATGTGAAACACTAGTTAAGCGAAACAATTTTCCCCATATAAAACAATGTAAAATACAATAATGCGTTCCATGCCGAAAATGAAAACATTTTTTATATTTTTAACGTGTATTCAAGTAAAATTACATGTTTATATATTGTTAAGGACGTAACAACCTGGAATGCGAAAAAACAATGCAACTCCAAAAGCTTTTCGGTGGACAGCTCTTGACTGTACTTTTTTACAAGCTCATCAATTTTCTTGTTATCCACCTCCAGTCTCATGTTATTGGCCAAAGATACAATCTCGTTAACTGTAGACTTCACAGGTACTGTTTCAAACCTCCCAAAATCACATTCGACAACGCTCCTTGGCAAAGCTTCTTCCAAGCTGAAGTGAGGGTTCTCTTGGTAACCCCTTCCCACGCCTTGTCAATCATCTTGAGGCAAGCAACGATGTGAAAGTGATCTTTCCAAAACTCTGCGTCACTCGTTATGCGAAATATCGCTCGTTAAGGGAGCATTTTTTTCACAATCTGTTTTGCTCGTTATGCGAATTACTCGTTATAAGAGGTGTTCGTTATGGGAGGTTCCACTGTAATGTCTTTCAGCCAAGAATTGACAAAAATAATGAATACACAAATAGGGGTGTTTTTTTTACAGTTTTTGACGATTTATTTTCACGACATAGAAGAATTGAAAATGTTTGTCAATTCCAAAGATGACATACATTTCAAAATTACACAATAATGCCAGAAGACAGTAGTATTATTCCATATATATATACGCTCCCTATACGAAGCATATGGTTACCACGAAGTTCCTCCATGACTCTCTATCTCCAGCCAGACTCCTTGCTTCCTCCCAGGTCATCCCAGCATCCCGCAACTCCGCTGAGTACATCCTGAGAATGGTCATCAGTGGCCTACCACGACGCTGGTATCCATCCGGTTGGAAGAAGAGACAGGCAGGGTTCAGGCTCTCTTGAGGCATCCTTAACACGTGTCCAAGCCAGGACCACCGCCGCTTCTTTATTTTGGACGTAATAAGAGGCTGGTTAGTCCGCTCTCTAATCTCCGTATTCCTGACAAAGTCAGACCATTTCACTCCAAGCATTCGCCACAGGCATTTGTTTTCGAAAGATAGTATACGGTTACATTGAGCTTTCGTAAGGTTCCATGATTCGCAACCGTAAAGCAGCACTGTCAAGATACATGCGTTGAACAGGAGCATTGTTATATGATAATTGATCTACTTGTTACACATAGGTGCATATATTATATGATGATAGATACATATATAATTATGTACACTTCAGTTATCTGTTTCCCATGTAAGCGGTGGAACGGCGTTCCGGCACCTTTTTCTTCACATTTTTAATGTTTCAAAACAATATTCGCAAAGTCATCCCCAACAGTTTTGTCACTTTTTTTCATTAAATTTCGTCAGATATTTTTTGACAATTTTCTTTATTTGAAAATAAGTTGAGCGGAGGCCAATCGTGACGGATCTCATGGAGACCCAGTACGAACAGCATTTTCTTCAATCGACTTATGTTCGAAGGCATGGGTGCTTCTGATATCTAAAAAAATCTTTCGACGCTTCCAATCCTAAAATTTAAGGAAAAGACGAAAGTGATTATTTAACTACTAGTCCTGTACTAAACCTATCCTTCTATCGTTACTCTCTTTACAATAAAAGGTTGAGCAACTGAGTAACAATCAGTTCTCGTAAAAAAATAAAATAAGATGAGCTCATTGGTAAGCCATATGCTCTACATTGGGAAGGCCACACATTAGAAAAACGGTTTCGCAACGCGCTGTGAATTATATTAAAATAGTATGATAATACCAATTAGAAGACTTCAATTTAATTGTTATTTTTTAATATTTTCTGAAATTGTTTTTGACAACCCTATCAAAGCTCATAGCGGTTCCTGGCAACATTTGAAAACATAAAATGTATTTGCAAAAATGAACAGGGAACCAGTGGCGTACGCTTTAAAAAAAATCAAATACATTGATTTTAACATTAACAATTTTTTTATTGCACATTCATAGTTAATTAAATGTTGAAATAGTAAATGTCAAATAAAGAAATTGAAAAAAAAACAAAATATTATTATTGATGTTAAATTTGAATCGTTCAAACTACATACATTCACACAAGTTTTGTCACAAGGACTCCGGTTTAGCCTTTCGGCATCTTCTGACGTTCAAGTGCCCGAATGGACTAAAACTGACGTTTAGTAAATTAGTGTATCTTATTTCTATATAAAAAAAAAAATGCTCGTATTACTAAGTTAAAAGATGGCGACATGGATTATCTAATGATTTCATTTTAATAAATATTTACTTGAACAAATAGTCTTTGTAGCTTATTGAAATTTTCGTTAAAATGATGCCTATGCTGAGGATACCAAAAGGCGAAACCCGGGTCTTTAGAGACAAATCTTGTGTGAGTGTGCAGAATTTGTCTTATTTCACCTTCAGTCGGAATCTTTAATTATAATATTGATGTATATGATTTGATTAACGTTAAATAAACTTTTCAAAAATAAATAGTGTTATTATATAAGTTGAGATAAGTATTTTTATATAAAAAAAAAATAGGAAGCCACTGTTCAAGCACGCCACTGGCTCTCTGTTCATTTTTACAGATAAGTTTGATTAGAAAATAATAACAAGGTTTATCAATTACACGAATGTTTGTAATTAAGCTATTTAATAATTTGTCTTAATAATAGATGTCGCTGTAAGCTTCTACACCCTTAATCATATTTAATGAATTACATCACTATTATAATTTATCAGTGGCGGTTCGTGACCTAAAATCTTGGGTGGGCTTGAGAAAAGTTTAGCGTTGTATACTATTTACGAAATTGTGCATGTTTCCACTGTATATTATATATTAATCTACAAGCAAACAAGCTACACATTTTGGGGTGAAAATACAGGTCGGGCTAAGCCCACCTAGCCCAGTACGTAGAACCGCCACTGTAATTTATATTATTATTTTTTTACCCATGCTCGCTCCCAATGTGGAGCATTTGGCCTCCCAATGGAGGTATCTCAGTAAATGTTTTTCTACGTGAGCTGCTTGTCACTCAGTAGCTCAGCCTCTCTTTTTGTTGCCGGGCTAATGGCACAGTAGTCAACGTCGTTGGCTTCCGTGACAGACTTCACGGGTTCGAATCCCAGTTCGAACAGCATCTTTTCCAATCCATTTCTATGAGAAGGCATGGATGTTTGTGATGCCTAAAAGATTCCCTCCCACCATTCCAATCCTAAAACAACTGGACCTGACGAGAGTGATTAGCCAACCAGTAGTCCTGTTTAGCTCTATCCTTTCATTCCCTAGATAATTCTTTTCGTCCCATTTACTATCTTCTAATTGAGGATATTATTCGTCAACTTTAAAATGGCTACAGCCAGAGATACGTTTGCTTGGCCGTCTCAATCAATTGACGACCATAATCTTACTGTTGATAGGGAATCGTCTAAAAGTAATATTACCGGAGAAAAGGTTGCCGAAAACCCATGCTCGCCTATTTTTAATGACTGCCGCGATAAGGCTCCTAACACACCAACAATATGTCTAAACTCTTCGCCCAGCGCTGGTTTGCCAGAACCTTCTAACTCACCTAAAACATACGACAAAAAACAAAAAATTCCCCCGATTGTCCTTCATAAAAAGGAAAACTATATAACATTTCTTAGGGATGCTAAACTTGCAGGCGTATCTATAAGACATGCAACAGATCTCAAAGATGGCATAAAAATCGAGGTTTCTTCAATCGACGCTTTCAGAAAAGCAACCAAACTGTTAGACGTAAGAAATGAACCATACCACTCATACATGGCGCATGAAGACAAACCACTCAAAGTAGTTCTGAGAGGCGTGTCAGTAGGCGTTGGGGAAGAGGACGTTTTGAACGAGATTAAACGGCTCAAATTTCCCATTATAAAGGTACAAAGAATGAAGTGTCATGTCAAAAAGACCGCGATCCCACTTGTTCTCTTAAGCCTCGAACGAAATGTGAGAGGGAAGGAAATTTTTAGCCTACGTAAATTCTTTGAAATGAACATTGTCGTTGAGTCACTGTGGCGAAAAACCTCAGCGGGTCAATGCCACAAATGCCAAGGGTTTGGCCACTCAGCATCATGCTGCCGTGGTCAAGCGCGATGTGTGAGATGCGCGGGTGACCATTCTACTAATGAGTGCACTTACACTAAGGATAGCGGCCCAGCTAAATGCGCAAACTGTAGCGGGCCTCACACGGCAAACTACCGTGGATGCCCAAAATTTCCAAGAAAATCCCCTAATTCTAGGCCGCCGACACACCAACCTAACGAGCGGCCCATGCCAACCCTTGCCAATAACAGTAGATTATCGACAGCTGAAACTCAAAATATGGCGAAACAATCAAAACCTGTTCCCCGTATTGATCAGAGTGAGGCTAACTCTGTCCGCTCAGAATTGCCACACGCGCATGTTGCTCTGGATTATAAATCCATGCTCAATGAATGGCGCGAAATTGTGAACATCGGAAACCAATTTCTGGTTAAATATCCCGCCCAAGAGGCGCCCATTGATACAAACAATGGCGAATAAAATCCGACCGGCATCCTTACAGGTTCTTCACTGGAACAGTGGAGGTACCCTAAGACATGACAAACTGGAGATAGTTGACGTTTTATCAAGGTATAAAATTGACATCCTCCTGGTGAATGAGACTTTTCTCAAACCTTCACACCGTCCCACAATACCAAACTATTCTTTGTACCGCTTTGATCGCACCCGTACCTCAGGAGGAGGGACCGCAATATACATAAAAAAACACATAGACCATTGTGCAGTTCCATTACCAGCACTTGAAGGCAAACTAGAAGCAAACGCGATAGTTGTAAACACGAAGTATTCAGGCCTCATTAGATTCGTTTCTATCTATAGCCCTCCTGATGGGCAAATATTGACTAGGGACCTAGAAGTAGTTATTCCTATCGGTGTACCTACAATTGCCGCTGGTGATTTCAACGCGAAGCATCAAGACTGGTACAGTAGACTAACAAACTCACGCGGACGACAGTTAAAATCTTATATTAGTAATATTGAAGCAATTGTAGCTGCACCCTCCGATCCAACAACTCTACCAAGAAATGGAGGATTACCGGATGTTATAGACATTGCTATTCTGAGTGGAGTCAACCTTCCTTATGAAACTCATATAGTACACGAGCTTAATTCGGATCACCATCCTGTCATATTGAGGTTAGGTGATCCAACATATTTTAGCCATAATAACTTAAGTCAAACGCAAAAAATAGTCCAATGGGACGTATTTGAGACTTTTATTGACGATATAATAATTCCTCAGTGTGATCTTAAAGATAACCAAAGCATTGACTTTGAGATTCTTAATCTCAATACAAACATTAACTTAGCTGCCGCGTATGCTACAACAACTTTACAAAATACACCTTACAGTAAACCCCTGCCGATAGACATTAAAATCCTTATTAATGACAGACGGCGTGCAAGAAAAGAATGGAAAAAATTCTGTAACCCCTTAGTTAAGCAGCGCGTTAACCGTCTGTCTGCTGAAATCCGACTCGCTATGAAAACTTACCGCGAAAAAACTTCTGACGACAGATTAAGTGATCTTGTTAAAGGAAGTGACCCATATTGGGCCCTCTCCAAAGCCCTCCGCGCAGAAAAACACCCGTTGATGCCGCTTTACGGACCAAAGGGACCTGTTTTCACCATCAGTGATAAAGTTGAAGAGTTTGCAGATAGCCTTGAAAGCCAATTTACACCTAACTCAATTGACCCAAGCAACTTAGTCATGAATAAAAATGCGTTTGATATAGAAATCGCTGCAAAGTTAATTCTAGATCAATCTCAAGATGCAGACGGCGAAATTATCTATCCCACTTCATTTGCCGAAGTGGAAAGTCTCATCAAAAACCTACCTGACAGGAAAGCGTTGGGCAATGACAAAATTGGTAATAAGGCTCTCAAGCAGCTTCCGGAAAAGGGCATTAATTCGCTAGTAAACATTATCAATGCGTGCTTGAGATTACAATATTTTCCGACACGATGGAAAGAAGCTGATATTATTCTCATTCCAAAACCTGGAAAAGATCATACTCTTCCAGTAAATCACCGGCCAATAAGTCTGCTCCCCGCAATGAGCAAAGTCTTAGAGCGTGTAATTAAGATTAGGTTACAAGAAGTAGTTACGGTGAAAAAAATCATCCCAGACACTCAACACGGCTTTCGTGCTAGCCACTCGACAAACCACCAACTCCTCCGAGTAACGGAGTTTATCACAAGTGGATTCATTCTTAAAGAAGTCACGGCTGGCCTCTTTTTAGATATCGCAAAAGCCTTCGACAGAGTATGGACCGAAGGGCTTGTATTCAAAATGTCGAAGGCTGGTATAGGGTCACCGCTGGTAAAAATTCTCAACTCATTCATGACAGGGAGATGTTTCAACGTTAAAATGGATGGAATTCGATCCTCATCAAGGTCAACTCGGGCGGGAGTTCCGCAAGGCTCTGTTTTGGGACCCATACTATACAATATATACACCTATGACATTCCTTCCGGCGGAGAAAACGACGCAATTATAGCACAATATGCAGATGATACGGCTATTTTAGCTAAATCTCGAAATCGACAAGGCGCTGTCACGCAGGTTCAATCTGCTGCCGATACAATAGCAGACTGGTGCGACAAATGGCGAATCAAAATTAATACCGAAAAAAGCGCGGCAGTAATGTTTTCAAAGGGTTTTATTAGAAAACCTAATTTTGCTTGCATACGCATGCACAACGCAGAGATCAAGTGGTCCAATTCGGTTAAGTATCTTGGACTCACGCTAGATAGTCGACTTAAATTTAATGAACACGTCGCGATTAAAAAACGTCAAGCTAATGCTACAAAGGCAAGGTTGTACTTTATGCTTAACGCGAGAAGCAAACTTACTCTCAAAAGCAAGCTGCTCCTCTACACAGCAATTACTCGACCAATCATGGTGTACGCTGCTCCAATATGGACGTATGCTCACCGTAAACACATGAAGACTCTCCAGATTGTCCAAAATAAATCACTGAGACAGATATGTAACGCCCCGTGGTACGTGCGTAACTCGCTGCTTCACAGAGACTTGAAAATACCTACCATCCGCGAGTTCGTTCGTGAAATATCACAAAAGTTTCACAGCGAGGTAGGAAAACATTCTAACCCAACGATCTCTGATCTCCACAACTATGACGAGACACTGCCTGAGAATCGTTTTAGACCCAGAGCAGTCCTGCTCGACGACCCTCCATAGATTGTCAATTTTAGAACGAACTTAGCATCACGAAAATGACTCTCTTTGTTTAAAAACAATTTGTATACTGTATGTGTGTATGTATGTATCCGCATGTGTGTGTACATGTACGGATATAGTATGGAGGAAGCATATGGATTGTGATTTGCAAAATAATGCTTATGGAGTTCCCGTGAACTTCTTATCTCTGTAGTGATCGCGCCCTTCCGTCTGCGAACGACGGTAAGGGGATGCAATTTACAATTTTTCAAAATCTTTATCGATGAAGGAGACTGGAAGAACCTTGACGCTGGCGCGTCCTGGTACTTGAAGCTCCATAAATTTGATATCCAAAAAAAAAAAAATAAGGATATTATTTATAAAAAACAAATAATACATACATATCTAGCTGCTGATATATAATGCAAATTGGAATATCAATATCATGTTGACAGTAGGTTATCAGCATAATACAATTCTCAGTGACATCTGGACCAGTTTATTTCCGTAAAAAACATACAATAAACAATAAAGTTTTCCTCAAGCTATTAAAATAATGTGTCTATCAACATAACCTAACCTCAAAACATTTTTAGTGAAAGGGTGCAATAACAGAGTATAACACAAAATTCGATTCTGATACAATCGCTGTCAAAGTTTTTACAAATGAATTGAATGTGCTTGGCATTCAAAATGATTATATGTATTTTTTAAAAGCTGTCTGTTATTTACTATATTTTAGAAAAATCCTCAAGAATATTGTATATACATATTTAATATTTATAAATGCCATTTTTACCAACGCTGTTTTACAAAAAAAATCGCGTAAAAAAGAGAATGGGTGTATTTTATTTTTTCAATTGTCACAAAAAAACCAACGGGCCCGTGGGCCACGGAATATGCATCATCCATGGTGTGAAGGCATAATGGCTGAGATTTGCCGAGCCCTCTGTTAACATATCAGCAGCCCACCGCTGCATGTACAACAGGTGCAGCGAGTTGGCCATATGTTCCACATAGGGAGCGAACATGGTCAAAGAATAAGAAGAAGTACATTTAAATAATAAGCTGTTATTGCATGATGCAAAAAATAAATTTCAAATATATCATTAGCAGTAGCGGCCGGTCAATGTGGCATTTGATCAATGCACCCCTTGTATATGCAGGGGCGGCTATATTTCATGAAATAATATTAAAAAATAACATTTATACCATTTTTTTTTAATCCAGTCCGCTCCCAATGTGGAGCATATGGCCTCCTAATGGAGGTATCTCAACAGAAGTTTTTCTACGAGAACTGTTTGTTACTCAGTCGCTCAACCTCACTTTTCTCAAAGTGAGTAGTAGGGACAGAAGAATAAGGCTAGAACATGACTAGTGTTTGGCTAATCGCTATTGCTACACCCAGTTATTAAAAGATCAGAAGGATGGGAGGAGAGGAAATTATGTGAATTGACATCACAAACACCCAGTCTTTGATCACAACTTTGAATTTAATAATTCTCAAATTCACTGTGATCTGACCGGGAATCGGACCCAGACCTGCGTGATCGGTAGAGCAAGCTCTAACCAACTGGGCCACAGCAGGCGACTTGTACCATTTACTCATTTTAAATTTAATAAAAATAAAATAAAATATTTATTATAGACAATAAATACATGAAGAATTTAAAATGAGTGAATGGTATAAATGGTATGTTTGAATATTATTTCATGAAATATAACCGCCCCTGCATATACAAGGGGTGCATTCAGCGGTGGGCTGCCAATATATTAACAAGGGGCTCGGTAAATCTCATACATCTTTTTTATCTATGTCCGCTCTCAATGTGGATTGTCGGACAATAGACAATAAACAGCTAGGGTCTTTTTTTTATTATGCAGCCAAAGTCAACGTTTTTTCATGAAAAAACTGAAGGAGCAACAAAATCTAGTTTCATAATAAAATTTAACCATCTACAGAAATTGCAGTTAGATGCAGATTTGATCTAAGATGAATGATTTTCTTATCTTAACAAGGGGCTCGCCGGCCGTGCCGAAATTTAACAAGGGGCTCGCGCGAGCCCGCCCGAGCCCCCTCCAGCCCATCCCTGGGTGCATTGATTGAATGCCAAATTGACCGGCCGCCACTGATCATTATCCAATATGAAAACACATTTTACTGTTTTAAGCAATAAATGTTATGATTGTGTAATATCTAATTTATTACTGTTTACTTCTTATTCGCTGGACTTCATCATCATATTAATCTTCACTGTCAATATTTTTCAACCTTCGTTAAACATATTTTTGCCAATTCCGTGAAATAAGCAATTTCGCCGATTCGGTGTAACATATAAACAAAACATTAAAAAAAATAGTTTTTTTCGACTCTGCCTCTGCAGCCTTGATCGTAGCCGAAAACGTGTGATCTAATCAAATAAAAGTTTCTTAAAAAAAATTAGCAATACATAATAACCTAAAAGACAAATAAGTAACTCTTATTTAGTGTAAAAATTAACACGTACGTAGCTTTTCAGAATTGGCGTCAGTAAAACAACAAACTAGTAAATCTATCATCGCATTATTATAAAATAAATCATACGTAATAAATGATATAAATATAAATTGTCATCTTGGATTTGAATATTCAAAACAAACCAAGTTATTTCTATTCTCATTAAGACATTAATATAAATTACATGTTTTCCTATAACAAATTCCTTATTGGCCAGGCATATTCAATTAAGCGGGCAATTTACAATTTACGCATATATCCAGTCAAAGGCGATGAGCTGTTTTAGTGTTTAAGCAAACAAAAAATACCTCTGGTAATATAACATAACTCCATGGTGCAGTTGTCAACTTCGTTAGCTTCCGGGACAGATCTCACGGTACAAGTCCCAGTACGAAGGCACATTAACTCTCGCGGCTCGGAGACTAGAAAAATACTTCTCTGCCGATGGGGGTCGTTTAGGGACTCCAGTGGTTTCCTCATTATTGGCCTTATTCTTATGAATTTCAAAAAAAAAATACTCTAAGGGCTTTAAAATATCTCTCTGCATCATTTCTCATACATTTTTTTAATAAAAATCCGTGTTTTTTTAATAAATAATCATATTTTAAGTTGCGCGTAAACAAGACGTCATTTCATTACAAATATGTATTTGCAACTGACGCGTTCAGACTAGTTATCTTACGAACGATCGCTGATAAGCGGGCGCTTATCTCGTTATCGCGTTATCGCGTATTTATATAAACTACAAAAGGTCCAAAAAACTATGATATAAGAATACCTTAATTATAAACATTGTATCACCCATATTAAAATAGATATTTAAGAAAATGTGGGTATTGGGGTCGCATTTCTTGAGCTTTGCACCGGAAAAGTTAACCAATATATAGGAGCTATCACATATTTTAATAAAACTGCCAAGAGTTGTATTAATATTGACAGGTTCCAGAATCTGTCAGAATCAGTATCTTGAAAACATATTTGAAATTCGAGCGAGTAGACTATTAACTGTTCACTAAAGCATGTGTACTGTAACATGTGCTTAGTTGAGCAACCTCTCTTTTTCTTGATAGTTTAGGGATAGAAGGATAGGGCAAAGAAAGGATTTTTTTTTAGCTAAGGATCTTTCGGGTATGAGGTGATTTTAGAGAGTACAGACATTCATGCCTACGAACACAAACTCGTAAATCTATTGAAAAATCAATACATTCACCTTTTGGCTGTCGTAGAAAAAAGTTCGTCTGTACCTAGCACGCCGGCTATATTTTGCAATTATTAATTTAATTTTGTATTGACGAGATAACTCGTCTCTGGCGAATTGAGCACGGAACATTTGACGAAAAATCGCGTCTGTTGCAGTCATTCAATTAAGCCTAGAAAATCCTCAGTTCTTATCGGGATGCTAGAAGAGTTTAGCTCATTTTCCCAGTCATAGTAGTCTGGCAGTGTTGAAAACTCGAGCGCATTGAGGTCTAGAGACCTTCTCACGTTTACAAATACTGACTGTGAATGTTGTCTATAACGAGTATTTAATTCTTACAAGCAATAATTGTAAGCCTGATGACATTTTTCAGTCCTCAAAAGACTGTTGAAAGTGACTCTTAGACCCTCTTCAACAAATTTAGTTTTTTTTGTTAAATAATATTAAAACTAAAAGACGGAGAGGACCGCGGGCCGTGAATTGAGCTCCACTGCGTGGCCATATTTGTGAGGTTACGTTATTGCATGATATAAAAACGCGCCGAAGAATAGATACGTTACTGTCACAAGTTCGGTGAAGCGGCGAACAAGTGCAAGAACAACCATCAACGGGAAAATAATGTAAGTTTTTTAATGTTAATAATATAATACAATGCTTTAATAATATAGTTTGGATATTGCTAGAGCTTATACAAAAAAAATACAAAATTTGTATTCAGTGAAAACACAAAAATCCACTGATCTATTACGAAGTAACCAAATTTCGGTATTTTTTTGATTCAATTTCCTGAATTATAAAATACTCTTTCGCTAGATAATGAATGTCGTCGTATAGTTGTTAACCTTTAAAGTGCCGCGAGGTATTAGTATGGCGTTACCCAGCAGGCCGCGCATTTCTTCTAATAATAAAACCTAAAAAATGTATATTTTTTTAAATATATCGAAAGTATATCAGAAAGACTTACTAAATAAATACACAGAGTGTCGTTTGTGACGCCATGGTAATAAAAAGTTTGCAAGCTTAATTATAATTGAAACGTAATTGGGTAGGTAAGTTTTATTTAAAATTATTTATATATTGCTCGTTCGTGCATAGCGAGCGGGATGGCATGGTTTGGTTGCCCAACAAAGCTCTTTTTTGAATCAATATAATATTGGTAAATTTTTAATATGTCACTATATTTTCAAAGCATTTATTGATCACTGGCTATTAACACCTCCATGCCCATGATGCAATCGTAAATAGTTGAGCCATTAAGTCATACAATATTTCTCTTAATATTGTCAATAAGTATTTATCATTTTAAGTATTCCAGCATGTATACATTTTTAACATTATTTTTAAGCTGCTAACTTAGGTTTAAATACTGTCAATAAACAGTGAAACTGAGATGCCATCATGGCAAGAAACGTGATGTTTTAGTATGGCAAGTTACGGGTTAAACAACGTATTTCATTTTTAAATGTGGCACATTAAAACAAAACTATTCACAATAAATAAATTAATTAATATAAATCAGTTAACAGTGGTGTAAGAAGAGGTTTTGCGGCCCAGGGAAGGTCCTTGAATTTCCCGTCCCCAATATTCCCTCTAATTTTCTTTTCCAATCACTTCTACTCTTTTTATCTGTTAACTAGGAGTTTTTACTACAGGTGGCTTAATTTTTTTTATATGTAAATATAACTTCTTTTTTTGTAATCCAAAATATTGTTTATTTTTAATAGGAAGATTTGATATATAGTAAAATTAATTGAATTTGATACATTCAAAGCGCATAAAGGATTATTTTTATAAAGCCATATTTTAAAGTGATAATTAAAATATCCGTTTACTTTTTCTAGCTGAAGTCACCATGTGGATACGTGGCTGTCTGGTGGTGCTCTGCATCTGTGTGGCATTACAGGTTTGTCATTTTTTAAATTCCACAAATGAATTCTTAATAGTGACACTTTAACAGAAGTTCAACGAGAACTGTTTGATTACATATTATAAATTCGAATGACAAAACAAATGTTTGCATGCTGTACTCTGCCATCCGGGCTTGAAGTGAAAATTAAGGTTTTTTTTATTATTTTCAAGGAATGCAGCGCTGGAACCATCTGTGTTGGTGAAAGGGGTGAAGTCTTAGGTCAAGTGAGCGGAGATGTGGGTTGTGCATCTTTTAAATCAGTCTCTTACGATGTCCACAAGTCAAAGCGCTCCATAGTGGATTCCACATTCGTCAAAAGCTTGGGCGGAGGCGGTGGTGGCGGAGGCGGCGGTGGCGGTGGCGGCGGTGGCGGAGGCGGTGGCGGCTAATCCTTTGGATGCATTCGATGCTTATTTTGAATTACATATGAATTGAAATGTTAACAGATTTATTTGAATAAAAATATATATATTCATGCAATGCAATGTTTTATTTCTTTGTTTTTAACAGACTTATTGAATCAGAGTCGGAGTAGTGGAGTCGGACTGTTTGTACCTGAGTCGTAGTCAGAAAAAAACTAACAACAATGACTCTTTTTAAATTTGTTTTGTATAAGAAACTCTAGACGAAATATAAGCCACTGCATGGTTCTAAGTCTAAAAATATATTAGAGGTCACTTATAAATAACTAGCTGTAAGCCCGTTGACCTCAACGGGAGGATTTTTGTTGCATTTTTAAGTAGTCAGAAAATTACAAACCTATTTATTGAATAAGCCAGAGATTCTAAAAATAAAATAAATATATCGGGGCATATATCGACAGCCCTGCCCTGTAGTATTTAAATTGTAAATTATTAAATCTTTGGAATAATGTTCAAGTTTGCTAACAATCATTTTTCATAGTAGCATAAATCGATCTCGGCGCATATATCGACAGCCCTGCAGTTTTTAAATTGTAAATTATAAAATTTTTGGAATAATGTTCAAAGTTGCTAACAATCATTTTTCGTAGTATATATTTTATTTAACTAATTTTCAAGTACGCTAACAAAAATATTTCGTAGAAAAAGAAAAAGACCCGAGGACATCAGTACGCACACATTTGTGAATTGTTAAATGTGATTTGTGAAAAGTGATTATTTTATCGACTATTAATATATAGATTTTGGAATTTTTAGAATAATCTAATATATTCTAATTTTTAGAATAATTTAATATCTACTTTTTTTCACTTCAATGGAATGTGAGAAAAAAGTCGGAAAATAAATGGGCAAAGAATTAAATTATATTTATATAAAAAATGCAATTTTCACATGCAAAATATTATAAATTAATTGGACATTTTATCAAAACAAAATAACAATCATTTTTCATAGTAGCATAAATCGATCTCGGCGCATATATCGACAGCCCTGCAGTTTTTAAATTGTAAATTATAAAATTTTTGGAATAATGTTCAAAGTTGCTAACAATCATTTTTCGTAGTATATATTTTATTTAACTAATTTTCAAGTACGCTAACAAAAATATTTCGTAGAAAAAGAAAAAGACCCGAGGACATCAGTACGCACACATTTGTGAATTGTTAAATGTGATTTGTGAAAAGTGATTATTTTATCGACTATTAATATATAGATTTTGGAATTTTTAGAATAATCTAATATATTCTAATTTTTAGAATAATTTAATATCTACTTTTTTTCACTTCAATGGAATGTGAGAAAAAAGTCGGAAAATAAATGGGCAAAGAATTAAATTATATTTATATAAAAAATGCAATTTTCACATGCAAAATATTATAAATTAATTGGACATTTTATCAAAACAAAATAACAATCATTTTTCATAGTAGCATAAATCGATCTCGGCGCATATATCGACAGCCCTGCAGTTTTTAAATTGTAAATTATAAAATTTTTGGAATAATGTTCAAGGTTGCTAACAATCATTTTTCGTAGTATATATTTTATTTAACTAATTTTCAAGTACGCTAACAAAAATATTTCGTAGAAAAAGAAAAAGACCCGAGGACATCAGTACGCACACATTTGTGAATTGTTAAATGTGATTTGTGAAAAGTGATTATTTTATCGACTATTAATATATAGATTTTGGAATTTTTAGAATAATCTAATATTCTAATTTTTAGAATAATTTAATATCTACTTTTTTTTCACTTCAATGGAATGTGAGAAAAAAGTCGGAAAATAAATGGGCAAAGAATAAAATTATATTTATATAAAAAATGCAATTTTCACATGCAAAATATTATAAATTAATTGGACATTTTATCAAAACAAAATTATCAAAATTTTGACTTATTCTCCAAATAGAACTTGTTTTTTAGAATATATATATATAATGATTTTTACTGACGTTATTTTATAACTCATACTGAAACTATGCTTTCGCCAACAACTAACTATACCACGTATGTACCTAGATTAAAAACAAATCTTGAAATAATTGCGTCTTATATTTATTTTTTGAAAAACATATTTCGCTAGTCAATCGGATTTTGTTATTTTGGTAGCATTTATTTTCATACGATCAAGATGTACTGTGATTTAAAAAGAAAATTTTCAAAAAAAAAAAATGTTATAAACCCAAAAAGAAGCGCTCTAGGCTAGATTCGAACCAAGTTCCTACAGATTACCAGCCGAGCGGCTTACCGCTAGGGTACAGAGGAATAAAGAAATGTTCGTAAAATAAAATATATATAATATGCAAGGTTCCAATTTCAAACGAAATTTAATATATAGTTTCTATTTTTATCGCTGCCGATAATTGTGACGTTAGCTCTCATTGTTTGACATATCGTTCCATTTTCAAATTTTTATTTTAAATACACTATTTTTATCGCCTTGATATTTATGACGTTAGCTCAGTTGATAGAGAGCTCGACTGGTAATCCAGAGTTCTGTGTTCGATCCACGGTCGCGGCGTTTTTTTGTATGAAATTTTTTCAGCGATTTGATTTGTTTCGTCAAATAATAAACAGTGTATTGGGAAAATATGTCTTTAGTATGAATAAAAAAAATAATTAATGGCGACAGCGGGGCAGGATTTGGGGGGGGGGAGGGGGACCGTCTTTCTTGACGTCATCGAAAAGGCGAAATCGCGACCATAATATACAAACGAAAAAAGTATCTCTTTAGTATGAATAAAAAAATGTTGACAGCGTGGCTGGGGCGGAGGAGGGGAAGGGGAAATCGGGGACATTTTACAGACGGACGGACATTAACGACTATTAATATATAGACTAGCTGTAAGCCCGTTGACCTCAACGGGGGGATTTTTGTTGCATTTTCAAGTAGTCAGAAAATTTACAGGCGTCAAAAATAAATTACTAACCTATTTATTGAATAATCCAGAAATTCTGATAGTAAAAGAAATATATCTGGGGGCGTATATCGACAGCCCTGCCCTGCAGTATTTAAATTGTAAATTATTTATTTTTGGAATCATGTTCTAGTTTGCCAACAACTATTTTTCGTAAAAGCAGAAATTTCGTAAGTTACTTAATTTTTGAAATAATATTTAAGTTTGCTAACAACCATTTTTCGTAGAAGCAGAAATAGACCTCGTAAATTATTTAATTTTTGGAATAATGTTTAAGTTTGCTAACAACCATTTTTCATAGTAGCAAAAATAGTCCTTGTAAATTACTTAATTTTTGGAATAATGTTTAAGTTTGCTAACAATTATTTTTCGTATTAGCAGAAATAGACCTCGTAAATTATTGAATTTTTGGAATAATGTCTAAGTTTGCTAACAACCATTTTTCATAGTAGCAAAAATAGTCCTTGTAAATTACTTAATTTTTGGAATAATGTTTAAGTTTGCTAACAATTATTTTTCGTATTAGCAGAAATAGACCTCGTAAATTATTGAATTTTTGGAATAATGTTTAAGTTTGCTAACAACCATTTTTCATAGTAGCAAAAATAGTCCTTGTAAATTACTCAATTTTTGGAATAATGTTTAAGTTTGCTAACAATTATTTTTCCTATTAGCAGAAATAGACCTCGTAAATTATTTAATTTTTGGAATAATGTTTAAGTTTGCTAACAACCATTTTTCATAGTAGCAAAAATAGTCCTTGTAAATTACTTAATTTTTGGAACAATGTTTAAGTTTGCTAACAACCATTTTTCTTAGAAGTAGAAATTTCGTAAATTATTTTATTTTTGGTATAATTTTTAAGTTTGCTAACAATTATTTTTCATAGTAGCAAAAATAGTCCTTGTAAATTACTTAATTTTTGGAATAATGTTTAAGTTTGCTAAGAATTAATTTCCTATTAGCAGAAATAGACCTCGTAAATTATTTAATTTTTGGAATAATGTTTAAGTTTGCTAACAACCATTTTTCATAGTAGCAAAAATAGTCCTTGTAAATTACTTAATTTTTGGAATAATGTTTAAGTTTGCTAACAATTATTTTTCCTATTAGCAGAAATAGACCTCGTAAATTATTGAATTTTTGGAATAATGTTTAAGTTTGCTTACAACCATTTTTCTTAGAAGTAGAAATTTCGTAAATTATTTTATTTTTGGTATAATTTTTAAGTTTGCTAACAATTATTTTTCATAGTAGCAAAAATAGTCCTTGTAAATTACTTAATTTTTGGAATAATGTTTAAGTTTGCTAACAATTAATTTCCTATTAGCAGAAATAGACCTCGTAAATTATTTAATTTTTGGAATAATGTTTAAGTTTGCTAACAACCATTTTTCATAGTAGCAAAAATAGTCCTTGTAAATTACTTAATTTTTGGAATAATGTTTAAGTTTGCTAACAATTATTTTTCCTATTAGCAGAAATAGACCTCGTAAATTATTTAATTTTTGGAATAATGTTTAAGTTTGCTAACAACCATTTTTCATAGTAGCAAAAATAGTCCTTGTAAATTACTTAATTTTTGGAATAATGTTTAAGTTTGCTAACAATTATTTTTCCTATTAGCAGAAATAGACCTCGTAAATTATTTAATTTTTGGAATAATGTTTAAGTTTGCTAACAACCATTTTTCATAGTAGCAAAAATAGTCCTTGTAAATTACTTAATTTTTGGAATAATGTTTAAGTTTGCTAACAATTATTTTTCCTATTAGCAGAAATAGACCTCGTAAATTATTGAATTTTTGAAATAATGTTTAAGTTTGCTAACAACCATTTTTCATAGTAGCAAAAATAGTCCTTGTAAATTACTCAATTTTTGGAATAATGTTTAAGTTTGCTAACAATTATTTTTCCTATTAGCAGAAATAGACCTCGTAAATTATTTAATTTTTGGAATAATGTTTAAGTTTGCTAACAACCATTTTTCATAGTAGCAAAAATAGTCCTTGTAAATTACTCAATTTTTGGAATAATGTTTAAGTTTGCTAACAATTATTTTTCCTATTAGCAGAAATAGACCTCGTAAATTATTTAATTTTTGGAATAATGTTTAAGTTTGCTAACAACCATTTTTCATAGTAGCAAAAATAGTCCTTGTAAATTACTTAATTTTTGGAATAATGTTTAAGTTTGCTAACAATTAATTTCCTATTAGCAGAAATAGACCTCGTAAATTATTTAATTTTTGGAATAATGTTTAAGTTTGCTAACAACCATTTTTCATAGTAGCAAAAATAGTCCTTGTAAATAACTTAATTTTTGGAATAATGTTTAAGTTTGCTAACAATTATTTTTCCTATTAGCAGAAATAGTCCTCGTAAATTATTGAATTTTTGAAATAATGTTTAAGTTTGCTAACAACCATTTTTCATAGTAGCAAAAATAGTCCTTGTAAATTACTCAATTTTTGGAATAATGTTTAAGTTTGCTAACAACTATTTTTCGTATTAGCAGAAATAGACCTCGTAAATTATTTAATATTTGGAATAATGTTTAAGCTTGCTAACAACCATTTTTCATAGTAGCAAAAATAGTCCTTGTTAATTACTTAATTTTTGGAATAATGTTTAAGTTTGCTAACAACTATTTTTCGTATTAGCAGAAATAGACCTCGTAAATTATTTAATATTTGGAATAATGTTTAAGCTTGCTAACAACCATTTTTCGTATATATATAAATAAATAGTTAATTAAATTATTATATATTAAATTATTATATATAATTGAGCAGCCTTATATAGCCACTCAAAACGCTGCAGAACGGTCAAATTCGTTTAGTGCAAGATTTCACCCACAGATGTCATTATTAGTTAACTAAAACTTTAAATAGAGTTTTTTTTTCGTAACCATCAACTGGACTGGTGGAGCAGTGTGTTGGGTGTCCGAACGTCGCGCATGAAAATTGGGGCATGGTATCGAATCCCACAGCTTGAGAGAATATTTTTTGAAAATTAATTGTTTTTACACATAATAAAATAAAAATGTCATGATTTCAAAAATTCACTCATGACGTCAGAGAAAAATGAAGAAATGAATTAATGACGACAGCGGGGCAGGATGGGGGGGAGGGGGACCGTCTTTCTTGACGTCATCGAAAAGGTGAAATCGCGACCATATACAAACGAAAAAAGTATGTATTTGGTATGAATAAAAAAATGGCGACAGCGGGGCTGGGGCGGAGGAGGGGGAGGGAAAATCGCGGACAATCATTCAGACGGACGGACATTATCGAGTATTAACTCCTAGAACTCGAACGTCGACATATAGTCGACATCACGATTCGGGTCTACCACTCGAACGTCGACGTATAGCCGACATAACTTCAACCTCGTTTACTGGCCACAAATTAAATTATACTTGTTTATTTTCGTGTTATTTATCATAAAGATACTTTGATCTTTATACACTCATCCAATTTTATATTATTTTCATGCATTTAATGTCAAAATATGCAATTTCAAAACATCGGAATGAGTACATTCCCGGCGTGTTTATGTGCGCAAGTGCGAGCGAGATGGATCTTGTGCAAACGAGACAACACATCATTCCAAATCGCTTGATCTACTTTGCTTCGGCGGCAGTAATACAAAACCATAGATTTGCGTACAGTTTTTAATGAATTATTGCTTATTTACAATTAAAATAATCCATGGTTTTACTACAATGATTACATACATCATGGTTAGAAAATATATTAACAATTATCAAAATTGTTGGTTATCTATATACATATATTAAAATTAATGTTAGTTTGTTTGTTACCTATGCGCTCCTATACCGCTCATCCGATTGCAATAATTTTTTTGGGAAGTGGTTATACAGATGCCAGAATAGATTTATGAATCAGCGGTGGGCTACCAATGCGTTAATTTGTTTGTTAGTCTGGTATGCGTTTCTATACCGTTCATCCAACTGCAATACAATTTTGGTGGGTTGTTGTGCGGCTGCCTGCAAATTTATATAAATCAACAGTGGGATGCTAATACGTTAATTTGTTTGTTTTTTTTCCGTATGCAATCCTATACCATTCATCGGACTGCGATAAAACTTTGGCGAGCCGTTGTGCGGACGCCTGCAAATGTATATGAATCAGCGGTGGGCTGCCTATACGTTAATTTGTTAGTTTGTCCCTTACGCATTTCTGTTCCTATACCATTCATCTTTTTGCGATAAAACTTTGGTGAGTTGTTGTGCGAACACTCGCAGCGGTATCTGAATACATACAGCCAGGGGTGGGCTTCCAATACGTTTATTTGTTTGTTTGTTCCGTATGAGTTCCTATACCGTTCATCTGATTGCGATAAAGCTTTGGTGAGTTGTTTTGTGGACACAAGAATAGGTTTTTGAATCAAAACATACAACAATGGTCTTCCAATACAGTAAATTCGTAGTTTTTTCTTTATGCGGTCCTGTTTCTATACCGTTCATCCGATTGCAATAAAACTTGGATGATTTGTTGTGCGGACGCCCTTAAAGTTTTCTGAATTAGTACAACCAGCGGTAGGCTACCAATGCGTTTACAAGGTGCTCGCTTTATATCAAAGCAATTCTCGGTATTCTGGGAAGCAGTGAGTTTTTTATCACTCTGATGGACTACCTAAATAAGCAGTGGCGGTTCTAGGTACTGGGCTAGGTGGGCTAAGCCCGACCTGCATTTTTCACCCAAAACTTTAGATGGCTGAATAAAAATGAACAGCAATTCGGCCGCTGAACAAAATAAATACATTTATAAGCGTAACTAACCTTTCCCAAATGAATATAATATCTTTGTTTTAATTTTCCTTTGTCAATATAAAACAATGTTACGTCTACCTACAATCATATTCCCGATTGTGTTTTGTATTACAATTTTAAACTGAGCCGGCATAAAAAAACAATAACCCTATAAATACTTCACAGGGAAGAGGCGACGTTACGTCACTCCGGCAACACCACTCAAGAGCTAGCAATGGCTAGCCCGTAACCACAGACAATATTTCTTTACACTGGGGCGCAATCAAGCACGATTAGATTTTTATTGTATTTGTATGTACGGAAACGTCACCTAATACACACGATTGTGCTTTAACTTAACAAGTTTCTGTCTTCGTTGGGGGCTGAACTGATTTAGCCCATGACGCATACTTATGCATTGAAACACAAATACCAATATCGATGTATTGTATGAAAGTGACAGGTATTGACTCTCACTGACAGCTAGCTCTGTATTGCTGTTAGTACTTGTTTTTTCACTTTAAAAGAGACTTAAGAGAGAGATTTAAGATCCCGTATGAATTTTTTAATATTTCTTACTTACATTAGCATTGATTTTATTATATAATAATTTATGCATTGCAGTAGTGTCGTAGTATTTGTTAATTTGCTTGTAGATTAATGTATAAGGTGAAGTGGAAATATGCTTTTTTCTAGCCCACCCAAGATTTTAGGTCAGGAACCGCCACTGTAAATAAGCGATCTATTTTTACATTTTTAATACATTTACAATACGTAACAATATGCAATATACTGTAAACTCATCAATGTAAATGGCCGAAAATGTACTACTGTGTATACTGATGCTGTCATAGATAATGTATGTAAGTCAGAAATTGCAGTTATGTACTCATTTGATTTGAGAATATTGTTTTCTCTTAAATTAACAAGGGGCTGGCCGACCTTAGCAAAATTTCACAAAGGGCTTGCGCGAGCCCCTCTGAGCTTCCTCCAGCCCACACCAGAGTGCAGCCATTTTACAATGAGAAATTTCGCCGAATAAAGCGATCTGCGTGCCACGACTATCAGTTTCATGGCAAATCATAGGTTGCGAAAAGTGAAATTTGACCCGTTGATTGGCTATTTTTAGGATTCTCTGTGGCGCATTTTCTAAGAAAATTTGCCTTTTCTGGTGACTTTTCTCAATTTAGCAAATGTATGTATTTCATATGGTTAAGCGTCAGTTTGCGTGTCTTTGGTGTAAACATTTTTGGATGGTGGTCGAACAGCGCATTAAACACTAAAATTGCATTTTAATTCAAATCACTGAGACACTAACATGCAATATCAAAAAAAAATCGGAATGGGTGAAGTACTTCAATCATGCCAACTCATAATATGAGACGAATGTACTATGGCGCACAAAAAGGCATTGTAAGCTGTACACTATGCACTAAAAGATTTGAGAGGAAATGAATAGTGGTCTTTGTGGCGCACTTATTTTATTGTCTTGTGATTTTCGACAAACCCTGCCAGTTATAACACGTTCAACAGCTGTTGATGAATTAAATGCATGTCTCAAATCATCAGTTTTATGGCGACACGTGCAGAAATTGGCTTTCAAGGCCAGCATGCGTATAAAACTACAATATGATACATCCGCTGAACGTTTCGCAAAATAATTGTTTGATATTGGGAATGGAAAATTGGAAATAGATGAATCCACACAATGTATTACATTGCTAACAAATTTCTGTAAAATTACAAAAACAATAAGAGAATTGATTCACAAAGTTTTCCCAAAAATATTGCGAAGAATTACAAAAATCAACAGTGGCTCAGAAAAAGTGTTATATTAGCAGCTAAAAAACACGATGTTAATGCCATCAACTTCAGGATTCGAAACGAAATACCAGGCGAAGAGAAAACGTATCAGTCCATCGATACTGTAATGAATCAAGATGAAGTTGTCAATTATCCAACTGAATTCTTAAATTCACTTGATTTGCCAGCCATGCTGTGACACGTTTTAACATTGAAAATTGGCGTACCTATCATTCTTGTCCGAAATATAAATCCACCACTTTGCAAAGGTAAGCTTCTCACTAAAAAAAACTCATATTTTCCACTTTGTCCGTACAAAGTGGATATTGTGAGTTTTTTTAGTGATAAGCTTTGAAAAATATTTTTGGGCGTTCTCTCGTGCTAGTGGGCAATGTTTAATATAAAGTATTAAAATATATATTCGTGTGTACAAAGTTCGTCCTTTATTTTTTTAGTTCAATTATTTATAACCCATTTATAATTTAGGCAGAGACACGTGTCTCAACAATTTCCGGATGGTTTATTTGTAATATCTAGTGTTATAAAGTAATATACATATTATTTTTATAGACGAATTAAAATATTACAATTCAATTAAATGTGTTTCAAATTGTGCTGTGTATTTTTTGTATGTATACATTTTGAGCGACTGAGTAACAAACAGTTCTCATAGAAAAAACTTCTGTTAAGATACCTACATTAGGAGGTCATATGCTCCACATTGGAAGCGGACATGGATTAAAAAAATATATTTTTACTTCATGCAGAAAAACATGTGTTTCAACGATTTCCATATAATTCATTTCTTATCATATCTAGCGTTATAACGTTATCTATATTTATTAGTTTTACAGACAAATAATATATTATATTACAATGTTTTGTTTTATTTTATTAAAATGAATAAATACTTGAGTAAAATACTGCTGAGTAAAAGGTTTTGAACCAATGATACACCAGCGTACGCCCAACGTAGCTTAGCAACGCGAATGTTTATTACGAATTTCCTAGCTATATACAATTGAGGTTAGGATGACATCGGCTGTCAGATGACAAAATTTCCATCGTTTTCAAATCCTAATTTGTGGACTTATTGTTACCTTTATTATTGTAAATTATTACAGACAATAAGTAACAATCCTTGTTTAAATGTTTTTCTATGAAGATAGTATCTAAAGTAATGACTAATAAGTCTTAGAAGGATTTTGATACAATAGGTGTAAAATGTGTGCAGCTGGGTTAGAACCTTTCAGAAACATATATTTGACTTCTTTATTTACTAAACAATATTTATAATATGAATTGAATATATTCTACATATTTATTTATTTTATTTTTGAAAAAATAGCCAAGGAAAAGGTGTTTTTTTCTTAATTTACTTTCAGAAATTATGTTCCGGAAAAATCTAAAATTAAATACGAGTTGGCGCTACCAACCTTTGAAAAAAATTACGAGTTTTAAGGGTTAATATATAGATTTAAGATTTCGACTGAATTTTCTTGGTGGAATTTCAATATTAAATTTGAATCGTTCAAATTATGTACATTCACACAGATTTTGTCACTAACGACCCGAGATTCGCCGGCACAAGATTATCTTCAGGCGTTCGATTGCACGGATGAACTTATTATATATTAATAGTATTTTTGTAAGATTACGAATAATCAGGGAAGACGTTGCCAATTCTTTATCGAGATAATGAGATCAAATACTGATATGAAGGATTCACACCCTCACTTCACTTTGGAAGTTATAATATTAGAGTATATCTCATTGCAGAAATATCATAGCTTGAACTCGAAATGTTGCAAGAAAACGTTTTATCACGACCGAATTATTTGGAATTCGTTGTTTTTTTTTTATTTTTGAATACACTGTAAGTGACGTTCTTATCTTTTCCGGTTCTAAGCTCAAGAAATGCGACCCCAATACCCACATTTTCTTAAATATCTATTTTAATATGGGTGATACAATGTTTTTAATTAAGGTATTCTTATATCATAGTTTTTTGGACCTTTTGTAGTTTATATAAATACGCGATAACGAGATAAGCGCCCGCTTATCAGCGATCGTTCGTAAGATAGCTGGGCTAAACGCGTCAGTTGTAAATTCATATTTGTGCTGGGATGACGTCTTTTTTACGCGCAACTTAAAATATGATTATTTATTAAAAAAAACACGGATTTTTATAAAAAAAAATGTATGAGGAATGATGCAGAGAGATATTTTAAAGCCCTTAGACTATTTATTTTTTTTGAAATTCATAAAAATAAGGCCAATAATGAGGAAACCACTGGGGTCCCTAAACGACCCCCATCGGAAGAAATGTATTTTTCTAGTCTCCGAGCCGCGAGAGTTATTCTCGTTAAACATTGATTAATTTACTTTTTTGATATTATTCTATCTAATGCTAAATAGTCTCTTAAGATGCATCACGTTGCAAAGCCGTTTGACGTTTGACAAACATCGTTTCGTCAAAAGTTTTCTTGACCAATAACTGACTGAGATTTTGAGTGTGGCAACGAAAAATCTGAAGCATCGGCGACCGGTCAATGTGGCATTGGATCAATGCACTTCTTGCATATACAGGGGCGGTTATATTTTATGAAATAATATTCAAACATAACATTTATACCATTCACTCATTTTAAATTCGTCATGTATGAATTGCAAAATATTTATTGTTCAATTGTTTTATATGAGTAATCAGTTTTTTTCGACTCCAGCTCAGCAGCAATGATAAATACAAGATTTTATTTAATCTACCAACGTGAAAATTTGCAAAATATGATGATTTAAAAAAGAAAATGAGTTTTAATTATTTGGTGTAATAATTAACACATACGTAGGTTTTCGGAATTGATAACCTACAATCACTGTAATAAATCACATAATAAATAACATTATTGAAAATTACCTTCTTGATTGGAATATTCACAGCAAATAGAAATGTTTTGTTTTTTATTAAGACAATATTGTATTTCATTTTTGACCAGGGATATTAATTTAATCAGCCAATTCACAATTTACCTTCGTTTACCTTCTCTAAAGCGATAATTTGTTTTAGTTCTAAAGCGAAAAGACCTCTGGTAATATTAGAAACGTCAAGTCAGTGGTGCGGTAGTCAACGTTGTTGTGCTTCCGTATCGGACCTCACCCAGGGATAGGCTGGAGGGGGATCGGGGAGGCTCGCGCGAGCACCTTGTTAAATTTTGGCGCGGCCGGCGAGCCCCTTGTTAAGATAAGAAAATCATTTGTCTTATATAAAATCATCACATAACTGCAATTTCTGTAGATGGATAAATTTGAAAATTAGTTGTCGTTTCATTTTTTCATTCAGCGTTGTGGGCGTCCGTGAGTCCCAGTACGAAAAAACATTTTTTCGATCGATTTATCTATTTTCTGTTCGAAGGAATGGGTGTTTGTGATGTCTTAAGACTGCCTTCCACTCTTCCGATTCTTCAATTCAACTGGGCGCTAACTAACACTAACTACTAACAGTAGTTAATCACTAGTCCTGTATTATGCTTATCATTTTATCCCTACTACTCTCTTTGGAAAAGATAGGTAGAGCAGTAACAAGCAGTTTTCGTAGAAAAATAACTTTCGTTGAGATACCTTCATTAGGAAGCCATATACTCGATATAGGGAACGGACATGGATAAAAAAATGGGTAATATTTACTGAGCCCCTTGTTAAGATATTGGCAGCCCACCACGGGTTCGAATCCCAGAACGAACAGTCATCTTAGGCGAGTCTGGCGTGCTTTGGGTGCCATATATAAAACAACCCTTGTAGTTAGTTAGACGGGTTTGCCTGTCCGCAGTTAGCTCATTTGGCCGGCCCTGTCGGGTTCTTTTTGCAGTCGTAAGTCCTGAATTCGTCCGCGCATTTGCACAAGTAAACAAATCAGAAACTCTTCCTTATTTAACCCTATTAATACCCTATATTAATACAAAGGTTTTTCTAAAAATACCCTGGGAAATATCTGTTTTTAATTGTTTTAGTAAATTTATGAAAAAGTATTGAGAATTAAGATATGTTGGTAAAACATTTTATATTTTATAGAGAAATAACATAACAGATTTATCAACCCCAGCGTATTGTATTTAGAAAACATGCAGTTAATTTAGAAAGGAATACTGAACCATCACAGGAATAATAAAATCCGTAATACATATCGACTGTGGAAAGGAAAAAGGACGTAACCCACAGTTATTTCAAAACAGGTTTTTTTCAATAATCACAATGTATCAAAATTGATACACGTTCTATCAAAAGGATGCAAGCTGCAAATGCCGAATAGGTATCTAAATTTAGCTTTTAAGTTTGAAAAAGATGACCTCGTAAAATATTAAAACCAAGAAAAAATACTGAAATAAAGGTTTTTCCTAGACAATTTCTTTAAATAATATTAGATTATTTCTATTAAACACCAGTTTAGAAGTCTCCGTGTACTTCAAGGATGTATATAATTTATAATTTGCATATGGCCCAAAATCATCAAAATACGTTTTTTGCGCTTCCTGTAAAATTTGATATGTGTGGGTTGCGTCCTTTTTCCTTTCCACAGTCGATGTTATTAACAAAAATTACGTAAAAAATTATAGGTTTTAATATATATATTTTTTTTAATAAAAAAAACAACGCTTTGTGGGGCTGTATTATATAACTGCAGACCTGTAAGTGGTTTGGATATCAAAGATTAGATACCCTATCTTATGACACTTAGGTATATTATGTATCATTTAGAAAAACCGACATATAAGCTCAGGGCATTAAAATGGTTAAACCATAACCGATACAAATCTGCAGCATATGTAAATATGTATATGTAGTGGAGTTTATCTCGTCAATCTTGCTATCACGAGAATTTTCTGTAACTTGTGCTTATTTGCGTAACCCCTCTTTTTTCCGATTGAGTAGGGACAGAAAGTTAGGGCTAGGAAACGACAGCTTGTTAAAAATCAATTAACTTTTCCGGTTCTAAGCTCAATAAATGCGACCCCAATACCCAAACTTTCTTAAATATCTATTTCAATATGGGTGATACAATGTTTATAATTCAGGTATTCTTATATCATAGTTTTTTGGACTTTTTGTAGTTTATATAAATACGCGATAACGAGATAAGCGCCCGCGATAAGCGATCGTTTGTAAGATAGCTGGGCTAAACGCGTCAGTTGCAATTTCATATTTGTGCTGGGATGACGTCTTTTTTACGCGCAACTTAAAATATGATTATTTATTAAAAAAACACAGATTTTTATAAAAAAAATGTATGAGGAATGATGCAGAGACATATTTTAAAGACTATTATTTTTTTTTGGCCAATAATGAGGAAACCACTGGGGTCCCTAAACGACCCCCATCGGCAGAGAATTATTTTTCTAGTCTCCGAGCCGCGAGAGTTAACAAAACTGTCCGTACTGAGTAAACAAAGCCAACAAAGTTGATAGCCTGGCCAAAGTCCTGGTAAATCATTAGTTCTTATCAGAACTAAGATTGTACGCAAGAAAAGTTCAGTTAACTTTCCCAGTGATAGCAGTCTGACTATGTTAAAAACACGAGCACAATGACTTTTAGACCTTGACGAATACTGACTGTGAACGTTCACTAAACACGAGTATTTAATTCTTATAAGTAATATGTCTCAATGAGGGATTCTGTGTCGAAACGTCCTGGGACTTGACGGGTTTTTTGCTGTTTTAAGTCTCGGGACTTTTTTGGAAAATGTCACGGGAATTTTGACTATGATTTATAATGTGCTAATAACATGTACATTTTAATTTTAAAAAAAAACAATTCTTCTGGTTAAGAAACCCTTAAAAGGCCTGATGTGTATTGAATGAAAGCAGATATAAGAGGGGAGCCCCAAATAAAAACGGACACGACATGGTCGGGACGTGACACTTACCCGGGGTTTTAACAAAATTAAGTATGCATATATAAAAGGGATCTGACAAAAAAACAGATGTTTGGGATTTATAATTTCGTATAAGTTTCAAATACCATGTGTTTATATATTGTAATATAACTGTAGCAAAAGCAAATTACAAAATTTTAAAATTAAAAGTTCATACCTGATGTTGTTTTATGTAAAAATATTTTTTCACTATTTCACAAAGGTACCAGTGTCTCAATAGGACAAAAAAGGTCTAAAAGCTGTATTGTGAAGTTACGGTCATAAATTTACTCCTGACGGCGGCTTCATTGATATTTTTTCATTGCATGTACCGTTATCATCCCTTAGTAAAAAAATAACCATAAGCATTGCACACTATTTTTACTAGTGCGTACTTTCAAAAGGCGCCGAGTGTATGTGATACATAAATACATACATGGAAATATTTAATTTTAATAAAATTATAATTTTATTGAAGAGGAAATGAAAGTCTCGAGTCCCGGGATGTTCCGGGAATTTGACTTTATCGTGACTCGAATCCCGGGACTTTGAAAACCACGAGACAGAATCCCTAGTCTCAATAGACTGTTTAAAGTGACTCATAGACCCTTTTCAATAAATTTTGTGTTTCTTTTCAAATAATATTAAAAATAATTGATTGACGGAATCGCGAGCCGTAAATTGAGCTCCACTGCATGATCATGTTTATGAGTTTACGTATTTATATGATATAAGAACACAACAAAGAACAGGCTAGTTATTGTGACAAGTTCAGTGCAGAGCTATCGACGTATCCTCAAACGAATCACTGTTGTTCAAGAATCGACAGCGAAGTAATGTAAGTTTTTGTATGTTAACATCGGTTACATGCTAGGATATCGCCAGTTGCAAGCAACAGTGAGATAAATAAAAAATACAAGTTTCGAGATAAACTGCACTTTACGTCTATATTAGTTTAAAAAGTCTTGCCACTGGTGAAAATGATACGCATTATTAATCCTAAATGATAAGTTAGTCAGTAACTTCAAACTGTGAAGCGCGCATCAATAATTCATAAATTTAATGATATATATAATTTAAGATTTCGACTGAAGGTGCTTGGTGGAATTCCAATCTTAAATTTGAATAGTTCAAAGTATGTACATTCACACAAGTTTTATCACTAACGACCTGGGTTTCGCTTTTCGGAATCTTCATGCGTTCAATTGCACGGACGTTGTTAAGGCGTTGAACTGACGCTTAGTAAATGAATGTTTCGTGTTTAAATAAGAAATGAATGTATAAATGCAAAACGTACTATTTCCAAAATTCAATCTTTTCAGTAGGGTCAAATACTATAACGAATAACACAAAAAAATAACATTTGCATAAAAATATGATTTCCAATTTGAAGACGACAGTCTTTTAGATATTTTTTTATTAAAACTAATAGGATCAGTCGATTTATTAGGCTTGAATTACCCTATCTGATAACCTAACTCAATATCGCTCATTTTGGAAATAGTACGTTTTGTATTATAGCCCCACAATTAAGTTTAAAGCCATTGCTGGTGAAAAGGACTTACGAATGGTGAGTCCTCATCATTAACATATATAGGTATTCCCATGATAATAATGTAATAATTCAAATATTCAAATACTAACTGAAGAGATTTTTAGTGGTGCCATTTTTAAGCATAGTCAAATGAATGCAAAATGAAAAATTAATATAATTCAAAGTGTTTAGGAATCTGGCTCTCTCAAGTATTTCATTGATGGAAAATGGAACAGTTAATCCCGAAATAATTTTGGTATTCATTATTATAAGTAAAAATCAAGATTGAAATATAAATTCTCCTCAATTTACAACCATACATTTTTGTATAATAAAACAATTCCCAGAACTGTGCTTTTGTACATATATTTTTTTTAATTCCTGCATAATAAATAAATGATGGTCCTATTGCCTCTCCGATCACAGGAAAGGAACAGTTTTTTTTCATAGTTTTTTTGTAGGGCGAGCTATGACTTTTTTTCAATATAAATTTGAGATCTTGGTTCTCTCGCTCTCTTGTTTGTGATATTTCATCTAGTCGAATTGATATCAAGCAAATATGTCTTAATGTAATACTAAAAAATATGTTGCTTTGGCCGTTAGCTGTAATATCAGTTATTTTGTTGTACTAAAAAATGGGTTGTGCAATAATTAAAACATGAAATTATAGTGAATAATCAATCCCCGGGATTGGAAGATTGTGAATCCCGGAATTCCGAGATCACAAAGAGTGTCCGGGATCGGATGCCGGATAATGGAGACGATATGCTTTGCAATATAGTAGCTTAATTATACTTTTAAATCTTTTGGATATAACAAGATTGTATCTGACAACGTCCATATTCGTAAACTTCCTGGTAAAAGAGATTCTAATGAGAATGCTTTTGTTGGGATCTGGCAACGTCTCGGAAGTTCAGTGGTTAATCAATATTTTTTTTTTCTAGTGGTGAATTGGCTGTAATAGACAGTGCTTGCTGAAATCACCATGTGGATACGTGGTTGTCTGGTGCTGCTGTGCCTCTGTGTGGCCATGCAGGTAAAACATTAACATAATTATAGTCAAAATCTGTTTTAAGTTATAAAAAAACTCTCACTTCTATTATTAAAAATTATTAATTTCACTTTTAAAGTTTTAAATTATTTATATTAAAGGAAATGAAGGCTGAAATGAGCTTCAGTGGTGGCAACGGAGGCAGAGGTGGATCTCCAGGTCAACCGGGCGAAGATGGTGGTCATGGAGGTGGCTGGAACGGTGGTAGCGGTGGTCGTGGTGGAGGAGCTAATGGCGGAAACGGTGGTAGAGGTGGATCTCCAGGTCAACCGGGCGAAGATGGTGGTCATGGAGGTGGCTGGAATGGTGGTGGCGGCAATGGAGGCAACGGAGGAACTGGCTGTGGTGGAGGTGGAGGTGGAGGCGGCGGAGGTGGTGGAGGTGGTGGCGACGGACATGACGGCAGCAGTGGAAGCAACTGTGGTGGAGGCGGTGGCTGGAACGATGGCCGCGGCGGTGATGGTGGTGGCTCGGACGGCGGTCGTGGCGGGGACGGTGGCGGTTGGGGCGGTGGTCGCGGCGGCCACGGAGGCCGCGGTGGACGTGGCGGTGGAAGCTATTGATGCCCATTGCGAAGAATAATTGTAAATTTTGTGAAATCATTTACTTGAATAAAAAATCGCTGCAATATTTTCTCTGCTGTTTTATTTATGTGTTTTTACTTAATCACTATGCTGCCCTGTAGTTGAGGGGTCAATATCAAATGGAAAGTGTTTTTTTATTACAGATCATCAAAATGGCTTTTTGTTTTTTCACTAAATTGCCAGAAAAATGATTATACATTGAGTTATTGAAAATTCTATTAAGCTTCATCAGTTAGTTTTATCATAAACGAATGAACTTTCGTCTTAAAAATGACGCCGAGATGATTTTTGACAGGATATTTATTTTAACTATTTTTGATACTAATGTTTTTTTTATGAAAATTTGTGAAAGGCTGGTTAATTACTAGTTCTTATCTGACCCTCTCTTTCTCCCCTACACGCTTCGAAGGGAGAGACGATTGGTCAGTATTTTTCAAAGAACATAAATAATTGTTTGATACCACATAACGTATTTTTTAAAATTAAAGTACGCGTGCATTCTAACCGTGCTACTTTACAGTAGGGAATCATGGCACATGTGCTTTGAGATTAGATGCTTGTATCAGATATCGGGGGTTAGGTGTTTTATTTTTTGAGAAACTCGGAGATTAAAGACCCATACAAGGCAGTGCCTTGATACGACAGTGCTCACGGAGAGGTGGTGTAACTGGCTGGTTCAATGCCTTTGGAGCCTTATTCGTGCCGATGAGATTCCGGTATCACAGCCACGACCGCCGCCGCCCAAGCATTTGACGATTGTTGAATCCACTATGGAGCGCTTGGACTTGTGGACATCGTAAGAGATTGACTTAAAAGATGCACAGCCCACATCTTTGCTGCTCGATTGACCTAAGACTTTACCCCCTTCACCAACACATATGGTTGCGAAGCTGCACTGCTTAATGGCAGGGTACAGCATGCAAATATTTTTTTCAATTCATTTTGTGGAAATTGATAAATGACAAACCTGTAATGCCACACAGATGCAGAGCACCACCAGACAGCCACGTATCCACATGGTGACTTCAGCTAGAAAAAGTAAACGGATATTTTAATAGGGTAAAAATAACAAAGTATTTCAGTTATACAGTTTTTTATATGTTATACGTTGATAGCTATTTCGGCTTTCGCCGTCGTCAAAACTATGAACTAGGATATTTTAATTATGACCATTTTATCTGTTCCATTAAATGTTTTTTTTTTTATATTATTAAATTCATATCCAATAATCCGTTTTCGTTCCTAGAATAGTAATTTTACAAAATACTTTACTGATTTTACAAAACTTTTCCTATTAATAAAGTATTGAAATATATGCACAATTAATTAATAAGAATGAAGTCATGACAATAAAACAGATAATAATAATGTAATAAATTGATTTTTCAATTTGATTTTCAATAAGAAAAATATAATACATAATTATTTATCGCACGATTCTAATAAGGAAAACTTGCTCCGAAGGTCATCATTTTATGACGCTGCAAATAGGACATAAAACCTTAGGCCATTATCATAAAAGAGATTAGAGATCGCTGGCAGATTTCACACATTTAAATGATATTCCGAATGGATTTTTTTTAAATAGATTACAATGGATTAAAGAAAAAAAATCAGATTTATTAATAATATTGTTTATTTTAAATCTGCTAATTATATATTAATTTTCAGAAAAAATCAACAACGAAAACTGACAATATTCAAAATAAAAATGACCATAGCGTAAATCTATCAATTTGAAGTCTAATTCTTTTAAGATTTTTCTAAAAACTATATTTTGGGTCGTCACTCCACATTCTTTTTTTCTAATATAAAATTTAAAATAACTATGATTATTCCACGTATTGTGCTACTAACTGTGACACGTGTTTCGCCTCTTTCAGAGGCATCTTCAGACTTACTATCGCAAATTTTGCTTAAGTAATGAAGCAAGATTGATTCTAAAATTTTAAATTATGAAATTACAAAATGGAGTTTGGGTTTTTTTCCTTTTAAGGGAAGCAAGGAGGGGGTGATAGAATCGAAATAAAGCAAACAAATAATGATACTAATGAGCTGCAACCAATCAGATTGGTATTTTTCCCTTTTAAGGGAAGCAAGGAGAGGGTTATAGAATCGAAACAAAGCAAACAAATATAATCATACTACTAATGACGTTAAACATTACAAACTATTAAACTAATGAGCTGCAATCAATCAGATAGGTTAGTGATTACTCTATTAATTGGAAACAATGTAAGTAATGGCGAGCCACCTGTCTTATTAAGATTTTTTTTTCTTTTTTTTTCCCTATCGGGATCCTTCAATTACATATATTTTGAGCTATAACATATATATATACAATTGATCATGGGTGAACACCGAATTTGAAAGTAGAGGACCTACTCTACCGAACGTTTGACCATACGACTTATTTACTGTCATCATATTAAAGATAACATCTGACGACGTCATTACTTCAACTTGCATTTTTTTTAAAATAAAATTCCTAGCAATCGTCGGTGTAACATTACCCAAACCACTCATTTAAGATATATTTTGCAATAGCATGACTTTAGCCCTAATCTTTAAATTTAAATAATTTACGGTAAACCTTATTTATTAAAAAAATAGCTCACCACTCAAAGGGTTAAAAAAATGATTTCTACACAAACACTGCAAAAGAATCTCAACAAAAAAAGCTGTGATGATATATTTTCTTTTAATTTTAGTGAATTATTTCCATAAAAAAACGTAATACATTCTTTCGTAAAATAGAAGCCTAATTTAACCAGTTCTCTGCCACGGACGTGTTAACACGCCATAAAATTTCGTGCTCGTAGGACCGTCCATACAAAATGTGCGTGTTTAGACGCAGTACTTGAGACGCGGCTTAAAGGCCACAAGAAATCATTTTAAAATATCATGCATATAATGACATCTCTTGGAATCATAGTGTGATACTTAAACTTCAAAGTTATTGTTTTGGAATCTGTAATACATTGATTTAAAAAAAAAAGCTTTTTTGTTATGTTCAAATTTGTGGGCCATCGTGTATTTTTATATGGTAAGTGTTTTGATGTACTATTATTATGTCCAAAAAGTATATATTTATTAGGTTATATTTTTTAAAGAAAATCACGGCCACGGCCATATTAATACCGCACGGCACAGAACAGGTTAATAAAAAAATAACTCGCTATTCAAAGGGTTAAAAAAAATCGTCATACAACAAAAGAATGTGTTTGTAGTTTTAATTGTAGTTATTAATGACTATTATCAATAAATAAATATTCATCGGTTTCACTGTATTCAAGATTTTTTTGTTTGCATTAATAGTAGAGAAAATCATTGAATAGAAATAACATACAGATTTGGTTTCTGACTTTTTAGTAATATCTTTCAATTTCCTATTACATCACCTATCTTTAACTCTCAAGGCGCGGAATCCAAAAATATATTTTCAATAGCGTCTGATTTGTATACAATAAATGGCAGAGCGGGATTAACAGATTAACAGATAAAAACTGACTCTTTAGAACATATATGGGCAACAACCGGCCCGCCGAGCTATTTTTTCCGACCCTGATTGATCTCGGCGAAGTAATAGAGAAAGAAATTAATAGTTCCAGGAAGCCAATTTTGCTAGTCTCTTAATTCAAGTTCAAGGCCAATCTTCACACTAAACTTTGTAATCAGTATATAATATTAATATTATTTCGTTCATTATATAAATAATAAAAGTATATAAGAAACAGCAACGTGTTTTATTTAATTTGATATTACTTTATTATGTTTAATAATTTGCTCCGGCCCTTGACTCGGAGACAGAATGATAATTTGGCCCAGACCTAGGAAAGGTTGCCCATGCCCGGTTTAGAACAACACTTTTTGTGACATTCTGCGCAAACAATTTAAAAACCAGTGGTCTTAAAAAAGTAAATCAATTCGTCACAGATCCCAAAAAAATGTGACACCCGAAATTATGCAACCAAGTTTTGAGAAATTTAACTTTGGCACATCTCTGGCAAAAGTTTGAACACGAATAACGTTGCTACGCTGCGGAATGTATCCTGCAACAAGAGTGAGAAGCCGTAGCTGGGTTTTAGTACCATTGGGTTTTTCTTAGTATTTTTTACATCATTCTTTCCGATTCTCTAAAAACTTATTAGTATGGGTAAAAATATTTAACTCAAAAGGGAACCACGGGCTCAAAAAGGTTGAGAAACTATGTTCTAAATGGCACAATTTACCTTTGAACGTATTCAAGATCACTAATCATGTCAACCAGTGGTGTAGTAAGGAGTCCTGTCGCCCGGGGCGGTCCTTGAATTTGCCGCCTCCAATGTGTCCTCTAATTTTGTTTTTCGGTTACTTCTTTTTTTATCTATGAACTTGAATTTTTTATTACAGGTGGCTTAATTTTATTTATGTATACATATCGACTTTGGAAAGGAAACAGGACGTAACCCACAGTTTTTACGACACAGAAACAATGTATACAACTTGATACAAGTTCTATCAAAAGGACGTAAGCTGCAAATGCCGAATTTATTATCTAAATTGTTATTTAAGTTTGAAAAAAGTTGGGCCTGTCAAAATTGCAAACAGTAAAATAGACTATTATTATTAGATTATATCAATTAAACACCAGTTTAAAAGTCTTTGTGCACTTCAAGTTTGTGTATATTATATAATTTGCATATGGCTCAAAATCATCATAACAGGTTTTTTTCGCCTCCTGTAAAATTTGTGGATTGCGTCCTTTTTCCTTTTCACAGTCCATATAGTATCTCGAAAAATATTGTATTTATTTTTTAAAAAGTCACCCCCAAAAATGTTCGCCCCTGCCGCACCCTCTTCCTACGCCACTAATGCCAACCGAAGTCTTATTGAAATTGCAAATTGAATTCATTTATTTTTCCTGTAATATTGGAGATTATCTTGTTGCCTTTTTTATTCTAATTAGAATTACTTTATAGCAACATACCTGCTGGTTGATTATGCAACGGTAGTCGATACAACTCTGAATGTCATGGTCGTGTTTTCAAGATCGCCATAATGGGATTCTCAATCACATATTGAGTTCAATCAGACAGTTTATCTTTTAAAAAAACACGTAATAAATAATAAAAGTTCTTCGAGGTATAACGATGTGTATGCAAACATAAGTTAAGGTCAAAACAATTAAAGTAATGCTGCAATAACAGCGTATAACACAAAATTCGATTCAGAGATAATCGCTATCAATGTTTTTACATATCGACTGTGTAAAGGAAATAGGACGTCACCCACATATATCAAATTTTACAAGAGGCGCAAAAAACGTGTTTTGATGATTTTGGGCCATATGCAAAGTATGTATTATAAACAACCTTGAAGTGCACGGAGACTTCTAAACTGGTGTTTAATTGACATAATCTAATATTAATTAAAGAAATTGTCTAAGAATAACCTTTATTTCAGTCGTTTTTCTAGGTTTCGATTTTCACAAGCTCATCTTTTTTCAAACTTAAAAGTTAAATTAAGATACTAATTCAGCATTTGTAGCTTGCATCCTTTTGATAGAACGTGTATCAAATTTGATGCATTGTCATTATTGAGAAAAGCCTGTTTTGAAATAACTGTGAGTTTTGTCCTTTTTCCTTTCCACAGTCGATATGAATTAAAGTATATATTTGGCATTCGAAGTGATTATATTTTTTTTCACTAGTTACTTGAACGAACAGCAATTCTAAGAAAAGTCATCGTAGGCGAGTCTGGCTTGTTTTTGGTGCCGTCTACAACTTTTGTAGTTAGTTAGGCAGGTGTGCCTATCCGCAGTTTGCTCATTTTACCGGCAATGTCGGGTTCTTTTTACAGTCGTAAGTCCTGAATTCTTCCGCGCGTTTGACGCACACATGTCTTTCAAAGCATCATAAATAATGGATAGAAAGCTAGGGCTAGGGAACAACTGTTTGTTAGCTAGCCGATCCCGTTGTATCAAGTTAATTTTAGACATCAACATCAATTAAAAAAAACTGTCCGTGCTAAGTAGGCCAAAGTCCTGGTTAAAATTGAGTTTGTCTCGGCAAACTTGTTATCACGAGAATTGCCTGTAACTTGTGCTTATTTACGCAAACCTTCTTTTTCCGATAGAGTAGGAATATAGGGTTAAGGCTAGTGAACGACTGTTTGTTAAAAATCAATGAAAAAAACTGTCTGTACTAAGTAACCAAAGCCAACAAATTTGACCGCCTGTGAAAAGTCTTAGAAAATCATTAATTCTTATCAGGAAAAGTTCAGTTGATTTTCCCAGTGATAGCATTCCAACTATGCTGAAAACACGAGCGCAATGAATTTCTGACCTTGACGAATACTGACTGTGAACGTTCACTAAACAAGAGTATTTAATTCTTATAAGCAATATGACTCAAAAGACTCTGTATAGAGTGATTCGTAGACACTTTTCAATAAATTTAGTGTTTCCTTTCAAATAATATTAAAAATGATTGATTGATAGGATTTCGGACCGTAAATTGAGCTCCACTGCACAATCATTGTTATGAGTCAACGTATTTATATGGTATAAGAACGCGTCAAAAAACACACAAGCTATTGTTACAAGTTCAGTGCAGAGCTATCGACGTATCCTCTAACGAAACTTTTGGAAAAACTGTTCTTCAAGAACAGTAACAAACGACAAAGTAATGTAAGTTTTTGAGTGTTATTAATAAAATACGAAAAATACATGTTTCGAGATGAACTGCAGTTTAAGGTTAAGTTGTTGTCGGATAGGTGAAGTTAAAAAGACCTGCCGTGGGCAAAATTAAAACGCATTACTAATATTACATGAATAAGTCAGTAATGTTCAATCTGTGGAGCTCGTATCAATAAAACCAAAATTGTTTAAATCAATTCAATAATAAATAATGGTAAAAGATATTTGTAAATACTAAGGCTCTCCATCCCCAGAGAGCCCGAGGGCCACATTTACACAATTTATTTATCCGCAGGTTGCAACAAAAATAATAAAGTTCAAAATACTTTAAAAGTCTTTTACTTAATATACAAATACTTTAACCCTCCAGAGATGAGAGCTTTTTTTCAATAAAAAATATATTTTTTAAGCCATATTTAAATCACGGATAACTTTTATTCCTAACATTAAAAAAAAAAAACGCAAATTCGTTGTATAGAAACCCCGCATGACTATATGGTCATGCTCATTTTTTTATTACCGTGTAATATTGTGTACGGACAGTTGTAAGAACAAAAGTGACCGTATGGACACGCAAAAATTCGGGGTTGAAATATAGCTAAACGTGATATTTTTAAAAATATTTACAATTTTACTTCTTTAAATAAACATAATTTCAATACAAATATATTAGCAAGAGAACTGTAAATAATTTGATGTTGTGATAAAAAAATAGTTTCAAAAAGTCCTTTAAAAAAACGGAAATTCAAAAAATCGCATGTGCTTTTGGTGGCCATTTCCGTCCCCGCGGCTGATGACTAACTGAGGTCTGTACCCTTTTTAACCAAATATGAGCGAAAGCAAAGATATTCAGGTAGAAAAAGGATGAAGACAACGGTGTTTACTGTGACCATATGGTCACACTCGTCCTTGGAGGGTTAAAGCATTATAAATGATTGACAATTTAATTTAGTTCAATAAGAATTCTGCGGTGGCTCTAGAGGATACCCTCTAATAAAGTAGCTGTACTTTGATGTTTGTACACCCAGTCCTATTTTCACACAATTTTTATTTACGCGATTTCGCTTTTATGCGACTTTTTTTAGACGACACTGTTCCTGTTTTTACGCGATTTTTTTCTTCGAAAAATGTTTTTCACATAAGAAATTGTAACCCTGCCCAAAACTATTTGATTTGATGACTCTACTCTCAATCTTCTTCGAATACATTTATTTAGTTCAGCTAATAGCACGTTTTTACTCAAACACAGAGAGCTAAATATGCAGTGGCGGTGCGAGATTATTTAGCGCCCTAGGCAACGCTTATTGGCGCGCCCCCTTAAACAAATAGTCTTTTTTTCTAAATAATGAAACAAAACAATTCGAGATCTTTAGTTTTTTTTATTTTTATTTACCCATGTCCGCTCCCAACGTGGAGCATATAGCCTCCTTATGAAGGTACCTCAACAGAATTACTTATACGTAAACTGTTACTCAGTCACTCAACATTTAATTTTCGATTCACATAGAATACGATACATAAATAATCATAACGAACAAAATAAAATAAAACGTACTATTAGAGTATATAAAAATAGTTTGAATACTCTATTTATGCGCCCCTCAGTGGTTTGCGCCCTAGGCGGTTGCTTATTTGCCTAGGTGTATGGTGGCGCCGGCCCTGTAAATATGTATTCATTTTATTCAATGAATACACTACAGAGGGGTTCCCGGTAAATTGCTCGAATGGAAATTGCTCGAATAACAAGATAATCAATTTGTTTTCGTTTGTTCTGTCCGTTTGTTCTGTCTTAGCCCTAGTCTTCTATGTGTTCTGGAAATATAAAGAAACAGTTTGAGTAACTAATTAATAAGCAGTTCTCGTAGAAACACTTCTGTTGAGATAAACTCCATTAAAAGATTATATGTTCCGCATTTTGAGCGAACACGGTTAAAATAAATACTTACGAAAATTATTTTTTTATTTCACTCTCTAAACAAGTGTCGCACAAGATAAAAATGAAATTCGTAGAAAAAGTCGTGAAAAATCTTTTAAATAACCAAGCAATTCGAATAATTTGTAATTCGAGCAATTTACCGGCTACCCTACAGAGGTCCGTCTCTATGGACACCGTAAATTTTGAAAGCTTTGAATACTACGCGTGAATATATTAACGAGATTCTACTCGGCCAAATGATAAACCATGAGGACTTGATAGAAATTACTTAAAATGTCAACACATATGATATTTTGATTTTTGAACCAATTTATCAAATTATATGAAAGCAAGTCTTTTTTCACGCGATTTTTTTATACGCGTCATTTTCTTGAATCAATGCATACGCTCGGAACTCGAACACAGTTTAACAAACGCTGAAAACGTAACCAAACAAGTAAACAGTAAACAGCGGTATCTTATGGGCGAGGCCACTTCCGTATATGTCATCAGGTGCATTAGTAATTAGAAGATTTAGTCATAATAGACCATTAAATAATAAGGATATCTTTCAATGGAAACCATTTATCGTCTCTGTTTTAGATTAATTTATAATATCTACTTCCTTAAAAGGAATTGATACGACGTCTGTGAAATAAATACGATGGTTGCCATGTTTGGAACAATCGATAATAATTCTTGCCTTTTAGTCATATCTGAGTGACATCGTTAACTTTTCCGGTTCTAAGCTCAAGAAATGCGACCCCAATACCCACATTTTCTTAAATATCTATTTTAATATGGGTGATACAATGTTTATAATTAAGGTTTTCTTATATCATAGTTTTTTGGACCTTTTGTAGTTTATATGAATACGATAAGATAAGAGATAAGCGCCCGCTTATCAGCGATCGTTCGTAAGATAACTGGGCTGAACGCCGCTGAACGCGCAGTTGAAAATTAATATTTGCACTTGAATGACGTCTTTTTTACACGCAACTTAAAATATGATTATTTATTGAAAAAAACACGGATTTTTGATTCGGAAAAAAAATGTATGAGGAATGATTCAGAGAGATATTTTAAAGTCCTTAGACTATTTTTTTTGAAATTCATAAGAATAAGGCCAATAATGAGGAAACCACTGAGGTCCCTAAACAACCCCCATCGGCAGAGAAGTATTTTTCTAGTCTCCGAGCCGCGAGAGTTAAGTTGTACATGGTCGAAACAAATTGCAAACTAAGTGTTCTGAATATGCATTTAGTATTGCATACCGCCCAGAAGCTGGTTTTGTGTAGGATCAGAGGAATCAATGTATTATTATTTTCATATATTCATTTAGAACAATACCTCGAAGTCCATGGGAAATTTGTTTTACAATAGTCACTCAGCTGACTGTTGATTTGACTGTGGAGTGTAGTGGATGGATCCATCCAAAGCTCCAAACAACCCTCTGAATTGTCGTTGTTGTTTTTGATCGACCGTGAGCAAACGCGGTACGCACTTCGAACAGAGCTTCCTCATAGAGTGTTAGTGCAAAATGGTATTGAACGATTGTGAATCCAGAAATTCCGAGATCACAAAGATGGTCCTGGATCGGATGCCCTAATGGAGACGATATGCTGTGCAAAATAGTAGCTTGATTAAACGTTTACAACTTTTTGGATATAACAAGATTGTTTCTGACAACATCCATATTCGTAAATTTCCTTGTGAAAAAGATTCTAATGAGAATGCTTTTGTCGAGGTCTGGCAGCGTCTCAGAAGTTCAGTGATTAATCGATATATATATTTTTCTAGCGGTGAACTGGTTGCAATAGACAGTGCTAGCTGAAATCACCATGTGGATACGTGGCTGTCTGGTGATGCTGTGCCTCTGTGTGGCCATTCAGGTAAAACATCAACATATGTTATTTGTCAAAATCTTTTATTTTTTCTTATTTAAAAGTTTCAAAAAACTCACACATTCAGTATTACCAACGACGATTCCAATATTAGGGATTATCAATTTCACTTTTAATTTTTATTTTATTTATTTTAAAGGAAATGAAGGCCCAAGGAGGTGGCGGTGGTTCGTACGGTGGAGGTGGCGGTGGCCCGTACGGTGGTGGTGGCGGTGGCCCGTATGGTGGCGGTGGTGGCCCGTATGGAGGTGGCGGCGGTGGCCCTTACGGTGGTGGCGGTGGAGGCCCGTACGGAGGCGGCGGTGGCTCGTACGGTGGTGGCGGTGGCTCGTACGGTGGCGGCGGCGGTGGGCCTTATGGTGGCGGTGGCGGTGGCCCGTACGGTGGTGGTGGAGGTGGTGGTGGCTGAAACAGTGGCCGTGGCGGCGTCGGTGGCGGCTGAGACGGTTGTCGTGGCGGTTGACGCCTTTCATGCTCTTTCGTAAAGAATTGTAAATTGAAATGTTAAAACATTTACTTGAATAAAAAATCGCTGCAATATTTATTTTCTTTGCTGTTTTATTTCTGTGTTTTTACTTAATCACTTCACTGGCTCAGTGGTGGGCTGCCAATGCGTTGACAAGGGGCTCGCTTAATCTCAAAGCAATTCGCAGTGTTCTGGGAAAGGAGTGATTATTTGTATCACTACTATGCAATTATATGCAATACTTAAATAAGCAATCGATTGCTACTTAGATATAATACATTTGTAATACGTAAAAATATGCAGTTTACCGTTAAATTATCAATCTAAATGACTAAAAATCTACTACTGTGTATACTGAAGCTGTCGTAGATAACATATGTGTAAGTCAGAAATTGCATTTATGTACTAATTTCATCTGAGAATTTTGTTTTCTCTTAATTTAACAAGGGGCTCGCGCGAGCGACTTCGATCTCCTGAAGGGCCTGTGGCCGATTTATTTTTCTATTAATTAAAAACAAACTGTAATGATAAATTAAGATGGAAACACAAAAACATTACTGGGTCGACTTTTTTCAAAACGGTGTTTTTTAATACAGATCATCAAAATGGCTTTTGTTTTTTAACTTAAGTTACCAGAAAAATGATTATACATTGAGTTATTGAAAATTCTATTAAGCTTCATCAGTTAGTTTTATCAAAAACAAAATTTGAATGTACGAGCCGTCATACCAAAAATGACGCCAAGATGATGTTTGACAGAAGATTTTTTAACTCTCGGGGCTCGGAGACTAGAAAAATACTTCTATGCCGATGGGGGTCGTTTAGGGACCCCAGTGGTTTCCTCATTATTGGCCTTATTCTTATGAATTTCAAAAAAAAATAGTCTAAGGGCTTTAAAATATCTCTCTGCATCATTCCTCATACATTTTTTTTTTATAAAAATCCGTGGTTTTTTAATAAATAATCATATTTTAAGACGTCATTCCAGTACAAATATCAATTTGCAACTGACGCGTTCAGCTCAGTTATCTTACGAACGATCGCTGATAAGCGGGCGCTTATCTCATTATCTCGTTATCGTGTTATCGCGTATTTATATAAACTACAAAAGGTCCAAAAAACTATGATATAAGAATACCTTAATTATAAACATTGTATCACCCATATTAAAATAGATATTTTAGAAAATGTGGGTATTGGGGTCGCATTTCTTGAGCTTAGAACCGGAAAAGAATCAATTTACTCCTCTAATGTGGACCATAGGACGTAACCCACAGTTTTTTCAAAACAGCTTTTTTTCGATAATCACAATGTATCAAACTTAATACACGTTTTATCAAAAGGATGTAAGCTGCAAATACCGAATAAGTATCTAAATTTAGCTTTTAAGTTTGAAAAAAGATGGACTTGTGAAAATTGAAACCAAGAAAAAAAGACTGAAAAAAGGGTTTTCCTAGACAATTTCTTAAATTAATATTAGATTATGTCAATTAAACACCAGTTTAGAAGTCTCCGTGCACTTCAAGGTTGTTTATAATTCATAATTTGCATATGGCCCAAAATCATCAAAACACGTTTTTTGCGCCTCCTGTAAAATTTGATATGTGTGGGTTGCGTCCGTTTTCCTTTCCACAGTCGATATGGTCTCCTAATGAAGGCGTCTCAACAGACGATTTTCTACGATAACTGTTTGTTATTCGACTGCTTAGCCTCTCTTTTTTCGAACGGTGTAACGACAGAAGAATAGGACTAGTACATGACTTGTGATTAGCTTATCACCGTTCTTAAGAAAAGACGGTTGGTAGAGAATTTTAGACAGTCGTGCCTTTTTGACAACACGAATCCCGATTGAAAAATCAATTTACGAAACTGTCCATACCATGAATCAAACCCATGAGCACTATAACCGAAGCCAACAACGTTGATCACTCGACTACAGACCTAACTATACATATCAGATCCAGAAAATATGGCAGAGGATGTCCATTCATTTTGAAATTATAGATACTAGGTAGCTAATATAATGAGACATTTTAATGGAACAAAATATTTTAGCGCAAACCTCTGAAAGTGTAGGGCCCAAGGCTGCTGCCTCTAGTTTTTTTCTTAGGGGTCGCCATGGCTCCCATGGCCATCCCTCCGTCAATGATATGTATATACATATATGCAGTGGTGGAAGACCTAAGGAGGCCTCAGGTGTAATACAATTTGGGGCCCTCAGGCAGGCGTCACGCAAGGCCCACAAGCAATTTGTCATATCAAGTACACTTTTTACATGGAAGAAGCGTTCCAAAATTGTGAAGAGTTAAGAAAAAAATACTATTCAACGCTGCTTAATTACATACGGGGACTTTTACAGGGACTGGACATCGTCGTTATTAATAGCTCTTTTTTTATGGAAAAAAAACTCTCAATATTACATTTTATAATACACTTAACTCGTAGTGTTAGAAGATTCCAACGACAAATTTAATATTTTTAACCAAAGCAGTATTTATTTACATCACTGCAATGTATTGGTCAAAAAGAAAAATTGCTTAGTATAAGAAATAAAGAGCATTTAGTTTCAGCCAAAAAGTTGTCAAATTTTCTACATTAGGAAACCATTAATTATTTCTAAATAATCATACTTTTGATATCACAAATCTTGCATTTAAATAATAAAAGTTAAAATTAGAAAAAAAAGAAATATTAGAAATTAATACACATAAATTCTTGCCTAATTAAAATTGACTGATATTATATCCGTTTTATTAACCTAAATGTATTGCTAATTTTTTTCTTGATCTTTTGCTTGTAAAATTTGATATGATTTTGATAAATTCTTTTCCAGAATCCTCACGGCTGTTGGATTGAAAGATGTCTACTTCCCCGCCCTCCCCGAATGCAGTATAATTGACGTTTATTGCTATTAATTTGATTGTAATATTATAAATTATATTTAAAAAATGTAGAAATAGTACAAAAGAGTGTTTTATTTTTTAAATATAATGTCTTTTCCCCAAGTATTGACAGTGAACACCTTAAAAGTCTAGTATATATTTATTAATTACACTTTTTATTTATATAAACTGCTGTTATATTAATTGATGTTTTTATTTCATTAAAATAGTTTAGTTTCAGTTTTACAGTGAAATCCTTATTAAATAAAATTAAACTTGATAACTTTTTTACTCCACTTGTTGTGTTCAAAATTATGGCACGTATTTCGCCACTTTGAGAAGCATCATCAGACAGAGAATTGCAAGGCTTAAGAATAAACTGATTATCCGTGCTTTATTATTAGCTGCTTATCACTCAGTAGCTCAGCCTTTTGTTGTCGAGCTTATGGCACAGAGGTCAACGTCGTTGGCTTCCGTGACGAACCTCACGGGTTCGAATCCCAGTTCGAACAGCATTTTTTCAATCCATTCCTATGAGAAGGCATGGATGTTTGTGATGTTTATCCTTTCATTCCCTAGATTACTCCCTTCGTCCCATTTACTATCTTCTAAATAAAGATATAATTTATAAGCATCATACATAGTTGCTGATATACATATAATGCAAATTGGAATATCAATATTATGTTAACAGAAGGTTATCAGCATAATGCATTTCTAAATGACATCTGGACCAGTTTATTTCCGTAAAAAACGTACAATAAACAATAAAGTTTTCCTCAAGCTATTAAAATAATGTGTCTATCAACATAACCTAACCTCAAAACATTTTCAAGGCAAAGGTCTAATAACAGAGTATAACACAAAATTCGATTCTCATACAATCGCTGTCAAAGTTTTTACAAATGAATTTAATGTGCTTGGCATTCAAAATGATTATATGTATTTTTTACAAGCTGTCTGTTATTTACTATATTTTAGAAAAATCGTAGAGAAAATTGTATACTATACATAATATATATATATATATTGTTTACCATGTCCACTACCAATATGAAGCATATGGACTCCTAATGGAGTTTATCTCAACAGAAATGTTTCTAATCGTTAGTCAGTTGCCCAACCTCTCTTTTTCCAAAGAAAGTAGGAATAGAAGAGTAGGGCTAGGACAGGACTAGTGGTTAGCTAATCACTCTCGATACGCCCCGTTCATAGGATAGGATGGGTGGGAGGGGGGAATTCAAGACATCACATACATTCATGCCTTTGAACAGAAATTCATAAATCGATTGAAAAATCAATTTATAAAACTGCTCGTACTGGGATTCGAACCCATGACCTCCGTAGCGGTAGGCAACGACGTTGAACACTCGACCACACAGGCGGCTCGATTTTTTATTATTTATATTTTTTAAATGCCATTTCTTCAACGCTTGCTGCAACCAGTGCTGTTTTACGGCAGCGAATCACAGCACCTGACGAACACTCAGAAAAACTGTTTACTTAATGGTTTGATTTCATGAGGAATTTGAAGATTATGGAACGTACATGACAGCGTGTTACGTCAGTGGTTATAGATCAGTGGTTCTTAACCTGTGAAATGCGAACTCATTGCAAGTGCACTTCGAAAAAATTGGTAAAAACGAAAAAATCCACAAAATAGTAAAGAGCGAAAAATCTGCAAAATAATGAAAACCGAAAAAGTCAAAAAAAATAAATATGTCCACATATTTTTATCGACCTCTTAATTCTGGTGCACCGCCACTTTTTCCATGATCAAAAGTGCACCGTGACTTAAGGTTAGAAAAGCTTAAGAACCACTGTTATAGAGAGACGTTGTAACTGGCTGAAAGCTTCAATCCTTCCTGCCTCTTCTTACGACCGTGGGATTACGGCGTCCTGGACGAACGTCGGGTACTATCCATAGGATCTACGGATGCTGGGATGTTATGGGAGGAAGCAAAGTAATTGACGGGAGACAGGGAAACATGAAGGTGCCGTGTGGCGGCCATATGCTCCATATAGAGATAGAACACGGTCAAAGAAGAAGAAGTACAAGAAAGTAATAAGTAACTGTTATTGCATGATGCAAAAAAAAATAATTAAAGAAATATAATAAGCCAATATGAAAACACAGTTTACTGTTAATTAAAATTAATTTAACTTTTCCTGTTCTAAGCTCAAGAAATGCGCCCCCTATACCCACATTTTCTTAAATATCTATTTTAATATGGGTGGTACAATGTTTATAATTAAGGTATTCTTATATCATAGTTTTTTGGACCTTTTGTAGTTTATATAAATACGCGATAACGCGATAACACGATAAGCGCCCGCGATAAGCGATCGTTCGTAAGATAGCTGGGTTAAACTCTTCAGTTGCAATTTCATATGTGTGCTGGGATGACGTCTTTTTTACGCGCAACTTAAAATATGATTATTTATTAAAAAAAAAACACGGATTTTTATAAAAAAAAAAAATGTGTGCGGAATGATGCAGAGAGATATTTTAAAGCCCTTCGACTATTTTTTTTTTTAATTCATAAGAATAAGGCCAATAATAAGGAAACCACTGGGGTCCCTAAACGACCCCCATCGGATGAGAAGTATTTTTCTAGTCTCCGAGCCGCGAGAGTTAAAGCAATAATATCGAATTTATTACTGGTTTTTTTTATTTCTTATTCACTGGACTTCATCATCGTCATCATCATCATGAAAATGTACGAGATAAACTCGATGAGAATGTTTGTAAAGTCGGAGAATTCATCATTCCACAAAACATGAAAAAAAGAATCGTCAATTGTTTTTCAACGCTGGGTGATAAATGCTTTAATTAAATGTACTAACTTGTCAAAAATCGCGAGGTCTAATCAAATAAAAGTTTTCACAAAATTGGCCAACATATAATAATGTAAAAAATAAACAATCAACTCATATTTAATGTAAAAATTAACGTGTACGTAGTTTTTCAGAATTGGCGTCAGCAAAACAACAAACAAACCTATCATCGTTTCATTATAAATATTGATATTAAAAAATATTATTGGAAATTACCTTCATGGATTTGAATATTCACAACGAATCGAGATATTTGCACTCTCGTAAAAAACAATTTTATAAATCACATGTTTTTGCTATTAAAATTCATTATTGGCCAGGCGTATTCAATTAAGCGGGCAATTTACAATTTAAAAAAACCCCTGGCAATATTACATCACAACTTTGAATTGAATAATTCTCAAATTCGATGTGATCTTACCGGGAATCGAACCCAGACCTGCGTGATCGGTAGAGCGAGCTCTAACCAACTGGGTCACAGCAGGCGACAGACTGGGTGTTTGTGATGTCAATTCACATTATTTCCTCTCCTTACATCCTCCTGATCCTTTAATTACCGATTAGCTAACCACTAGTCCTGTTCTGGCCTTATACTTTTTTACCTACTACTCACTTTAAAAAAGTGAGGTTTAGCGACTGAGTAACAAGCAGTTCTCGTAGAAAAAACTTGTGTTGAGATACCTCCATTAGGAGGCCATATGCTCCACATTGGGAGCGGACATGGATTTAAAAAAATACACTGAAGTGTGCTATAACTCCCGTGACGTCTCCTATGTCACTTTCTTTAGTACTTTAAGCGCTCAGCGGTCCCGTACGGGACCAGTGATTATGGTACATTTCGCTATCGGATTACACTGATTTATGATAATAGTATTCAAATTATGAATATAATCCTACATAAATGATGACTTTGAAATACCGATCCATAATTTTATTTTCAGTTTCGATATATATTTTCAATATTTTTGTCATATTTAGTAATATAAACATTTGCGTTATAAGGTCGACTCTTGGAATATGCGTTGTGTTAGGCGGACCGTAATAAATCAGCTTTATTCACACCATACAACATATTTCAATGGGGATACAGATTTCTTTCCATATCTAGAAAATTCTCAATTTTTTGTTATTTTATGGTTTAAATGTTTCAAGTTTTGTCCTAATTTTTGTCGTTTTAACTTTAATGTATAATAATATATATTTTTTAAATAAAGCTGTTGTTAATTATAAACAATCTTTTATTTTGCTAATATTTTTTATTTTACCCACATAGGCTGACTAGTTTTAGAGATATAATTATTTTTATAAAAGCTACGGGTCGTGCAAATATTTCGCAAAAAGTTCACGGGCGTTTAATGGTTAAAACGCACAGACGAATTGACCGCGGGCCGTGAATTGAGCTCCACTGCATAATCATGTTAATTGCGTTTGGTTACGTTTTTGCATGATATAAAAACGTGTTGAAGAACAGACAGGTTACTGTGCCAAGTTCAGTGAAGCGACGAACAAGTGCAAGAACAACAGACAACCATAAGAATCAACGGTGAAATAATGTAAGTGTTTTAATGTTAATAATATTGTATAATACATACAATCTATATATTAATACTCGATAATGTCCGTCCGTCTGAATGATTGTCCGCGATATCCCCTCCCCCTGCCCCTTCCCCCTCCCTTCTCAAAGCTCCGCTGACGCAATATTTTTATTCATACTAAAGACATATTTTCCCAATACACTGTTTATTATTTGACGATACAAATCGCTGAAAAAATTTCATACAAAAAAACGCCGCGACCGTGGATCGAACACAGAACTCTGGATTACCAGTCGAGCTCTCTATCAACTGAGCTAACGTCATAAATATCAAGGCGATAAAAATACATTATATAAATCAAGCATTTGAAAATGGAACGATATTTGTGATTCACAAACTGGCTTCGATTGTTTTTATTCAAGATTGTGACGTCTGTCAAATATGAATGTGGTATATTTTACATAATATAGTTTCGACAGTTAAATGCAAATATTCCATGTGTGTCATATGCTGACGGCTATTAAATATTTTACTTTTTAACAGAGGGTATTTAGAATTTATCCCGATAATTTAAAAGTTTTGTATCTTTTGTTTTAAATAACGAGTAAACGAGTCTATGCTTTGGACAAGGTAAATTTATGCTCAAATAGTAATATAAATAAAGTAAGCGAAATAGTTTGATAGATTGGGGTCAACGAGATTAAAATACGGCAAAGTGTGCCAAGTTAGGATGATGGGAAAAAGTGAACTGAACCCACCCTTTTTATTGCATAATTTCAATCATTTTTTCTCTAAAATACATTGTTTATGCTTTCGATGGATTCGTCGGTATCTTTGTGGAAGTTCATTTGAATATAAAATAAAAAATAACTTAGATTATTCCACGTATTGTGCTACAAACTGTGACACGTGTTTCGCCTCTTTCAGAGGCATCCTCAGACAGACTTACTTTTACTTACTGAAAGTAAGTCTGTCTGAGGATGCCTCTGAAATAGGCGAAACACGTGTCACAGTTTGTAGCACAATACGTGGAATAATCTAAGTTATTTTGTATTACTTTTTTATGCTTATTTATTGAAAAAACTTTCACATAAAATTAAAAGTTGATGACAGTTCCCACAAAAATTAATTGAAAACGTAATTGCACTTAAAAGTCAAATGGAAAAGTTTCACCATTTTTATGTTTGGTTCCCTTAAAGACTCATATATTCCTAAAAATAAGCTCCGTTTGGTGAATTAGTGAAGTTAATTTATTCTGATTAATTTGATAAATATGCATTTGATTGTAACATGGAAAATTGATAATTTTGTTTTGATAAAATGTGCAATTAATTTATACCATTTTGCATGTGAAAAATGATTATTAGCAAACTTAAACATTATTTCAAAAATTAAGTAATTTACAATTTAAAACTGCAGGGCTGTCGATATATGCGCCGAGGTCGATTTATGCTACTATGAAAAATGATTGTTAGCAAACTTGAACATTATTCCAAAGATTTAATATTTTACGAAATTTTTGTCACTACGAAAAAAATTGTCAGCAAACTTAAACATTATTCCAAAAATTAGGTAATTTACGAGGTATATTTCTGCTAATAGGAAAACTAATTGTTAGCAAACTCAACATTATTCCAAAAATTAAATAACTTACAATTTAAATACTACAGGGCATGCTGTCGATATATGGCCCGAGATATATTTATTTTATTTTTAGAATTTCTGGCTTATTCAATAAATAGGTTTGTAATTTTCTGACTTCTTAAAAATGCAACAAAAATCCTCCCGTTGAGGTCAACGGGCTTACAGCTAGTCCTTTAATATTAACGATTGGATATCGCTAGAGCATATACAAAAAAATCCACTGATCTTTTACGAAGTAACTAAATTTCGGTATTTTTTTGGTGAAATTTCCTGAAATAGAAAACACTCTTTCGCTGGGTAATGAATGTCGTCGTTTAGTTGTTAACCCTTAAAGTGCCGCAAGGTATTAGTATGGCGGTACCCAGCAGGCCGCGCATTTCTTCGAATAACAAAACCTGATAAATACACCTTTTTTGTTAATACTTTGTAAGCGGGAGTTTTTTATTGATTAGCGCAAAAATATATTACATTCTTAAAATCAACACAACTTCTAAACCAAACAATATTTTCGGCTGAAATTTTCAAATAAATCATATGTGACATTTAATCATTAAAAATAAAATGAAAACATTTTGAATACATCATAATTTCACTACTTTTCTAAGCTGAATATAAAAACCTGTTATTAATTTAGTAGAAGCACTCCACTTGTTATAAATATGAAATATTCAAAATATTCTGTATAAAGAATAACATTAATCCATACCATACAATTATATAAATAATTATAGTATAACATCTTCATTCTTACAAATTTACAATCACTGGAAGTGTGAAATCTGATGCATTAAATATTCGAGAAACATGTGTCGCCTTTTTAAAAAAATACTATGTGTGAACGAACATTCAGGGCATAATAAATTATGAGGTTTATTACTTACTGTCAAAAAGGGTCACTTGCCGCGGCAGTTATTTTGAAGAAACCATTAAAATTATGAGTCTCAATATACCAACAAAACAAACATTACGCGATAAACGTATTTTTACGTTTCCCGCCTATAATGTATTAATATATTGAAAGTATAAGTTTTATTTAAAAGTATATAAAATCACAGTTAAATTTTTCAAAATCATGTCTTAACTGAAGAGGGATTCCAAAGTATTCCAAAACATTATATAATCTACAAGCGGTGATGCCATTGCCCGGATCATAAATAGCGGCTAGGGCATCCAATCCCGGGATCCCGTCCAATATTCTGTTCCCGAAATCCCGGGACTGACATGGACGCGATCCCAGGTTTCAGGATTGAGAAATCTTGAGCAAACCCCGAAAATTTATAGGATTTTGGAAATCTGGGGAAAAAGTATACCAAATCAAGGATTTCAAATTCCTCGTTGAGCTAAAGTTTTGGTTGCCTGACGAAGCTCTTTTTTAAATCAATGAAATATGTTTAAATCCAAAATATTGTTGACTGTTTATTTTCATTATGAAGATTTGAAACATATTTAAATGTATACACATTCAAAGCGCATAAAGAATTATTTTTATGAAGCAATATTTCCAAGTGATATTTAAAATATCCGTTTACTTTTTCTAGCTGAAGTCGCCATGTGGATACGTGGCTGTCTGGTGATGCTCTGCATCTGTGTGGCATTACAGGTAAAAGTTTCAGCCGAAATCTTTCTTTTTTTCATAATTCAATGTTTCAAAATACTCTCACAATCAGTATTCTTACGAGCGGTTCCATTATTATGAATTAATAATTACCCTTTAAAAGTTTTCACTATCATTTCTCGGCGAAAATGTATTATTATAATACGGTTGTAATATTTCAACATTATTTATTAGATTCGCTATACTTACTGCTAATACTTCTCTGCCGATGGGGGTCGTTTAGAGACCCCAGTGGTTTCCTCATTATTGGCCTCACTCTTATGAATTTCAAAAAAAAAATAGTCTGAGGGCTTTAAAATATCTCTCTGCATCATTCATCATACATTTTTTTTTATAAAAATCCGTGGTTTTTTTAATAAATAATCATATTTAAAGTTGCGCGTAAAAAGGACGTCATTCCAGCACACATATGAAATTGTAACTGACGAGTTTATCCCAGCTATCTTACGAACGATCGCTGATAAGTTATCGCGTTATCGCGTATTTATATAAACTACAAAAGGTCCAAAAAACTGTGATATAAGAAAACCTTAATTATAAACATTGTATCACCCATATTAAAATAGATATTTAAGAAAATGTGGGTATCGGGGTCGCATTTCTTGAGCTTAAAACCGGAAAAGTTAAGGGTGAGTGTCACAGTCCACAGCGGCACATCAAATTAAGACAAATTATTAAATAGCTTATTTGCAAACATTCGTTTAAGTTATAGAATCTATCTTAATAGGATCCTAGTTGAATGAAGCATTCCTTATTATTATACTGTAATACATTTATCAGTTTAAAAATAACAGGGAACCAGTGGCGTGCTAAAGCAGTGAACTCCTGTTTTTTTTTCAATAAAAAACGCACTTTTTTTAAAAAAAGAAAATTATTAAACGTTATAACGTTTTGTCGCCTGTTGTGGCCCAGTTGGTTAGAGCTTGCTCCACCTATCATGAAGATCTGGGTTCGATCCCCAGTCAGATCACAGTGAGTTTGAGAATTATTCAATTCAAAGTTTTGATCGAAGACTGGGTGTTTGTAATGTCAATTCACATTATTTCCTCTCCTCTCATCCTTCTGATCCTTTAATAACTGGGTGTAGCAATAGCGATTAGCCAACCACTAGTCCTGTTCTAGTTGTATCCTTCTTTCCCTACTACTCACTTTGAAAAAAAGTGAGGTTGAGCGACTGAGTAACAAACAGTTCTCGTAGAAAAAAACTTCTGTTAAAATAGCTCTATTAAGAGGCCATATGCTCTACATTGGTAGCGGATATGGATAAAAACGTTAAAAATATCAAATGTATCAATAATTACATTTTTTTTATTTTGTACCACCACTGGTTCCTTGTTCATTTTTTTCCAGATAAATGTTATTACAATATAATAACAAGGAATGCTTGACTCAACTAGGATGATTTGAAAATCCTATTAAGCTAGATTCTATCATTTGAACGAATGTTTGTAAAATGTTTGTATTTTATATTTTTTCTTAATTTTAGATGTCACTGTACACTGTGACATTCACCCTTAAGTGTTTTGCTATTTTTTAATGTCCACAGATGAATTCCTAATAGTGAAACCTTAGCAAAAGTTTAAATAATACTTTTTAATTACATATTATAAATTCAAATGACAAAAAAAGATTTTGGCATACCGGACTTGAAGTGAAAATGAAAGTATTTTTATTATTATTTTCAAGGAATGCAGCGCTGGAACCATCTGTGTTGGGGAAAAGGGTGAAGTCTTAGGTCAAGCGAGCGGAGATGTGGGTTGTGAAGCCTTTAAATCAGTCTCTTACGATCTCCACAAGTCCAAGCGCTCCATAGAGGATTCCACATTCGTCAAAAGCTTGGGCGGAGGCGGTGGTGGCGGAGGCGGCGGTGGCGGCGGTGGCGGTGGCGGAGGCGGTGGCGGCTAAGGCTTTGGATGCCTTCGATGCTTATTTTGAATTAAATATGAATTGAAATGTTAACAGATTTATTTGAATAAAAATATATATATATTCATACAATATTTTATTTCTTTGTTTTTACCAGACTTATTGAATCAGAGTCGGAGTCGTGGAGTTGGACTGTTGTCGTAGTCGGAAACAAACTAAAACACTAACTCCTTTTTATTTATGTATGTTTACCAGGGCTGTGGAGTCGGAGTCATGATGTGTATTTAAACAAAATAGTCAAAAGTGTTAACATTTCATGTTTGGCTGAGTAAAGATGATCCGATGGTATACATATATATAAGTTAAAATGAAATTATTGAAAAATTTCCTCGGAGTCGGAGCCGGAGTCGTTAATTATTTTAAAGCTGGAGTTGGAGTCATCTTTTTTTCACGCGACTCCACAGCCCTGATGTTTACAAACCGCTAGTCGAAAGTGGCGCCACTGCATGCTTCTAAGCCTAAAAAAATATTAGGGAGACACTCCTTAAAAAAGTCTAAGAACCTTACAGAATAGTAAGCCAAATATATTCTACAATTATTCTATTAAAATGATGAAATAATGCCTATATCTACTAAAAGAAAGAGAAACGATTAAAAAGATTTAAGAACCTTTCAAGGTGGAATAAAAAGGTGTTCAGAGTTGTATTCGGAAATGGAGTCGTGCTTAAATTTGAAGTCGTAGTTGTGGGGTTATAATGCAAATCGTACTATTTCCAAAACTCAAACTTTTCAGTAGAGTCAAATATTTTTTTTTTTTATTCGATAAACTTGTTTTCCTTTCTGCATCACACCGAAGACGATATCTCCTCAATGATACAGTTAAGATACATGTTTTTAGGCACAATTTGATAGGCAACAATAATAATAATTAAAAATATAAAGATATTAATAAAGGTTAATTAAATACATTGAATTGGTATAACTACACGTAAAAAATAATTAAATAATAATAAGCAAGAATGATAGTTAATGGCACTAATGAGACAACTTTTAATTTTGAAACAGATATAATATGATTAAGGATTGAATGGTGAGGGGCAGGGAAGGTAAACTTTTTCTCCAAAAGAAGTAGCAAATTTCTTGAAGTGAGCGAAATTTTCTGGAGACGAAACTAGATCTGGATGCCCGATAGGACCATCACGGTTATTTCTACATAACGAAAACAATATACCTCTTTCAACGGACATAATCGGACAATTCCAGAGAATATGCTCTGAATCTTGATTACTGTCACCACAAGGACAGTGTGGGTTAGGTTTGATTTTAATACTATAACTATACTATATATAGTCAAATACTATAACGAATAACACAGGGGTGGACTGGAGGGGGCTCGGAGGGGCTCGTGCGAGCCCCTTGTTTAATTTTACTAAGACCGGCGAGCCCCTTGTTAAGTTTTAAAAAAACAATATTCTCAGATGAAATTACAATATAACTGCAATTTCTGACTTATATATTATCTACGACAGCTTCAGTATACACAGTGGTACATTTTTAGCCATTTAGATTGATACTCTTACGGTAAATTGCATATTGCTACATATTATATGTGTATTAAGTAACAATCGATCGCTTATTTAAATATTACATATAATGGCATAGGATTATTTTTAAAAAATCACTCTTTCCCAGAACACCAAGAAATGCTTTGAGATTAGGCGAGCCCCTTGTTAACGTATTGGCAGCCCACCGCTGGAATACACAAACAAACAAACATTTGCATAAAAATATGATTTCTAATTTGAAGACGACAGTCTTAGAGACATTTAACAGTAAAACTAATAGGATCAGTCGATTCATTAGGCTTGAATTATCCTATCTGATAACCTAACTCAATATCGCTCATTTTGGAAATAGTACGTTTTGCATTATAGCCCCACAGTTAGAATTGTTTTATTTCTTAACAAATCCATAGTCCTTGTTTTACTTATTCACTGTGGCCAAGTGGTCAACATCTACAATTGCGATTTGGGTGCGGTGTTTAACAGGCTCGTTTCATATAATTATTAATTTTTCCATTGATTAATAGAGTGTGTTAAATTCCCTATAATCCATAGGTTCCCAACCTTTTTCGGGTGGCAACCCCTTTTTGTAAAAACCATATGACTAGGGGACCCCGGGAATGGGAACTCTACGTGAAATCGTGTATAATTTTTGAAAGTTTTGGCGAGTCGTTTTTTTTTTTAGCCCACCGAGGAATTTGCTTTAATTTTTCCCCGGATTGTCTCCGAAACTATTTTTGTTGTTCAAATCCAAAATCGAAAAAACGTTGGCAACCCCAAGGTTGGAAACCCGTGCTCTAATCCATCAATTCTTAAGATTCGGTTAGAGAGAGTGATTAAATAGATAGCCACTAGTTCTGTTATTTTCGTGTCTTTTTGCCGCTACTCTTTCATCCTGATTTTTGATTTTAAAAAAATGTTAAATTTGTACAAAAAAGTATATTATCATTTCTCAAAGGGTTAAAAATAATTTCACTTGTCTATTGAATGGTTTCCACTGGTACAAGTGAACTTGATTTTTGATTTTGTTGAAAATATAACAAAATAAATATTCAACATATATTTTTAATTTGTTATCAAAACTATCCATGCATATAATATTTTATTTTAATTCAAAAATAAAATATTGTAGCCAAACAGAGTTATACTGGGAGTTAAACTACAAGTAGAAATCATCTAACCGAAAATTCATTTAGTGCCTGTTTGAATTATGTAAAAATACACGGAATGTAAATGAACTTGTTTTTTCATAAGACACAGCTTGCTAAAATCTATTTATCTGCATTGATAGCTCAAAACAGCCGGTTTTTGACTTCTGCCAGTATGCCAAAGATCATTATATTTATGAATATAACGGAGACCGGTTGAGCTAATCGTGAGCATTTTCTACTGATGAACTGAACACTGAATAATTTTAATAATTAAAAAAATATATGTTAGTGAAATTTACATTTATCAAACCATATATATGCATATATATTTTAATAACAGATCCAGGGGAATGGTCATAAGAAACACAGCGAACCATGAGAAAAATTTAGAGGCAACACCCTCGGGTATAGCACTTTCAGATGCCCTTCGCACTAAAAAAAAATCATTTTACTGAGTAGGATTTATACTTTCAAATTGAATGGCCTTCCTCTGGCATATTTTCTGGATCTGTCTGTAGTTAAGTGATCAACGTTGTTGGCTTCGGTTATAGGTCTCACCGGCTTGAATCCTGGTACGGGCAGTTTTATAAATTGTTTTTTCAGTCGGGATCCGTGTTGTCAGAAAGGCATGGATGGCTGTCTAAAATTCTCTCCCAACCATCTTTTCTTAAAATTTCTGACGCAGCTATTAAGTATACCAAATGTGTTTTAGAATTTTTATTAATAATTTTAAATAATTACGAATAAAAATAATTACAAATGACGGAGATATGAGCTCATAAATAGGACTCCTTAAAAAACTTAAACTTGACGTAAGGAAAAAAAAAATTTGTAGAAATGACTGCTGTTAGAAAAAAAAACTTTAATCTGTATCGAAATTTTTAGTTTCAAAAAAATATAACTTATAAACATAGCACTCAATCAAAATAATCTTCGGTCAAATTTGTGTCAATATAATAAATAATAAGTGTTGTATCGTATTGAGGCGATTACCTAACCACTAGTCCTGTCCTAGCCCTTTCCTTCTATTCCTACTCTATTTGGAAAACGAGAGGTTGAGCAACTGAGTAACAAGCAGTTCTCGTAGAAACACTTCTGTTGAGATAATCTCCATCAGGAGTTCATATGCTCCACATTGGGAGCGGACATGGTTAAAAAAAAAATTGAACAAAATCGGTCTTGTAGTCTAAAAAGTAGATCTTGAGATATCTAGTACACCAGTTTGAAAGAAGTAGTTTTGAGAAAAACGCAAAAGAAAAAACTACAGCGTCAGCATCTTAAAACCAAATTCATTTTTTTAATTACTTTCAATTGGCCATTCCTGGACCGTACATGAGTTATTTGAATGTTCCAAAACTCCCCAAAGGAATTTTTGTTTTGTATGAAGGACTGATAAAAGAAACGATATCCTTTGTCAAGGCTTTGAGTTCTTGTGATGGTCTAATAGCTACCCCTACTCTGTTCGAAAAATGAAAGGTTAAGCGACTGAATAACATACAGTTTTCGTAGGAAATCATGTCTGTTGAGATACTTTGGGGGAGGACATGAATTTTAAAAAAATCTTCTGTCAAACATCATTTCATAATTTTTGGCACGTAGTCTCATTCATACATTTAAATTTCTAAATAATCTTAAATAAATAATTTATTATTAAACTAACTTATAAAGCTTAAAGAATTTTATGTGCACTATAATCATTTTTATGAGAATTTATTTAAAAAATAAAAAGCCAGTTTGATGATGTATTAAAAAAAACACTTCCTTCAACCTTCTGATGCTTTTGTGTTTCCATTAAAATTTATCATAGCAGTTTGAAAAATAAATTTATAAATTTAATGAGAAAAGATATTTTTAACAATTAATAAAAAAATGTATGGGAATGATTTTTTCCTTTGAACAGATGAAAGGAATAAAATTAAATAAAACAATATTAAGAAAAAACCAACATCCACTCTTTAAGGCGCAAGTCCTAAAATTTATGAAACTTTCGGTTTCATTTTGACCTCTCGGCCACACGCCAGTGTAGCGAATTGGTAAAAACGCAGAAATAAAACAGCAAAGAAAATATTGCAGCATTTTTTTATTCAAATAAATGTTTCAATATTTCAATTTACAACTCTTTCTCGAAATAAGCATCAATAGTGTCCACCGCGCCCTCCGTGGCCGCCGCGACCACCGTCCCAGCCGCCACCATCCCCGCCACGACCGCCATCCACGCCACCACCATCACCGCCACGGCCACCGTTCCAGCCACCACCACCGCCACCACGGCTGCCTCCACCACCACCACCGTGTGGGCCACCACCGCCACCGCCGTTCGAGCTGCCGCCACCGCCACCGTGTAGGCCACCACCGCCGCCGCCGTTGGAGCTACCGCCACCGCCACCGTACGGGCCACCGCCACCGCCGCCGTACGGGCCTCCACCACCGCCGCCGTACGGGCCACCACCACCACCACCGTGCGGGCCACCGTTGCCGCCACCGTTTGAGCTACCACCACCGCCGCCATACGGGCCACCGCCACCACCACCGTTCGGGCCACCACCGCCGCCACCGTTCGGTCCACCACCACCTCCGCCACAATTGTTTCCGTTGCCGCCGTCGTGTCCGCCGCCACCACCTCCGCCGCCACCTCCGCCACAGTCACTTCCACCGCCGCCTCCACCACCGCCTCCACCGCCGCCTCCACCCCCTCCTCCACCACGACCGCCGCCACCACCGTTCCAGCCGCCTCCGTGACCGCCATCTTCACCAGGTTGACCTGCAGATCCACCTCTACCTCCATTGCCACCACTATACCTCTTGTCGGCCTTCATTTCCTTTAAAATAAATAAAATAAAACTTTAAAAATACATTAATTTTTAATAAAGTAAAAAACATTAATAGTAAAATAATGGAATATTTTTTTATAATCGAACCGTCGGTGGGAATACTGAATGTGAGAGTTTTTTAAAACTAATTTAAAGAAGAAAAAATAAAATATTTTGACAAATTATGTTAATGTTTCACCTGAATGGCCACACAGAGGCACAGCAGTACCAGACAGCCGCGTATCCACATGGTGATTTCAGCCAGCACTGTCTATTACAGCCAGTTCACCGCTAGAAAAAAAATATATCGATTAACCAGTGAACTTTCGAGACGCTGCCAGACCTCGACAAAAGCATTCCCATTAGAATCTCGTTTGCCAGGAAGCTTCTGGCCACATTTTTACGAATCCGTAGGTTGTCAGAAACAATCTCTCTATAGCGTCGAGATAGGGACTATGTTATAGAAAATAAGGCACCCTGTACGTGAATGAAGTATACACGCTAGGGGACATTGACAATCTTCGTATTTTGTCCGTCCGGTCATTCATTACAGTGCCGGCGCGAGCCTATTTGCCGCCCTAGGCAACGATTATTGGCGCATCCCCTTTTTTCTAAATAATGATTTTATGAACATATGTTTTTTATACCCATGTCCGCTCCCAATGCGAAGGATGTGGTCTCTTAATGGAGGTATTTCAACAGGAGTTTTCTTACGCGAACTGTTTGCTACTCAGTCACGCAACCTCTCTTTTTCAAATTATTATTAGAGTATACAAAAATAATTTGAATACTCCATTTATGCGCCCTCTAACGGTTTGCGCCCTAGGCGATTGCCTATTTCGCCTGTATGGTGGCGCCGGCCCTGGTCATTCATACAGTGCCGGCGTGAGCCTATTTTGCACCCTAGGCAACAGTTATTGCTGCGCCTCCTTTTAACAAATCGTCCCATTTTTATAGAAATAATGCAAGAAAAACAATTCAAGATCATTGAAAATAGTTATTTTTATAAATCCATGTCCACTCCCAATGAGGAGCATATGGTCTCTTAATGAAGTTATCTCACCAAAAGCTTTTTCTACGTGAACTGTTTGTTACTCAGTCGCTTAACTTATCTTTTTTATCATATAGAATACGATTCATAATTACAGCGAATAAATACAAACTAATAAAAATAACAAAAGAATTTTAGTACTTTTTCCACATACAATGTATTTGATCAGGACCGGTTTCGCTCATCGCGAGCATTATCAACTGATAAAAAATATATATAAACAGTGCTATTTATACAAGTTAAATTGAAATAAAAGGTGTAAGCAACATTATAATTACACAAAATTAAAATGCTTAACACCTCTAACATACAATTAAAAAATCATCAACAACAATGATTTTTTTATTATTTTTAATTGTATGTTATAGGTGTTAAGCATTTTAATTTTGTGTAATTATAATGTAATTTGTAAATCCTTTTCATTGTTAGTAGTTACTTACACCTTTTATTTCAATTTAACTTGTATAAATAGCACTGTTTATATATTTTTCTTATCAGTTGATAATGCTTGCGATGACCGAAACCGGTCCTGATCAAATAAATTTTATGTGGAAAAGTACTAAAAATCTTTTATTATTTTTATTATAATGCCATTTCACCAAGTATTGACAGTGAACACCTTAAAAGTGATAAATACAAACTATTATTTATTATTATTGGTATGTATAAAAATAGTTTTGATACTCCATTTCTGCGACCCCAATGATTTGCACCCTGGGCGGTTGCCTATTTCGCCTGTATGGTGGCGCCGGCCCTGCATTCGTTACAGTGAACGAGGGTAGTTCATCGCGGTATCAGCTCGTCGAATTAGATTTATTACGTAGCCGAAAGATGTCACTAAAAGGCAAGAATTATTATCGATTGCCCATCAGATCCAAACATGGCAAAAATCGTATTTATTTCACAGATGGCGTATCAATTCCTTTTAAGGAAGTAGGTGTTATGAATTAATATAAAACAAAAACGATTAACCTGATCTGTGCCGTGCGGTATTAATATGGCCGTGGCCCAGGGACGGGCTGGAGGGGGCTCGGAGGGGCTCGCGCGAGCCCCTTGTTAAATTTCGGCGCTGCCGGCGAGCCCCTTGTTAAGATAAAAAAATCATTCGTCTTAGATCAAATCATCACATAACTGCAATTTCTGTAGATGGATAAATTTGAAAATTAGTTGTCATTTCATTTTTTCATTCAGCGTTGTGGGCGTCCGTGAGTCCCAGTATGAAAAAACATTTTTTTCGATCGATTTATCCATTTTATGTTAGAATAAATGGGTGTTTGTGATGTCTTAAGATTGCCTCCCACTCTTCCGATTCTTCAATTCAACTGGGCGCTACTATTAGTTAATCACTAGTCCTGTCTTATGCTTATCATTTTATCCCTACTACTCTGTTTGGAAAAGAGAAGTACAGCGACTAAGTAACAAGCAGTTCTCGTAGAAAAATAACTTTCGTTGAGATACCTTCATTAGGAGGCCATATACACAACATAGGGAGCGGACATGTTTAAAAAAAATGATAACATTTACCGAGCCCCTTGTTAAGATATTGGCAGCCCATCGCTGCCGGGTCCGTGATTTTCTTTCAAAAAATAAAACCTTATAAATATGTACTTTTTGGACATATAATAATATTTCATTACAAACAATCTATATATTAATACTCGATAATGTCCGAATGATTGCATGATTGTCCGCGATTTCCCCTCCCCTGCCCCTTCCCCCTCCCTCCTCACCAGCTCCGCTGACGCAATGTTTTTATTCATACTAAAGACATATTTTCCCAATACACTGTTTATTATTTGACGAAACAAATCAAGTCGCTGAAAAATTGAATTATCATACAAAAAAACGACACGACCGTCGATCGAACCATCGCCTGTAGATTATGAGTTGAGATCGTTACCGCTCGGGCAAACACACAACTGTCAGAATTGATCTAATTTAAATATTATATATTAAGCACACATTTAAATTATTCTAAAAATTCCAAAATACGCATACTTCACATGCATACATAAACAGTTGAATTATTCCAAAAATTCAATAATTTACGAGGTCTATTTCTGCTAATAGGAAAAATAATTGTTAGCAAACTTAAACATTATTCCAAAAATTAAGTAATTTACAAGGACTATTTTTGCTACTATGAAAAATGGTTGTTAGCAAACTTAAACATTATACCAAAAATAAAATAATTTACGAAATTTCTGCTAATAGGAAAAATAATTGTTAGCAAACTTAAACATTATTCCAAAAATTAAGTAATTTACAAGGACTATTTTTGCTACTATGAAAAATAATTGTTAGCAAACTTAAAAATTATACCAAAAATAAAATAATTTACGAAATTTCTGCTAATAGGAAAAATAATTGTTAGCAAACTTAAACATTATTCCAAAAATTAAGTAATTTACAAGGACTATTTTTGCTACTATGAAAAATAATTGTTAGCAAACTTAAAAATTATACCAAAAATAAAATAATTTACGAAATTTCTGCTTCTAAGAAAAATGGTTGTTAGCAAACTTAAACATTGTTCCAAAAATTAAGTAATTTACAAGGACTATTTTTGCTACTATGAAAAATGGTTGTTAGCAAACTTAAACATTATTCCAAAAATTCAATAATTTACGAGGTCTATTTCTGCTAATAGGAAAAATAATTGTTAGCAAACTTAAACATTATTCCAAAAATTAAGTAATTTACAAGCACTATTTTTGCTACTATGAAAAATGGTTGTTAGCAAACTTAAACATTATTCCAAAAATTAAATAATTTACGAGGTCTATTTTTGCTACTATGAAAAATGGTTGTTAGCAAACTTAAACATTATTCCAAAAATTAAATAATTTACGAGGTCTATTTCTGCTAATAGGAAAAATGGTTGTTAGCAAACTTAAACATTATTCCAAAAATTAAGTAATTTACAAGGACTATTTTTGCTACTATGAAAAATAATTGTTAGCAAACTTAAAAATTATACCAAAAATAAAATAATTTACGAAATTTCTGCTTCTAAGAAAAATGGTTGTTAGCAAACTTAAACATTATTCCAAAAATTAAATAATTTACGAGGTCTATTTCTGCTAATAGGAAAAATAATTGTTAGCAAACTTAAACATTATTCCAAAAATTAAGTAATTTACAAGCACTATTTTTGCTACTATGAAAAATGGTTGTTAGCAAACTTAAACATTATTCCAAAAATTCAATAATTTACGAGGTCTATTTCTGCTAATAGGAAAAATAATTGTTAGCAAACTTAAACATTATTCCAAAAATTAAGTAATTTACAAGGACTATTTTTGCTACTATGAAAAATGATTGTTAGCAAACTTAAACATTATTCCAAAAATTCAATAATTTACGAGGTCTATTTCTGCTAATAGGAAAAATAATTGTTAGCAAACTTAAACATTATTCCAAAAATTAAGTAATTTACAAGGACTATTTTTGCTACTATGAAAAATGGTTGTTAGCAAACTTAAACATTATTCCAAAAATTAAATAATTTACGAGGTCTATTTCTGCTAATAGGAAAAATAATTGTTAGCAAACTTAAACATTATTCCAAAAATTAAGTAATTTACAAGGACTATTTTTGCTACTATGAAAAATGGTTGTTAGCAAACTTAAACATTATTCCAAAAATTAAATAATTTACGAGGTCTATTTCTGCTAATAGGAAAAATAATTGTTAGCAAACTTAAAAATTATACCAAAAATAAAATAATTTACGAAATTTCTGCTTCTTAGAAAAATGGTTGTTAGCAAACATAAACATTATTCCAAAGATTAAATAATTTACAAAATTTCTGCTTCTAGGAAAAATGATTGTTAGCAAACTTAAACATTATTCCAAAAATTCAATAACTTACGAAATTTCTGCTATTACGAAAAATAGTTGTTAGCAAACTAGAACATTATTCCAAAAATTAAGTAATTTACAATTTAAATACTGCAGGGCAGGGCTGTCGATATACGCCCCGAGATATTTCTTTTACTATCAGAATTTCTGGATTATTCAATAAATAGGTTAGTAATTTATTTTTCACGCCAGTAACTTTTCTGACTACTTAAAAATGCAACAAAAATCCCTCCGTTGAGGTCAACGGGCTTACAGCTAGTCTATATATTAATACTCGATAATGTCCGAATGATTGCATGATTGTCCGCGTTTTTCCCCTCCCCCTGCCCCTTCCTTCCCCCTCCCTCCTCACCAGCTCCGCTGACGCAATATTTTTATTCATATTAAAGACATATTTTCCCAATACACTGTTTATTATTTGACGAAACAAATCAAGTCGCTGAAAAATTGAATTATCATACAAAAAAACGCCACGACCGTCGATCGAACCATCGCCTGTAGATTATGAGTTGAGATCGTTACCGCTCGGGCAAACACACAACTGTCAGAATTGATCTAATTTAAATATTATATATTAAGCACACATTTAAATTATTCTAAAAATTCCAAAATACGCATACTTCACATGCATACATAAACAGTTGAATTATTCCAAAAATTCAATAATTTACGAGGTCTATTTCTGCTAATAGGAAAAATAATTGTTAGCAAACTTAAACATTATTCCAAAAATTAAGTAATTTACAAGGACTATTTTTGCTACTATGAAAAATGGTTGTTAGCAAACTTAAACATTATACCAAAAATAAAATAATTTACGAAATTTCTGCTTCTAAGAAAAATGGTTGTTAGCAAACTTAAACATTGTTCCAAAAATTAAGCAATTTACAAGGACTATTTTTGCTACTATGAAAAATGGTTGTTAGCAAACTTAAACATTATTCCAAAAATTCAATAATTTACGAGGTCTATTTCTGCTAATAGGAAAAATAATTGTTAGCAAACTTAAAAATTATACCAAAAATAAAATAATTTACGAAATTTCTGCTTCTAAGAAAAATGGTTGTTAGCAAACTTAAACATTATTCCAAAAATTAAGTAATTTACAAGGACTATTTTTGCTACTATGAAAAATGGTTGTTAGCAAACTTAAACATTATTCCAAAAATTAAATAATTTACGAGGTCTATTTCTGCTTATAGGAAAAATAATTGTTAGCAAACTTAAAAATTATACCAAAAATAAAATAATTTACGAAATTTCTGCTTCTAAGAAAAATGGTTGTTAGCAAACATAAACATTATTCCAAAAATTAAATAATTTACAAAATTTCTGCTTCTAGGAAAAATGATTGTTAGCAAACTTAAACATTATTCCAAAAATTCAATAACTTACGAAATTTCTGCTATTACGAAAAATAGTTGTTAGCAAACTAGAACATTATTCCAAAAATAAATAATTTACAATTTAAATACTGCAGGGCAGGGCTGTCGATATACGCCCCGAGATATTTCTTTTACTATCAGAATTTCTGGATTATTCAATAAATAGGTTAGTAATTTATTTTTCACGCCAGTAACTTTTCTGACTACTTAAAAATGCAACAAAAATCCCTCCGTTGAGGTCAACGGGCTTACAGCTAGTTAAAAATAAATCACAAACACTTGAAGTTTAAGTATCACACTATGATTCCATTCGATGTTACTATATGCATGATATTTTTAAATAATTAAATACGTTTCTTGTGGCCTTTAAGCCGCGTCTCAAGCACTGCGTGTAAACACACCCGTGGCAGAGAACCGGATAATGGTTTCCATTGAATTGATATCCTTATTATTGCATGGTATATTATGTTTAAGTCTTATAATTACTAACGCATATGATGACATATACGGAAGTGGACTCTCCCATTCTCCTATCTTTACCACTGATTGTTGTTTATTAGCGCTGGTAACGTTTTCAGCGTTTGTTAAACTGTGATTTCCGAGGGTATTCTATATTATTATATCCAGCGTATTTGAAATATTTTTACTGGTTGTGATTTGTGGACTTTTATGATGTTAGTTATTAAATATTTAAATTTCATTTTAATCTCAATACGTTCCACGAATCCTCAGATACAGATCCCATATTTTAGAAAGACAATGAGCAGGGTAGATTTCAACAAATTAAAATATCTTAATTGTTCCAATAATGACAACATTTCTGTCGACTAGATAACGGTTTCCCAAACTATGTTCCGCGGAACACTGGTGTTCCGTGGGGCCTAAATAGGTGTTCCGCGAAAATTTGGAATGGCAATATACACTGAAATACATTCAAGCATCTTCTACTTCATATTAAAAATCGAGTGATGGTAAATCTCAACTGATGTTTAAAACGTCAAATATCTAGGTACAGACGGAGATTTTGAATCGCTAATAGCTTTATTTACTCATATTTTCACGTTTGAAAATAATAATAAGTGATTTAAAAACGTATATTTTTTTCAATATTTTTAACATTATCTCAACTCCAAAAAAAAGGCTACGTTCCGGTAACATTTCCAGATTTGCGAAGTGTTCCATTGCACAATGAGTTTGGGAAACCCTGGACTAGATAATCAAAATACAAATTATTAGGCCTGAAATTCACGAGAAACATTTAGCTGCCGAAGCCGACAGCCCGCATCTCGGCGATACCCGTTTTTTTTTCGTATAAAACTCATATTCAGCGCACACACGGCAGCACTTTAAAAGTAATTCATTTACTGTATTATTTTTGTTGCAGCTCACAGATAAATATCTTTTCGAAACACGGCCCTCACGTTACGTGAGGTTGGAGAGCCCTAATATTTACAAATATATATTATTATATTCATGTATTATTGATGCGCGCTCCACAGTTTGAAGTTTACTGACTTATTTATTATTAAGGATTAGTAATGCGTATTAATTTCGCCCGCGGCAGGTCTTTTTAACCTAACTTAACCATACACAATGTAATCGTAAAGTGCAGTTCATTTCGAAACTTATATTTTTGATTTATCTCACTGTTGCTTGCAACTGGCGATATCCTAACAGGTATTATGTTAATAACATTCAAAAACTTACATTACTTCACTGTTGATTCTTGTGTTTGTTTGTTGTTCTTGAAGAACAGTTTCGATCGAGGATACGTCGATAGCTCTGCACCGAACTAATCACAATAACCTGTCTGTTATTTGACGCGTTCTTATATAATATAAATACGTAATAAACTCATAAACATGATCATGCAGTGGAGCTCAATTTACGGCCTGCGATCCTATCAATCAATCATTTAAAATATTATTTGAAAGGAAACACATAATTTACTGAAAATGACAGGGCTGTGGAGTCGTGTAAAAAAATGTTCAATGATTTGATTTTTACTTATATATATGTATTCCATCAGATCATCTTTAGTCAGCCAAACATGCAATGTCAACACTTTGGACTATTGTAGTTTAAATACACATCATTTTTTTTTAAAGTTTTGAGCCGTTAATTTTTCACGATTCCGACTCCACAGCTCTGGAAAATGGTCTATGAGGCACTTTCAACAGTTTATTGAGGACAAGAAAAAGTCATCTTGCTTAACACCTCCATGCCCATGATGCAATCGTAAATAGTTGAGCCATTAAATCATTCAATATTTCTCTTAATATTGTCAATAAGTATTTATCATTTTAGGTAGGTATTCTAGCATATATACATTTTAAAAATTATTCTTTAGCTTCTAACTTAGGTTTAAATACTGTTTACTCTCGCGGCTCGGAGACTAAAAAAATACTTCTCTGCCGATGGGGGTCGTTTAGGGACCCCAGTGGTTTCCTCATTATTGGCCTTATTCTTATGAATTTCAAAAAAATAAATAGTTTTAGGGCTTTAAAATATCTCTCTGCATCATTCCTCATACATTTTTTTATAAAAATCCGTGGTTTTTTAATAAATAATCATATTTTAAGTTGCGCGTAAAAAAGACGTCATTCCAATACAAATATAAATTTGCAACTGACGCGTTCAGCGCAGTTATCTTACAAACGATCGCTGATAAGCGGGCGCATATCTCGTTATCGCATCGCGTATTTATATAAACCACAAAAGGTCCAAAAAACTATGATATAAGAATACCTTAATTATAAACATTGTATCACCCATATTAAAATAGATATTTAAGAAAATGTGGGTATCGGGGTCGCATTTATTGAGCTTTGAACCGGAAAAGTTAATAAACAGTGAAACTGAGATGCCATCATGGCAGGGAACGTGATTTTTTAAGATGGCATGTTACGGGTTAAGATAATTAAATACTTTTGTTTAGTAAACGTTCACAATCAGTATTCGTAAAGGTGAGAGGGTTTTAACGCACGTACTGTCTTAACACATTCAGAATACTATGATTGAGAAAATTAACTTAACTCGTCTTGCGTACAATCTGAATTGATGATTCTCCAGGACTTTGGCTAGACAATCAACTTCGTTGGGTTTGGTTACTTAATACGGACAAATTTGTTAATTGATTTTTAAGTTGATGTATAAAATCACATCCCACCAAAACTATCCTTAAATCTGATATACCGGGATCGGCTAGCTAACAAACAATCGTTCCCTAGCCCTAACTTTCTGTCCATGCTCGGAATTTCTAAAAAATGCTGTTCGCTCTGGGAGTTGAACCCGTGAGATTCGATACGGAAGCACGTTGACTACCGCACCACTGACTTGGCGTATCAAGCGTTGGGCTGCCAATATCTTAACAAGGGGCTCGGTAAATCTTATCCATTTATTTGTATCCAGTTTCGCTCCCAATGTGGAGCATATAGCTTCCTTATGAAGGTATCTCAACAAAAGTCTTTTTTTCTAAGAGAACTGTTTGCTACTTAGTCGCCCAACCATTCTTTTCCAAAGAGAGTAGTAGGGATAGAATGATAAGGCTAAGACAGGACTAGTGATTAACTCAAACCCATGAGGTCCGGCACGAAAGCCCACAACGCTAAATGAAGAAATGTTTTATCATAAAATTTAACCATCTACAGAAATTGCAGTTAGGTGTTGATTTGATCTAAGACGAATGATTTTCTTATCTTAACAAGGGGTTCGCCGGCCGCGCTGAAATTTATCAAGGGGCTCGCGCGAGCCCCCCCGAGCCCCCTCCAGCCCAATCTTGGGTGTATCTAATATTACCAGAGGTCTTTTCGCTTTAGCACTACAACAAATTATCGGTTTAGAGTAGGTAGTTTAATATCCCTGGCCTAAAAGGAATTTATGATAGCAAAAAAAATGTAATTTACAATACTGTCTTATTGAGAAGCGAAAAATTTCGATTTGTTGTAAATATTCATATCTAAGAAGGTAATTTCCTATAATATTATTTGTTAGTTGTTTTATTTTTAAATATATACAGTGATAACACATTTTTGTTTCACCGTTGCCAATTCCGAAAAGCTACGTATGTGTCAATTTTAGGAGACTAGAAAAATACTTCTCTGCCGATGGGGGTCGTTTAGGGACCCCAGTGGTTTCCTCAATATTGGCCTTATTCTTATGAATTTCAAAAAAAAAATAGTCTAAGGGCTTTAAAATATCTCTCTGCATCATTCCTCATACATTTTTTAAATAAAAATCCGTGGTTTTTTTAATAAATAATCATACTTTAAGTTGCGCGTAAAAAAGACGTCATCCCAGCACACATATGAAACTGCAACTGACGCGTTTTAGCCCAGCTATCTTACGAACGATCGCGGGCGCTTATCTCGTTATCGCGTATTTATATAAACTACAAAAGGTCCAAAAAACTATGACATAAGAATACCTTAATTATAAACATTGTATCACCCATATTAAAATAGATATTTAAGAAAATGTGGGTATAGGGGGCGCATTTCTTGAGCTTAGAACCGGAAAAGTTAGTGGAACTCATTTATTTTTAAAATTATTATACTTTTCAATTTTTAGGTTTGGAGGACTGTGGAGTCGGAGTCGAAAAAAAACTAACGACTCCGACTCTTTTCTTGCTTTTTAGAAAAGTAAAGGTGCCGAAACTCGCTTCTTGCCTTGCTTTTACAAAAGATTTTTTTTCGAATCCGTGTCGGTTCCTAATGTGGAGCATACAGCATATAGCTATTGGAAGTTTATCAACATATTTTTTACGAGAACTAGGTGTTACTTAACCTTTCTCTTTAAAAAAAAAACAATATATAAAGCATTCATAATACCATTAGTTCTGGTCACAGAGATAGTCAGTCTATGGAAGGTTTGTATAATAGAAATTAACTTTTTGAGATTTGCGGTACATTTTTCCATCTCTGCACACATAAATATTGTAAAAATAAGTTTGTTTCACCAAATTTGTATATTTGCGCACATTTTTTAATTTTGCTGAAAATTTACTGCTCACAGAAGTTGATGGTCCGCACATACAATAGAAAAATTAGAGGGAACGTTGCCTGTCACCATAAATGGTGACAAACAGCCAATGACAATGGTTTCCAATAAAAAAGTATGTATATTGCCTAATATTTATTTGAAACATTAAATTAGCCGATAAAGGGTACCGGAACGCCGTTCCACCACGTCATATGGGCAGTGGCGGATTACCCCAATAAGCGCAAGAGGCGTGCGCTTGGGGCCTCCAATTCTCGGGGGCCTCAAAGATAGCATCACTCTTATATTTTAATTTCAATTCACTAAGAGTTTTGCAGCACTTTTATATCACTCGAAAAACAGGGCATCCAAAATGTATTACGCCTGGGGCCTCCAAAGTGCTTAATCCGCCACTGCATATGGGATAAAAGTTCTGATTATAACTGAATACAAAGTCCTTTCAAGTAAATATGTTATCACATCGAATGCCAAATATGTTTAATTCATAAGTAAAAACTTTGATGGCGAATATCTCTGAATCGAATTTTGTGTTATACGCTGTTATTGGACCAGTGCCTTATATTGTTTTGAGTACGTATGTTTGCATACACAACGTTATATCTTGAGGAAACTAATATTATTTATAACGAGTTTTTTCAAAACAAACTGGAGTCTAACACAGAGGATTGGACTGAATATTTTATGTTTGGAAATTCCATTTTGGTGATCTTGCAAACACGATAATGGCATGCAGAGTTGTATCGATTGCCATTGCATCATCTATCAGTGATGCTAGAGTATAATATCCTCTATTGCAGGGTTTCCCAAACTTATTGTGCAATGGAGCACTTCACAAATCTAGAAATGTTACCGAAACCCAGTTTATTTTTTAGGTCGGGTAATTCATAATACATACATAGTAAAAATATTTTTTAAATATGTTATTAAATCACTCTTTTTTTTTTTTAACCATGTCCGCTCCCAATGTGGAACATATGGACTCCTAATATAGTTTATCTCAACATATGTGTTTCTACGAGAACTGCTTGTTACTCAGTTGCTCAACCTCTCTTTTTACTAAAGAGAGTAGGAATAGAAAGATAGGGCTAGTACAGGACTAGTGTGGGAGAAGGGAATTCAAAACATCACATACATTCATGCCTTTCGAACAGATAGTCATAAGTCGATTGAAAAATCGATTTATAAAACTGTCCGTACCGGGATTCGAACCCGAGACCTCCGTAACCGAAGCCAACGACGTTGACCACTCGACCACACAGGCGGCACTCACTTCTATTAAATCACTTGTTATGTATTAATTACTTGTTTTTAAAAGGTGTTACATAAACGTAGGAGTAATTAATGCTTTTTGTGATTCAAAATCTCCGTCTGTACCTAGATATTTGACGTTTTAAACATCAATCGAGATTCATCTTTATTCGACTTTGAATATGAATCATAAGGTGTTTAAATGTCTAGCAGAGTATATTATCATTTCCAATTTTCGCGGAACATAGTTTGGGAAACCCTGCTCTATTAGAAGATAAAATATAACAAAAAAAGATAACCTCCAACATTATGTATAGGAAAGCTAAATGAATCACTCTCACAACGCCCAGTTATTGAAGGATAAGAGGGAAATAAAGATATCACAAACACCCATGCCTTTGAACAGAGATCGATAAATCGATCGAAAAAATATGTTGGTACTTGGACTCGAATCTGTGAGATCCGGCACGGAAGCCAACGACGCTTACCGCTGCACCATAGAACCCTACAATAAATCACCAGTAAAAGCATGACAACCGATGGTTTTTAAATTGTGTGCCCAGAATGTCACTAAAAATGTTGTTCAAAACTAACAATCAGTTTTTGCATCTATTGATGTGTTCATCTGTGACTCATTCTGCGCATTGGAAACGAATCGGTTCGCTTTTCATAATCTATTTTAGGATTCCGTGCCAGAGGAGATTAGGAGAGGTCATTTAACCTTTTAGCTGCCGTATAAAAAAAGTACCTCATTACCTAGCACGCCAGCTATAATTTCCAATTAGTTATTGACGAGCTAACTCGAAGCTGGCGTGTTGAGAACGAAAAAATTTACGAGATATCTCGTCTGTGGCAGCCATCGAGTTAAAACAATTTAAAAATAGTCAGTTTAATAGAATATTCAAAGGTATTTAGAAAAATGAAGAACTCATATTCTTCATGTAATTCAAATTCAATGATATAATACAAGTAGATGATACAGTAATAAAATGAAATAAAAGAAATGAATGTTTTGTTTATGTACCAAGTAAATATTGGTTGCGAATGAAATGCGAAACTCACAGAAGTGTGAAATGACATTTTTTACTATTAATTAATGCAAACAGTACTCCCATTTGGCACCAATCAGGGACGTCCCAAGGGCATAGACGGCAAGTCCTAAAGAGCGCCAAATGATAACAGATTTTTTTAAATAACTGAATATTTTTCACACGAATTTAATTTTGAATAAATATGATGCCCCAATGTCTTTGATCAACAAAATACCAAATCAAGAATCGATACTTATACAATGCATTTTAGATTGACAATATTTTTTATGATAAAGTTAATAGTTATTTTTTTTCATAATTATTGAACTATTAATATGGGCTTTTGGATCATATTTATTCGTTAGGATCTTTGTCAATAAGTTACAAATATTTTATGAATCATCTGAAAGAAAAACGGAATAGTTGACAAAAGATTTGTTTGGGTACATAGGTGAGCTGAGGATTCGAACCTCTTTATTTAAAATAGTGGGAAATAATGAAAAATAAATGGGCGCTATTTAAGAGGTCTGCCTAGGGGCGGCACATAACCTAGGAACGTCACTGGCACCAATTAAAACTTAGAAGTATTTAAATAAAAACATGAAAATATTATTTTTGTTGTGGAACATTTTTTAACTCTGATTAGTGAGTTATTTTTTTAGTAAATTTTCATTTTTTATACTCAACAAACAAAAATATGTTTTTATTGTCATTATTTAGATGCTTTTACAGTGGCGATTTGTTTTTCGAAAGAATGTATTTAGTACACTAGCTGTAAACCCGTTACCCTCAACGGGGGATTTTTTTGCATGTTTAAATAATCAGAAAACTCTCCATCCAAGCCATCTTTCTCGACGTCATCGAAAAGGCGAAATCGCGACCATACAAACAAACAAACAAACAAACGAACGAACGAACCTTATCGACTATTCACTGAAATTAATAAAAAATACGTCATCACAATTTTTACTGTTTAGATATTTTTGCAGTGGCGTCTGTGTGTAGAAATCGAAAACCTTTACTCTTTAACACCTCCGTGCCCATGATGCAATCGTAAATAGTTGAGCCATTAAATCATTCAATATTTCTCTTAATATTCTCAATAAGTATTTATCATTTTAGGTAGGTATTCTAGCATATATACATTTTTTAAATTATTTTTTAGCTTCTAACTTAGGTTTAAATACTGTCAATAAACAGTGAAACTGAGATGCCATCGTGGCAGGGAACGTGTTTTTTTATGATGGCATGTTACGGGTTAAGTAATGAACTATTTTTAATAAAAATGCGTTTTTGTAAATTTATTATATAGATTGCAAAATAGGTCTATAACAGATGATTTTGTTAATGATACCCAGACGATTGTTATGAATTTTAATGATATTTTTTTGCAATTTGAAGTAATAACAAGAGAAAGCAAGAAGGGTACGCTTCAATAGTACTAGGGTCACTTTGGATACGTCGTCGGATGTTACCTTTAATATGTGTGGTTAAGTAAGCTTAAGGAATGATGATAATAAAAAAAGGTCGCAGATTCAAACGTTTGATAGAGTAGGTCTTCTTCGTCCAAAACCGGTGTTCACTCATGATCAATTGTATAATATCGACTGTGGAAAGAAAAAAGGACGTAACCTAAAGTCTTTTCAAAACAGGTTTTTTTCGATAATCACAATGTATCTAACTTGATACACGTTCTATCAAAAGGATGCAAGCTGCAAATACCGAAGTAGTATCTAAATTTAGTTTTTAAGTTTGAAAAAGATGACCTTGTAAAAATATAAAACCAAGAAAAATTACTGAAATAAAAGTTTTTCATGGACAATTTCTTTAATTAATATTAGGTTATGCCAATTAAACACCAGCTTAGAAGTCTCCGTGCACTTCAAGGTTGTTTATTATTTATAGTTTGCGTATGGCCCAAAATCACCAAAACACGTTATTTGCGCCTCCTGTAAAGTTTGATATGTGTGGATTGGGTTACGTCCTTTTTCCTTTCCACAGTCGATATGTATATGATACAATTTCCTTCAATAAGGATCCTGAGAATTTGAGATGAAGACCAAAAATATAGTTTTGCAAACATCTTAGAATTTAGGCTTCATATTGCTAAATTTACGTTATAGTCATTTTCTTTTTCAAGTTAGTTTGCGTTGTCGATTTTTTCTAAAAATTAATTAAAATCGACAGATTTTCAATAAACAATATTGTTTATAAATGTAAATTTTATTTATTTATTTACAAATTTCAATCATACAATATATTCCTAAAAACATGTTATATTTGTAGAATTAATTCAGTTTTTTTACTTCTGGTTTGTTCGAATATTAAGTAACCATTTGATATTTCACATCAGTAGTTTTTTTTATTAATTTAGATTATACAAAAAACCTGTATTGCTATTTTTATTTATTTTTAAGAAGAATTCTTATCTTTAGAATTTGTTCGCGATTTATTTTCACGACATTGAAATTTTGTAAATTTCAAAGATTAAACTTTTAATTGAAAATTTTGAATATTTGGCTGCAGCCGACCTACCATTTATGCTAAGGTAAGTTTAAAGCGTGCTTTTTCCCATGTAACACAGTGTAACGACATTCCGGCACCTTTTTTCATGGCATTTTTAGTGTTTCAGTTCAAAAGTAGCATTTTTTTTAAATTTGCTTTGAAAACTTTTAAAGTGTAATTAATCTCAAGCCTTGATTTAGCTCTATATTTCTGACCTTACTCGTTTTTAAAAAAAGAGAGGTTAAACAAATTAGTAACAAACAGTTCTCGTAAAAAACTTATGTTGAAATACCTCCATTAGGAAACCATATACTCCACATTTGGAACAGAAATAGATTAGAAAATATAGCTTGATAAGAAGTCAGTTCCTTTTTCTTACCAAGAAAAAAAAACAATTAAATACAGAAGATTTTTTTAAATTATCTCATACTAATTTCGATAAAAGAGTTCCTTAAATGCAGTAAGTAAATAGTTATATATGGTAAATGCCTATCCTGATATTATACTGGACTACTTTCAGTTCTCTAAGTCAGCGTTTCTCAATCGGGGCCCTTGTGGAATAAATAATAATAATTCAAAAAATGCACAGGCCCAAAAAAATATCTGGCAAATCAGATAACTTTCTAAAATTGTTGTCACTGACGCCCTAGGACAGGGTTTCCCAAACTATGTTCCGCAGAACACTGGCGCTCCACAGAACCTGAATTCCTCTAACACCCACGTAACTTAAAAATTATTCTTTTTCAGTGTTTTCCAAAAACTTTTAATTATGACTCCTTGGTTTGGAACTCATTTTCCGTAACAAAAAAAAACCAGAATGCTTAATTCAACGCAAATGATTATGAATATCTGACTGATTTCATCAATCATTCTGCAGCTGTTTTTATGCAGCAAATAAGTCAAGGTGCAGGAACCAAATAATAATTGTTTTATTAAAATTCTGTTTGTATTTTATACTATTATGATTTATTTATTTTAAGCCATGTCCGCTCCCAATGTGGAGCATATGGACTCCTAATGGAGTTTATCTCAACAGATGTGTTTCTACGAGAACTGCTTGTTACTCAGTTGCTCAACCTCTCTTTTACTAAAGACAGTAGAAATAGGGATAGGGCTAGGACAGGACTAGTGGTAAGCTTATCGCTCTCGATACGCCCCGTTCATAGTATAGGATGGGTGGGAGGGGGGAATTCAAGACATCACATACATCCATGCCTTTGAACAGAAATTCATAAATCGATTGAAAAATCAATTCATAACACTGTCCGTACGCCAACGACGTTGACCACTCGACCACACAGGTGGCTAGCATGAATGCTATGAATTACCCAACCTAAATAAATAAGTCAAGTGCTCCGTATGCGGATTTGCAAAGTGTTCCATTGCAGGAATAGTTTGGGAAACCCTGCCCTAGGCGATATTGAACAAATATTGGTTTAAAACGAAATTAACCTAATTGTGTCGCTTAAGATCTTTTGTTGATTGTGGGTCGATATACTAAACCAGGGGTAGGAAACCTTTTCATGTCTGAAGGCCACATTCATTTATACAACCCCCTCCCCCCCGACCCTTTTTTTTTTTGACTGTCGAACATATATTGGGTAGATTACTATCTTTTTCCAAACGCTTGCGTATAATTTTTTGATCAAGCCAAAAGGACGCATCAGAGTATCCATGAGGTCGCAGTTTCCTCTCCACTGTACTAATCAGTGACGAGAGAGTGCTGTCGAATGTCATTTCTAATCCTCCAAGAACGAGCGTGACCATATGGTCACAGTAAACATCGTTGTTTATTGATCGCACTATTCATCCTTTTTCTACATTAATGTCGTTGCTTTTACTCATATTGGGTTAACAAGGGTACAGACTTCAGTAAGTCATCAGCCGCGGGGACAAAAACGGTCACCAAGAGCACATGCGATTTTTTTAAATGGACTTTTTGAAACTGTTAGTTATTTTTTTTATCAAAAAATCAAATTATTTACTTTGCTAATATATTTGTATTGAAATTATGTTGATCTAAAGAAGTGAAATTGTAAATATTTTAAAAAATTTTACGTTTAGCTATATTTCAACCCCGAATGTTTGAATGCCCATACAATCACGTTTGTCCTTACTACTGTCCGTACACAATATTATACTGTAATAAAAAGATGGGCTTGACCATATAGTCATGCGGGGTTTCTATACAACGACTTTGCGTTTAAAAAAAAATTTTAGGGATAAAAGTTAACCGTGACTTCAATATCGCTTGAAAAAAAAATTTTTTTTTCGAAAAAATGCTCTCGTCTCTGGAAGGTTAAAATGGTAGTTTTTTTCTTATCACCATCATTAAAGTCTGAGGTCAAATTAGGTGAGGATTATTTACGTTGAAAATATTCAACCGTCGTCAAAATATATTAAAAATACAATGCCGTAAACTTGCCGGGTAATATTATCAAAATAACTCAGTTCAAAGGTTATAGCAAAACAAAATATTGGACATAGAATATTTATTTTTTTGACGTTTACTTCAAAGTCATACAAGGTGAATCGATCTACCGAAAGCGGTGACTTTTAAATACTGTTGAATTGATAAGTATTAATAAATTAAGTCCTAGAGTCTATGCCAGGCGTGGGGAACCTGCGGCCTTTTGGCTACTCTGGTGGGACTAAATAATCATATTTTAGGTTGCGCGTAAAAAAGACGTCATCCCAGCACACATATGAAATTGCAACCGACGCGTTTAGCCCAGCTATCTTCCGAACGATCGCGGGCGCTTATCTAGTTATCGCGTATTTATATAAACTACAAAAGGTCCAAAAAACTATGATATAAGAAAACCTTAATTATAAACATTGTATCACCCATATTAAAATAGATGTTTAAGAAAATTTGGGTATTGGGGTCGCATTTCTTGAGCTTAGAACCGGAAAAGTTAAGGGTGAGTGAATGGTATTAATGTTATGTTTGAATAATATTTCATTAAATATAGCCGCCCCTGCATATACAAGGGCTGCATTGATCCAATGCCACATTGACCAGCCAGCACTGGTTTCAAAGGTCATGTTTTCGAGTGCTTTAAAAGGATAAATAACCATTAGTTGTTTCAAGACCTTTTTAATACACACAGAGTTCTTGAAAAAGTTAAACAATCAAAATAAACAAATATGCAATCTACAAGAAAGGTCAAGAGATCGCGCTTGAATTATTTGCCTCTTATTATTTAAGTTTGCCTAAATTATTGTAGTTAATATAAATAAATATACTTATTTAATTACTAGCTGTAAGCCCGTTGACCTCAACGGGGGGATTTTTGTTGCATTTTTAAGAAGTCAGAAAATTACAAACCTATTTATTGAATAAGCCAGAAATTCTAAAAATAAAATAAATATATCTCGGGGCATATATCGACAGCATGCCCTGTTGTATTTAAATTGTAAATTATTTAATTTTTGGAATAATGTTGAGTTTGCTAACAATTATTTTTCCTATTAGCAGAAATATACCTCGTAAATTACCTAATTTTTGGAATAATGTTTAAGTTTGCTAACATTTTTTTTCGTAGTGACAGAAATTTCGTAAAATATTAAATCTTTGGAATAATGTTTAAGTTTGCTAACAATTATTTTTCCTATTAGCAGAAATAGACCTCGTAAATTACCTAATTTTTGGAATAATGTTTAAGTTTGCTAACATTTTTTTTCGTAGTGACAGAAATTTCGTAAAATATTAAATCTTTGGAATAATGTTCAAGTTTGCTAACAATCATTTTTCATAGTAGCATAAATCGACCTCGGCGCATATATCGACAGCCCTGCAGTTTTAAATTGTAAATTACTTAATTTTTGAAATAATGTTTAAGTTTGCTAATAATCATTTTTCACATGCAAAATGGTATAAATTAATTGCACATTTTATCAAAACAAAATTATCAAAATGTTGACTGATTCTCCAAACAGAACTTGTTTTTTAAAATATATATAATGATTTTTACTGAAGTTATTTTATTACACATACTGAAATTATGCTTTCGCCAACAACTAACTATACCACGTATGTATCTAGATTAAAAACAAATCTTGAAATAATTGCGTCTTATATTTATTTTTTGAAAAACATATTTCGCTAGTCAATCGGATTTTGTTATTTTGGTAGCATTTATTTTCATACGATCAAGATGTACTGTGATTTAAAAAGAAAGTTTTCAAAAAAAAAAAATGTTATAAACCCAAAAAAAAGCGCTCTAGGCTAGATTCGAACCAGCTTCCTACAGATTATCAGCAGAGTACCTTACCTCTAGGTTACAGTAGAATTGAGAAAAGCTCGTAAAATAAAACATATAATATGCATGCTGTTTCTTAAATAAAAAACGAAAGGTTCCATTTTCAAACGAAATTTAATATATATAGCTGTAAGCCCGTTGGGCCCAACTGGAGGATTTTTTCGTATTATAAAAAAAATGAAATTTTCCATGTTACAATCAAATGCATATTTATCAAATTAATCAGAATAAATTAACTTCACTAATTCGCCAAACGGAGCTTATTTTTAGGAATATATGAGTCTTTAAGGGAAAAAAGGGTGAAACTTTTCCATTTGACTTTTAAGTGCAATTACGTTTTCAATTATTTTTTGTGGGAACTGTCATCAACTATTAATTTTATGTGAAAGTTTTTTCAATAAATAAGCATAAAAAAGTAATACAAAATAACTTAGATTATTCCACGTATTACTTTCAGTAAGTAAAAGAAAGTCTGTTTGAGGATGCCTCTGAAAGAGGCGAAACACCTGTCACAGTTTGTAGCACAATACCTGGAATAATCTAAGTTATTTTGTATTTTATATTAAAATGAACTTCCACAAAGTTACCGACGAATCCATCAAAAGCATAAACAATGTATTTTAGAGAAAAAATGATTGAAATCATGCAATAAAAAGGGTGGGTTCAGTTCACTTTTTCCCATCATCCTAACTTGGCTCACTTTGCCGTATTTTAATCTCGTTGACCCCAATCTATCAAACTATTTCGCTTACTTTATTTATATTACTATTTGAGCATAAATTTACCTTGTCCAAAGCATAGACCCGTTTACTCGTTATTTAAAACAAAAGATACAAAATTTTTAAATTATCGGGATAAATTCTAAATACCCTCTGTTAAAACGTAAAATATTTAATAGCCGTCAGCATACATATGACACACATGGAATATTTACATATAACTGTCGAAACAATATTATGTAAAATATACCACATTCATTATTTGACAGGTGTTCCATTTTTGAATCTTGAATACAATCAATCGAAGTCAGTAGGAATCGCAAATATCGTTCCATTTTCAAATTTTTATTTTAAATACACTATTTTTATCGCCTTGATATTTATGACGTTAGCTCAGTTGATAGAGAGCTCGACTGGTAATCCAGAGTTCTGTGTTCGATCCACGGTCGCGGCGTTTTTTTGTATGAAATTTTTTCAGCGATTTGATTTGTTTCGTCAAATAATAAACAGTGTATTGGGAAAATATGTCTTTAGTATGAATAAAAAAAATAATTAATAGCGACAGCGGGGCAGGATGATGGGGGGGGGGAGGAGGACCGTCTTTCTTGACGTCATCGAAAAGGCGAAATCGCGACCATATACAAACGAAAAAAGTATGTATTTGGTATGAATAAAAAAATGGTGACAGCGGGGCTGGGGCGGAGGAGGGGGAGGGAAAATCGCGGACAATCATGCAATCATACGGACATTATCGAGTATTAATATATAGATATTACAAACATCATCCAATGTGTATTCACCAGTGGCGGTTCTAGGTACTGGGCTAGGTGGGCTAAGCCCGACCTGCATTTTTCACCCAAAACATTAGATGGCTGAATAAAAATGAACAGCAATTCGGCCGCTGAACAAAATAAATACATTTATAAGCGTAACTAACCTTTCCCAAATGAATATAATATCTTTGTTTTAATTTTCCTCTGTCAATATAAGACAATGTTACGTCTACCTACAATCATATTCTCGATTGTGTTTTGTATTACAATTTTAAACTGAGCCGGCATAAAAAAAACAATAACCCTATAAATACTTCACAGGGAACAGGAACTCACGTCACTCTGGCAACACCGCTCAGGGGATAAATCCTTCATGCCCGTAACCACAGACAATATCATGCAATTTTTCTTTACACTAGGGCGCAATCAAGCACGATTAGATTTTTTTTGTATTTGTATGTACGGAAACGTCACCTAATACACACGATAGTGTTTCAATCTGTCAAGCTTCTGTTGATCGTTGGGGGCTAAACAGAATCTGCCCAATACGCATACTTATGCATTGAAACACAAAACCAATATCGTTGTATTGTATGAAAGTGACAGGTATTGACTTTCAGTGACAGCAAGTGACAGTTCTATACTGCTTTTAGTAGGTACTTGTTATTTCACTTTGAAAGAGACGAATTTAAGGATTCCGTGTTATTATTCTATTATTTCTTAGTTACATTAGCATTGATTTTATTATATAATAATTTATGCATTGCAGTAGTGTCGTAGTATTTGTTAATTTGCTTGTAGATTAATGTATAAGGTGAAGTGGAAATATGCTTTTCTCTAGCCCACCCAAGATTTTAGGTCAGGAACCGCCACTGGTATTCACTCTGATATACTTCTAAGATAAATAGTAGATTCATCACGAATCTACCCTCGTAAAGACATTTACCATCATCAAAGACTATCGAAATAATTACGTTAGTTCTTCGAGAAAGAAATAAGACTTTACACCAGCTTCTCCAAGGTACATAATATTTTCGTCAATAATTGAACACACAGAAGCCACATAAATGTACTTCATTCCACCAGTTTACCTCAATACCAGTATAGCTTAATTTATTTTAGGAACGTTTTTTCTTTTTTTTGACCAGTGTTTCACAAAGTGTGGTACGCGTACCCCTAGGGGACGGGAAGAGTTTGCTGGAAGTACAGGCTGCATTGACTGCGCCTGGTGCTACTATCACCTTCAATATTTTGATCGTTATCAAATTATACGCTTTTTTTGACAAAGGGTACTCAGAAAGGGTACACCGTGGTCAAAATTTTAGGAAACACTGATTTAAACAAATAGTTTAGAGCAGGGGTTCACAAAATGTGTCCTCCGTGACTTTTTTATGTGACCTGCGAGGTTTTTTATTTTTATTTTACCTTCATACAAAATATTAAAAAAATATTTTTATAATGAAGCATGCTCTCTCAAGAAAGAGTGATCTGGCATGTTGATGGTTATTAAACATGCTCAACAAATGGATTCTTTAATTGGAAGTGTGAATGCATATTTTTGAAAAAAAAAAATCTACAATTTTCTTATAAATCATACTTAAAATCAAAGTTAGTTAAAAAACTATATCGTATCTGTTTTGCGTATTCACAGCACTAAATTGGAACATAGATTGCAGGATAATGTTTAAACAAACAAAACAGAATAAATTATGACACAGTTGATGCTCTGGTATTACTTCGGGGATATTTTTAAGTCATATTTAAATTTCTTAGTGCTTAGTTTTTATGTTTATATTTTGTATGTAAATGTAATCGTTTTTTACTCCATTAAAATTATATCTCAGTTTTTGTATACATAGATAAAAATAGTTGTGTTATATAATATAGAGTTATTTGCTTCCTTATTTTTTGAGCAATATTATCAAAGCATTATAAAAAAGCCGATTTCTGAACTAGTCCTACTCCGTCTCCAGAAATAATTTCCGAGTCCTGACTACGACTCCGACTCCACAGCCCTGTATGAAAGTTCTCTGAAAATACAAATAATTGAAGGTTCCCGATGGGGGAAGAAAAAATGTGTGATGATGACCCAAAATATAGTTTATATGGAAATCTAGATTTATGTTAAAACCATTTTAATTGTTAATATTGTCAGTTTTCTTTCTCGATTCTTTCTTAAAATCAATTAGAATCGACGAATTTAGAATAAACAATATCATATATATTCCCAAAAAAATCATCTGAAGTATCAATTGAGCTTATTACCTTTGGCTTATTTTATATTTAAGTATATATTTGATTGTTCATGCCAGTAAATTTCTGCTTTTGATAATGCAAAAAAAATCTCCAGTTGTAAGGCTTACAGCTAGTAGACTCAGCTAAAGATGGAGAAGGTATCTCTCTCTCTTTGTCCTATTTCGAAGATTGGTTGCAAATTAAAGTATTTACAAAATACTATAATCCACACTTTTTAGAACAAATCTATACATCCATCCGTTTTAGGATTGCAATTGTCAATCTTGAAAATCCTCAATTGTCACCCGGGAAAAAGTAAAGCAAAGCAGAGAAAACAAAAGCTATTACAGCATTTTTTTATTTCAATAAATTCACATGTCAATTTACAGTTTTTATTTCATATTTTTTGCAATTAGCATCAACGGCGTCAAAAGCCTCAGCCACCACCGCCGCCACCGCCTCCCCCACCACCTGAAGCACCATTACAGGCACCATTTTGACCCGGGTGACCTGGGGCTCCAACTGCACCCCCTTTACCACCTCTGCCCCCTTGACCACCTCCGCCACCACCAGCGCCATTTGCACCGCCAGCGTTGCCTGCACCGCCTGCACCGTCGCCTCCGTCGCCGCCACCCGTGCCACCCCAGCCACCACCAGCTCCACCCTGGCCGCCACCACCGCCGCCCCAGCCCCCTCCAGGGCTACCGGGTTCACCCGGTTGACCTGGAGCTCCGCCTCTTCCTCCTCTGCCGCCACAACCTTGGCATTCCTTTAACATAACATCCATAAATCAACTGAACAAATTATATTAACATTTATAATCATATATTTTTCATTATCAATTTTACTATCAGGAAGAAGTAGAATCATGGGAAATGGAATGACAAACTAAAGACACGGACAGCTAAAGACATGACCTCTACACGAGTATTGTACAAGACCATACTCAATAAAATATTCCTCGCTGGTTACAGCTTTATCACGATTTGCCGAGCAATTTGAAAACTGATGGTATTGTTGATGAATCACACCTGCTTCACAAAGTGCTTTCAGAAATTTTTTTTTTCATGGGGCGAATGGTTATATTATAAACATCCATAATATGTCCTATTTGCAGCATCATAGTACGTCTATAAAATGACGACCGTCGCAACAGATTTTTCCTAATTAGAATCGTGCGATAAAATAATTATATTTTTCTTGTTGAAAATCAATATATAACATAATTATTCTCTCTTATGTTGCCATGACAACGTTCGTATTGATTGTACATTATAATAATTTGAAACAACGAAAACTGAATTTTAGTAAGTGCGCAGGGGGGAATGAAATTTTTATTTTCCTAAAAAATAATATTTTTTGAGTCGTGACGTCGCAGTGCTCTCGTCTGGTCGTGTTATGTGTTAAAAAGTAGCGGTAACAATTCGTAATTGTATGAGAAGTGAAAAAACACAATATTCCTTTGTACTTCATTCCACTTTATTTAATATGTCAGGACCGGTTTCGCTCATTACGAGCATCGTCAACTGATAAGAAATATAATTTAACAATGCTATTTATACAAAAATGAACAGTTATCAACAACAATTGGCATTGAAAAGAAAATACCAATTACATTAAAAGTGATTCTAAAATAGCACAAAATTAAAATGTTTAACACATCTAACATATAATTAAAAAGTCATCTCAGATTAATAAATTTAGAATGGGGATTGAAAGTAATTACAAACATAATTAAAATTTGGGAATTCTTTGACAAAGTGATACAATGAAAATAATGACATTTAATGTAATTGGTATTTTCTTTTCAATGCCAATTGTTGTTGATAACTGTTCATTTTTGTATAAATAGCATTGTTAAATTATATTTCTTATCAGTTGACGATGCTCGTAATGAGCGAAACCGGTCCTGACATATTAAATAAAGTGGAATGAAGTACCAAGGAATATTGTGTTTTTACTAAAGAAATTTAACAAAAAAAAACACTTAATATTAATAGAACAGAGAAATCGGTACTGATCTAATAAAAAAAATGTTATTTATTATTATTTTTTAATAATGCTCGAAATAAAACAAAATATATTTTACCTGAATAGCCACGTAGAAGCACAGCACCACGAGACAGCCACGCATCCACATGGTGACTTCAGCCAAGTCCTGGTATTAGCACTGCCTAAATTAAAACCGGTTCACTCTTTGAAATAATATACCGATAAACCTTCAGTGGTAAATCTCGAAATAGGTAGATTGCAAAAAAATGAGTTATTTATGCGATCAACGGCTCCGAGATGTTGCCAGACCTCGACAAAATCATTGCCAATCAGACCCTTTTACTAGAAAGCTCCCGTCACATGTTTACAAATGTGCAGTTAGGGTTGTCAAAAACAATATTTGTTTGATTGAATTTTGGAAAATTTCAAAAAAAATAAAAGAAACTTTATACAGTGGAACCTCTCATAACGAGCACCTTTTATAACGAGTAATTCGCATAATGAGTAAAACAGATTGTAAAAAAAATGCACCCTTAACGAGCGACTTTTTCCATAGCGAGTGACGCAGAATTTTGGAAAGATCACTTTCACATCGTTGCTTGCCTCAAGATGATTGACAAGACGCGGGAAGGAGTTACCAAGAGAACCCTTACTTCAGCTTGGAAGAAGCTTTGCCAAGGAGCGTTGTCGAATGTGATTTTGAGGGGTTTGAAACAGTTCCTGTGAAGTCGACAGTCAACGAGATTGTATCTTTGGTCAATACCATGAAAATGGAGGTGGAGCTTTTATCGTTTTTTTTCCAAATCGAAATCGCATTTCAGGTTGTTACGCTCCTTAACAATTTATCAGTTTGTAATTTTACATTAATACACATTAAAAATATAAAATTTGTTTTTTTTCTGGCATGGAATTAATTAATTTAGTGTCAAACGGTTTTTAGTGTCCAATCAGCGTAGCCTAATAAAAATTGACCGACATTATTGGGTGCTTCCGTGTTTGACGCCAGGCAACGAAATACGCAACGGTCGTCGATGCACCCCTGCATCAATAGGGGATGTGATTTGAACGATTTTAAAATACAATATCCATATGGGACGTTACTTGGTCGCTTCTAAAATATTCAAATAACAGTAAAACGTACCTTGCTTTCCGACATTCGGGTTCGGAGTTCGGGCTATCAATTTTGTCCTCCAATGAAGTATTCACTCTCCTATTGATGCAGGAGTGCATCGACGACCGTTGCGCATTTCGTTGCCTGGCGTCAAACACGGAATTACCCATTATTGTACGTCATAACTAGGGTATCCAACCCCGGATCCTTTTTGTGATCAATTGTAACAATTTTTCCGGGACCTCAACACTCAACATTAAATCGTGTATAAATTGGGATTCGGTATTGAGAATATTGTTGGTCGGCGATTTTAAAAACGTGGGATTTTTATATTTTCAATTTCGAAAACCCAGAAGCGAGCTATTTTTTTTTTTAAGTCTTCCAAGAATTTTAGAATACAAAAGGAATTTGCGGATTTGCCCAAATTAACAGCGTGGGACCTTTTTTATTTTAGTTTTTGCATGTTTCATGTTCGTAATCCTGAAATCCTGGGATTAGTGCTATCCCAATACCGGGATATCGGGATCACATAATCTGACGGGATCCTGGGATAAGATACCCTAATCATAACGTATCAATTAATGAAATACTTTAAAAAGTCCGATTCCTATTTTTTCATTCCGTTTAGATCGAGATAATTTATCATCGAATGCATTAATTTTCCAATAAAGTCATCCTCTGTATCAGTGAAAATCTCTCCTGTGGGTATTTGAAATATATATACATGCTTCAATATCATTGAAATCAACAAACATTTTTCCTTTATTTGCTAAATCAGGAATGAGATATCATATTGTGTCGGAGAAATAAATAAATAAAAAATATAAATCTATCACAATTATTTATGAAATTGCGATTTGTAATTTACTTTAATTATTTTTTTGTTGATTTGATTTGTTTTTGTATATTTTTACGAAATTATTTATGACAACCCTATCCACGGATTCATAAACACGGACGACTAACTAATAATTCCAAAACCCATAGCGTTTTCTGGCAACATTGGAAAAATTTATCTGTGCAAAATAAACCAGTGGCGTGCTTAAGCAGTGACCTCCTATATTTTTCCATTAAAATTCTTATCTCTGTCAAAATGCACTATATGTTTATTTTTGAAAAATTGATTTAACTTTAACAAAATCGAATACATTATCAATACAATTTAAGATTTTGACTAAAGGTGAAGACAAATTATATTCACACAAGTTTTGTCACTAACTACCCGGGTTTTGCCTTACATAAATTATTCAAAAATAAATACAGTTGATCCTTTTTTATGCTATTTCGAAGTTATGCTGTTTTTTAGATATGAAAATTTAAAAAAATGTACTATATTACATCAAGAGTGCGTATCGTTATATTTTGGATAGAATAGAGAATGAATTATTAACACTAACCGACATTTGGAACAAATTTACGATTTTAGACTGTTTAAATCATGTTGCATTTGCCATCGCTGAATCAAGTCCACATACTTTAAATTCATGCTGGAAAACACAGTGTGGTCTGGGTGTGTTACAGTCGATGAAACCATTGAAACATCGGCGATATCAACTGAAATTATTTTTTTAGCATACGAACTTGGCGAAGAATGGTCTGATACCTTTATCGAAAATGAAATCAACTAATTACGTACGGGTTAAACTATAATTAAAGATGTTGTCATTAATTTAACTATTACTATTGACAAAGAACCAGAAAAAGATGAAGTGAAAGAAATTCCAGTAAACTAGAAAATCATTTCATTATAAATTATTCAAATTATGGACGCGAATTTAAGTTTCAACAAGAGTTTAAAAATTGTATGTATAGGTATAACAAAATGAATAAACAATGAATCATTGAAAAAAGAATTTAATTATTAGAAAAAAATCAACACAGAACGATAATGTGATTAACACTAATTCCATGCGTAAAGAGCTCATTGTCTTTTGAAATTGTTTCGCATAAAGATAGTGATTTTGAACCACATGTAAAAGCATGTACCATTTTCATACAGTGACTATAGTTTTACTTAAAATGTTACTAAAGTGAAACAATAACCAATAATTTTATTTTTCAATAAAAAATATTTTGAATTAATTTTTAATGCATGTTTTCTCTCTAATTTTCATAAAAAAAAATTAATTGATGTATACTTTTACTCGCTGTTTCAAAGTTATGCGGATTTTAAAATTCATGAAACGTATCCTCACTTTTTGTATGGAAGTCAAGTCTTTTTGTATGCGATATTTCGTAGAACTCATCTAACGCATAAAAAGAAAATTTTACTGTAATGTGTTTCGGTGTAAAGTATTTTTAAAATTAAAAAAAAAATGGAGACCACTGCTTAAGCACGCCACTGGCTCTCTGTTCGTTTATTACAGACAAATTTGATAAGAAAAATAATAATAAGGAATGCTTAACTCAACTGGGATGTTTTGAAAATCCTATTGTCCTGTTTAGCCCAATTCTTTCTATCCTTATTATTTTAGTATAATATATTACTTCCCTACGCAGAATCTTTTTCCCAATTACTATATCCTAATTGAAGATATAATTTATAAGAAACACACATATCTTTTTTATATATAATGTAACTAATAATATCAATATCATGTTTACAGAAGGTTATCAGCATAATGGGATTTCCAATCACATCTGAAATCCAATCAGTCGTGCTCGATACGAAATTATGTTTTGAAAATTCCGTAGAAATATAAAATAAACAATAAAGTTTTCCTCATGTTGTAATGCTGTGTTGAACATAGGTTTAAGCTCAAAATATGATATGGCAAAGGTGCAATAACAGCGTATAACACAAAATTCGATTCTAATATAATCGCTTTCAATGTTTTTACATACAAATTTATTGTATTTGGCATTCAAAATGATTAAATATTTTTTTACACGCTGTCTCTTATTTATAATATTTTTTAAAAATAGTAAAGAATATTAAATATATTCTCCCCATTTTTTTATTATTAATAAATGCCATTTGTTCAACGTAGCTACCAGTGCTACTTTACGGTAGAGAATCATGGCACTTGGCGAAGACTGAGCGTCGATAAATGATGGTTGCGTCGGATAATTGGGGTGAGATGATTTGATTTTGTGAGGAATTCGGAGATTAGGGATCATACAAGACGGCTCCCCATCACGCCAGTCAGTGGCGGGTTAAGCACTTTGGAGGTCCTAGGCGCAATAAATTTTGGAATTGAATATTGAAAACTGAAATTAAAATGTAAGGGTTTAAATAATTTATGCTATTTTTGAGGGCCCTAAGAATTGGAGGCCCCAAGCGCGCGCCTCTTGCGCTTATGGGGTAATCTGCCACTGACGCCAGTGGTTATGTAGAGACTTTGGAATTTGCTAGGTCACGTGCTGCAGATGCCTCCCGAAAACCTTAATCTTGCCTGCCTCTTCTTCCGATCGATGGAATTCAGGCGTCTTGGGTGACCGTCGGGTACTATCCATAGGATGTACTCGGTGGAACTGAGGGATGCTGGAATATCATGGGAGGAAGCAAAATAATTGCCGGGAGACAGGGAAACATTGAGGTGCCGTGTGGCGGGCGTATGCTCCATATAGAGAGGAACACGGTCAAAGAAGGAGAAAAATACATGATTATTATAAGCTGTTATTGCATGATGCAAAAAATAAGTCAAAGAAATATCATAAGCCAATATAAAAACACATTTTACTGTTAATTTGAATAAATTTAATGCAAAAAATGTGTAATATCTAATTTATTACTGTTTACTTTACTTCTTATTCACTGGACTTCATCATCATCATAATCATGAAAATTCTCACTGTCAAAATTGTTAACTCTTGCGGCTCGGAGACTAGAAAAATACTTCTCGGCCGATGGGGGTCTTTTAGGGACCCCAGTGGTTTCCTCATTATTGGCCTTATTCTTATGAATTTCAAAAAAATAAATAGTCTAAGGGCTTTAAAATATCTCTCTGCATCATTCCTCGTACATTTTTTTTATAAAAATCCGTGGTTTTTTTAATAAATAATCATAATTTAAGTTGCGCGTAAAATATACGTCATTTCAGTGTAAATATCAATGTGCTACTGGCGCGCTTTGCTTAGCGGCGTTCAGCCTAGTTATATTACGAACGATCGCTGATAAGCGGGCGCTTATCTCTTATCTTATCGTATTTATATAAACTACAAAAGGTCCAAAAAACTATGATATACGAATACCTTAATTATAAACATTGTATCACCCATATTAAAATAGATATTTAAGAAAATGTGGGTATTGGGGTCGCATTTCTTGAGCTTAGAACTGGAAAAGTTAATAATATCTTCATTTTGAAGTTTTACAATATGTTAAGAAAACATTTTTTAATTGAAAGATCATACATGATAAATATTACGAGAATATTTAAGAAGTCACTCAAGAATTCATCACGCCACTAATGTATACACAAAGCATTAAAAAAAGAGTTTTAAGTAAAAATGTACACATACGTAGCTTTTCAGAATCGGCGCCATTAACACAACAAACATAAACTTATTATCACTGTATATTAAATAAACAAAATTATTGATAAAAAATAATAATAAAGGAAATTACCATCATGGTTTTGAATTTTTCTATTCTCATTAAGACATTATCATAAACTATATGTTTTTGCTATCACAAATTCCTCATTGGCCAGGCATATTCAATTAAGCGGACAATTTACAATCTATCTATTAGGGATTCTGTGTCGAGACGTCCCGGGACTTGTCAGGTTTTTTGCTGTCTTAAGTCCAAGGACTTTTTTGTAAAATGTCCCGGAACTTTGGTGTCTATTCTCGGGATCAGTTTTGAAAAAAAAATGCATTATATTATATTCAGGCTAAAGGATTAAAACACGGGGTTTTAAACAAAATTTATTATGCATATATAAAAGAGATCTGATAAAAAAAAACAGATTTTTGGGATTTATAATTTCGTAGAAGTTTCAATTTATGTGTGTGTATATTGTCATATAACTGCTCAAATATTAAATTAAATGTTCATACCTGATGTTGTTTTATGTAAAAATGTTTTTTTCACTATTATACAAAGGTACCAATATCTCAATCGGACAAAAAATGTCTAAAAGCTGTATTGTGAAGATACGGTCATAAATTTACTCCTGACGGCGGCCGAATTCTTTGATATGTTTTCATTACATATACCTTTATCATCCCTTCTTAGTAAAAATTACCCGTAAGCATTGCACATATCCATTACATAAGAAAAATAATAATTATTCAACATTGTTTTAAAAATCGCGATTTTTACTAGTACGTTCTTTCAAAAGGCTTATAATTCAAATGTTTAATTTGAATAAAATTATAATTTTATTAAAGGGAAATAAAAGTCTCGAGTCCGTTTTTAATATACTTAGACTATCTCACCTTTGCAAATACTGACTGTGAATGTTTGTCTAAAAACGAGTGATTTATTCTTACAAGCAATAATTGTAAGCAAGATGACATTTTTCAGTCCTCAATATACTGTTGAATGTGACTCTTAGATCTTCTTCAATAAATTTAGTGTTTCTTGTAAAATAATATTAAAACTCGCAGACAAACAGGACCGCGGGTCGTAAATTAAGCTCCACTGCATGATCATGTTTATGAGGTTACGTTTTTTAAGATATAAAAACGCGTCGAAGAACAGACAGGTTATTGTGTCTAGTTCAGTGCAGAGCTGTCGACGTATCCTCTGAAGAAGCAGTTGGAAACACTGTTCTTCAAGATCAACAAACAACCACAGGAATCATCAGCGAAATAATGTAAGTTGTTATTCATATTAATAATATTATATATTGCCTTAATATCATGTTAAAATAGTACATGTAAGAATATTGATTGAGCTTATACAAAAAAACCGGTCTTTGAGTTTGAAACATTCCTAATACCTGGTTTAACCCGATTTTCAAAATATGTTTTTTAATATTATTGTATTAACGTTCACAAAAATTACAATTTTATTATTTAGTGAAAACACAAAACATCCACTAATCTATTACAAAGAAACCAAATTTTGCTATTGTGTTGATGAAATTTCCTGAAATAGAAAATACTGTTTCGCTGGATACGTACGTCGTATATTTGTTAACCTTAAAAGCGCCGTGAGGTATATTAGTGTGACAGTACCCAGAAGGCCGCAAATTTCTTTGAGACGTAATAGAAAACAGCAAAATTAATTATTTATAAAACGTAATTGCATACGTATTTTTTTTATTTTAAAGTATATAAAATCATGACTTAACTAAAAGATGGATTTCAAGGTATACTCAAATATTACACCGTTCATAGCAGTGTGTTTTGGTTGCCCGACGAAGCTCTTTTTGATATATTTTGGTAATATTTTTAATTTGTCACTATATTTTCAAAGCATATCGTGTCATTTTATTTTTATATGTGGCACATGTTCACATCTTTAATATGTAAATATTTTTTTTTATATTTTAATAGGGATAGCCGGTTTGTTAAGAAAAAACCGGTTTTATTTTATATAATTTTAATCCGAAATACTGGTGACTGTTTATTTTTAATAGGAAGATTCGAAACATATTAAAATTTATGGAATTGGACACATTCAAAGCGCATAAACGATTTTAAAATATCCGTTTATTTTTTCTAGCCGAAGTCGCCATGTGGATACGTGGCTGTCTGGTGGTGCTCTGCATCTGTGTGGTTTTACAGGTAAAACGTCAACATTATTAGTCAAAATCTTTCTTTTTTTTTACTGTCAATTCTTGGTGGAAATTCATTATTTAAAACAATATTAAAAACTTTTGTAATGTATCCACATTATTTATTGGATCAGGACTGGTTTCGCTGTTGTATTAAGTATTTTTTTAAATTATTTATTCAATTTTCAATTTACGCCGCCTGTGTGGTCGAGTGGTCAACATCGTTGGCTACCGCTACGGAAGACACGGGTTCGAGTCCCAGTACGGGCAGTTTTATAAATTGATTTTTCAATTGATTTATGAATTTCTGTTCAAAGGCACGGATGTATGTGATGTCTTGAATTCCCCCCTCCCACCCATCCTATCCTATGAACGGGCGTATCGAGAGCGATTAGCTAACCACTAGTTCTGTCCTAGCCCTTTCCTTCTATTCCTACTCTCTTTCGAAAAAGAGAGGTTGAGCAGCTGAGTAACAAGTAGTTCTCGTAGAAACATTTCTGTTGAGATAAACTCCATTAGACGTCCATATGCTCCATATTGGGAGTGGACATGGTAAAAAAAAATTATTCAAAGTTCACAAATAAATTCCTTCGGCGACACCTCAGCAGAAGTTTAACGAGAACTGTTTGATGTCATATTATAAATTCGAATGAAAAAAAAATATTGTTATATATCCATTTCTGACTTGAAATGATTTTTTTTTTTATTATTTTTAAGGAATGCAGCGCTGGAACCATCTGTATTGGGGAAAAGGGTGAAATCTTAGGTCAAGCGAGCGAAAATGGTGGCTGTGCAACTTTTAAATCAATCTCTTACAATCTCCACAAGTCTAAGCGCTCCGTAGTGGACTCCATCATCGTTAAAAGCGTGGCCGACGGTGGCGGCGGAGGCGGCGGTGGTGGCGGAGGCGGTGGTGGCGGTGGCGGAGGCGGCGGTGGTGGCGGCGGCGGTGGAGGTGGTGGTGGTGGCTAAGACTTTGAATGCCGTCGATGCTAATTTTAAATTAAATATGAATTAAAATGTTAATAAATGTATTTGAATAAAAATATCGATGCAGTATTTTCTCTGCAATGTATTATTTCTGTATTTTTACCAGAGTTATTGTGACAGAGTCGGAGTCGCGGACTGTTTCTACCGGAGTCGTAGCTAACGACACTGACTCCTTTATAATTTGTTTTGTGTACAAACCGCTAGTCGAAAGTGGCGCCACTGCATGCTTCTAAGCCTAAAAAATTTATCATGGTCTGAACTCATTAAAATGTCTTAAATAAATAGTATTTTTGTAAGATTAATCAGAGGAGACTTTCTCTAGACCAATTCTTTATCGAGATAATGAGATAAAATACTGATATGAAGGATAGGACTTTTGAAAAAACCGGTTTTCGAATGTAATATTGAAGTTTTACAAAAAATAGATGATTCAATTAAAATAGCGAGGAAAAAGTTCATTTGTTTAGATTGTTTATTTATATACATAATAATAATACACAACAAGAAATTATTTGGTGTTACTTCTCAGAAAATATAATTTAAAAAAAAACACAAAGCGTCAACTGATCGTGTTGTAACAAAATTTCCTGATATCGAAAATTCCCTTTCGCTGGGTAATGATGTGGGGCATATGGTCTTTAAGCCATCAAATAAAAGATCCAAATTTTCTGTCCTTTTGTTTATAGGTTCGTTTATGGAAAATTCGGCACAACCGGTTACAAAGTTGAAAAACCGGTTTTCGAATGTCACAAATTTAGCCAAAAAACCTTTTTTTGAAAACCGACAAGCCCTGATTCACACCCCTCTTCACCTTGCAAGTTATATTCCATAAGTATCCACAGAAAGCTAAATATATTCTAAAACTAGCCTATTAGATGAGTTAAATAATGACTATATGTACTAGAAGAAAGCCAAATGATTGAAAAAAAATTAAGACCCTTTCTAGGTAAGGAGTTTTTTTTTTAACTTTTGTTCTTAGCCAAATTCAGAGTTGCAGTCGGAATTTTGGAGTCGTGTTTTATTATTTACCAAATCCATATTCCTGGTTTTTACTTATTTACTGTGACTGAATGGCCAACATCTACAATTGCAATTCTGATCAATTACAATTTGGGTGCGGTCTAGGGATTCTGTGTCGAGACGTCCCGGGACTTGTCGGGTTTTTTGCTGTCTTAAGTCCCGGGACTTTTTTGGAAAATTTCACTGGAATTGTGGCTGTGATTTATAATGTTCGAATAACATGTACATTTTAATTTTGAAAAAAACAATTCTCGTGGTTAAGAAACCCTCAAAAGGATTGATGTGTATTGAATGAAGGCAGGTATAAGAGGGGAGCCCCAAATAAAAACGGACACGACATGGTCGGGACGTGACACTTACCCGGGGTTAAAAAAAATAAGTATGCATATATAAAAGGGATCTGATAGACAAACAGATGTTTGGGATTTATAATTTCGTAGAATTTTCAAATACCATATGTATATATGTTGTAATATAACTGTAGGAAAATTAAATGTTCATTCCCGATTTTGTTTTATTTTTTATGTTGTTTTATTACAAAAAGTTAACGTTAATATTATTGTATTTGATTTTGTTAATGCTTAATACAATTTTCAAAAATAAATTGTAAGTTTTGGTTGAGATGCGATTTTTTAGTGAAAAAAAATAGGAAGTCACTGCTTAAGCATGGCACTGGCTTCCTATTAATGGTTTTCAGATACATTTTATTGGAATATAATAATAAAGAATACTTAATTCGATTGGGATGTTTTGAAAATCCTATTAAGTTAAATTAAATTAAATACTTCGACATATTTTCCTATTAAAATCAAATTGATATGTAGGGATCATTGGTAAGGAAAAAGAGATAATTTGTAATAAAAATATTTTTTATTTTAATTATTGAAAACATACATTTTGTTACAAATTTAAGCTGGTCATTTCGACACCCCCATAACTGACAGAAATAAAATTTGTCAGGAGAAATAAACAATTATTGTGGAGTTGTTTTATTTTTTCAGTTAAGTACATACTTCTTGCTTTCGTTAAATTGGTTTTCAAAGAGAACGACAGTTTGTTTATTGAAACAAAAATCTGCAATTTCTCATTTTTTTCAGTTATCGTGTTTTCAAAATGACCAGTTATTTTTTTTTTTGTGTCATTTATAAATTATTCGAAAATTCCTCCAACGTCTTGATTTATTAACTTAGTGTTTACCATGGCATCCGCCTTTCCCGCCTCCCTTTTCATGGGATCCTTTCTTCTCATGGGAACCTTTCTTCTCATGGGAACCTTTTTTCTCATGTGAACCTTTCTTTTCGTGGGAACCTTTCTTCTCGTGGGAACCTTTTCTCTCATGGGAACCTTTCTTTTCATGGGATCCTTTTTTTCCATGGCAACCTCCTTTCTTCTCGTGAGACCCCTTACTCCAAGCATTGCTATTGCTATTACTCCACGCGTTTGATGCACTGCTCGCTTCAGAAGAGCTGGCAGAAGACGAAGAAGAACTAGAACTTGCGGCGCTGGAACTGGCAGAAGATTCGTCATCTGATTCCGAATCTGAATACGATGAGCTGGAAACGCAGGACGAACTGGATGAACTGGATGAGGATTCTGAGTCGTCTTCATCGTCGTTGCTTCCTGCATTGGAGTAAGCAAAGCTGTTGGCCGAAGAGCCGCTTGAACCAGAATCGCTACTGGCTCCTGAAGAGGTGCCCCCCGCAGAAGTGTTGACTATAGTGTGACACTCACCGTTCTCATCGACCCATGTCTTGACAAATGAAGAAGCGTCACCAGCGCTAGATCCAGATTCACTCTCTGTTTCACTGCTGCTCTCACTGTCAGAATTGGACTTGCTCCAAGCGTTCGAGTCAGATTTATTCCAATTGCTGTTGTTATTTTTATTCCAATTGCTGTTGTTGTTTTTATTCCAATTGCTATTGTTTGACTTGTTCCAGCTGCTACTTTCACTTGAATCAGATTCTTCTTCGTTATTTTCATCGTCATCATTTGAACTGCTGCTAGAACTAGATGAACAACTTGAAGCATTACTTGCTCCACTGGTAGAAGAACTGGAAGAACCGCTATTTGATGCACTAGAAGCTTTATTATTACCACTAGAGGAAGAACTAGAACCAGCGCTATTTGAAGCACTATTAGCACTGCTAGTGTCCTTAGACGAAGCGCTAGAAGCACTTTGAGAAGCTGAGTTAGAGTTATCACCGTTGGACGAACTAGCTGATGATGAATTGCTAGATGAGCTGCTGCTATCATCACTACTCGAGTGGCTCGAGGAGCCGTCGTTGTTCACAGCGTCTCCACTTGCATGCCCCTTACCAGAAATATAGGTGTGAGTTTCTGGCGCTTTGCCACCTCCACTGTGACTGTCAGAATAGCTGATATCACCATCGCTGTCAGTGTTCCAAGAGGTACTGAAAGACTCACCGTCTCCTCCACTTGAACTAGACGATGAGCTACTGCTCGACGAACTACTGAACGAATGAGAACACTTTGTCGTTGTCGGTTTTTGTGTAGTAGGTTTAATTGTGGTTGATTGTGTACATTTCTTGGTAGTTGATGGTGCTGATGTAGTTGACGAGGGACGCGTGGTTGTTGAAACACGTGTAGTTGTCGAGGGACGCGTGGTTGTCGATATCGTAGTCTTCGGCGTTGTCGTGGACGTGCAAGGAGTGGTTGTAGTTATCTTTTCTGTTGTCGTTGACAGACAAACAGTTGTAGATTCTGGTGCTTCCGTTGTTGTTCTGATTTCTTCTGTTGTGGTTGACAAGCACACTGTTGTAGTTTCCGGTTCTTCAGTAGTAGTCGACGCACATACCGTGGTAGTTTCTGGTACCTCTGTAGTTGTTATTCTTTTGGTCGTTGTTTCCGGGGCTTTTGTCGTTGTTATTCTTTTTGTTGTAGTTTCCGGTTCTTCAGTAGTAGTAAGGGTACATACCGTGGTAGTTTCCGGCGCTTCTGTCGTTGTTCTTCTTTTGGTTGTGGTTTCAGGCGCTTCCGTAGTTGTCCTTCTTTTGGTTGTAGTTTCCGGTTCCTCTGTTGTTGTCCTCAGTGTCGTCGACGAAGTAGTTCTCGGTGCTTCCGTGGTAGTCTTTTTAATATGCTCGTGAGAGTGGCTCTCGGAAGACCCTGAAGAAGACCAGCTGTAGATCTTTCTGGTGTGATGATGTCTTCCGTGATGCCCATGGTTGTGGTGATGATGGTGATAAATCCTTTCATCTGAATCCGAGTCATTGCTTGAGTCACTGGATGAACTGGAGCTGCTGTCGGTATTCAGAAGTGACAACAGTTTCATGAACCGAATCTTCCAGAACGTACCCCTTTTCAGTGACTTTCCGTGACGAATCAAACCTCGACGCCACTTTCTCGATGAAGTTATACCAATATCGATGTCGTCTAATTCATCAGAAAGTGAATCACTTGATGAAGTGTCAAGGCCTTCAATGATTTCACCATTATGGATCACCTTTTTTTTAATATGTGTTTTCCTTCTACGACCACCGCGCCCTTTCCCACGCCCACCTCTAACTCTCAACCTTTTACTGCCGTGGACCTCCGAGCTCCGACTGTTGGATATAGATATTCTAATCTTTTCGACAATATCCGGCCCTATGTGTTGAACAGTATGCTTGTGGATATTTGACTTTTTGCCATGGTAAGCCAGACCATCATGACCAAGAAGATCATCAATGTCAAGAATGTGATCTTCACCGAGGATACCATGGTCACTCAGATGCCCCTTCAATATATTGACGTCAATACTTTCATCTGCTTCCGAGTGGTTTTCCCATTCGCCGTGATGATGGTGGTAATGGTCATCATGTCCGTGTGCGTGGCCACCGTGCCCGTGACTTTCATGGCTTCCGGATGATTTAATTTTGATTCTTTCCACGATGCTGGGTCCGGACTCTACGGTGGTTATTTTTGTTGATTGTTTCACTTTTTTTCCTCCGCCATGAATGTGAAGATCATCATCGTAGTCGTAATCGTCTCCTGGAACGTGGAGTAGACCATCTACAATGTGGTGGAGGTGATGGTGGTGGATATGTACTCCGTTTTCATCAATTTCATCAGGCTCTGTTATAACAATATCTGGTATAATGTCGGTACCACTTGCTGAATGACTGGAGCTGTGTGTATAGTGCCCGTGCGTTCCACTATGGCTTTCAGAAGAAGACCCTGAAACAGCACCATGACTTCCTGCAACGGCGTGACTACCACTGTTACCAGATGCTGCATGACTTGCACTATGGCTTTCAGAAACAGATCCTAAACTTGCGCTATGACTTCCTGCAACGGCGTGACTACCACTGTTACCAGATGCTGCATGACTTGCACTATGACTTTCGGAAACAGCTCCTGAGCTTGCACCGTGGCTTGCTGCAGCGGCGTGACTACCACTATTACCAGATGCTGCATGACTTGCACTATGGCTTTCGGAAACAGCTCCTGAGCTTGCACCGTGGCTTGCTGCAGCGGCGTGACTACCGCTGCTACCGGATCCTGCATGAGTCACACTGTGGCTTTCGGAAACAGATCCTGAGCTTCCAGTGTGGCTTGCTGCTTCTGTATGGCTTCCACTGTGTACAACGGAAGCATGGTTCGCGGCATGACTCTCTGAAGTTCCACTGTGACTTCCTGCTACTGCATGACTCCCCTGACTGCCAGCAGAAGACGCAGCCCCACTGACGCTGTCTCCGGCTTCTGCGACCACTTCCGTGTGGCATCCCGTCTCATCGCACCATGTCCTCACGCCGCTTTTGGCATCCCCTGTTGGCGGGTGCGGGGCTTCATGATGAAGTGGGATTACGTTATGAGATCCACCGCATGGAACCGGTACAGCATTGTTCGTGTGCTGAAAACATAAAATATTCTAAATAAATACACTAATAATATAAATTGGGCATACCGGGAAGAAAGATAACATTAAAAGAGGACAAATAGTTAGCTAGAACATTATTCCTGTAATCTTTTTAAATATTGGATAAAGATTTCATAAAAATAAAATCAAGCCAGTTAAAAATATAAACTTTTATGAATTTAGTTCCATTCGCTGTCCATAGGATGCCGCGAAATCTTTGAATTCAATGTAATTTACCCAAACTGTTATCAAATCGATGGGGGTGAAAAACAATACGGTCTTTATCAGGTGCCATGATTCGCTTATGTAAAGCAGTGTTGAACAAACGACATGTGGTTTTAATCGTGTACAGCTGCGTGTCCCAGACAGTCGACATTGAGTTAAATGTCGCTAAAATCTTTGTTCTAATCTCAGAATCAATATCGACGGACTCAATCCATAATTATTTCGATACAACAATTTTAAATCTAAAATTGTTTCCATTAAGCGACCACTTTCTCAATTCATTTGTTTTTTAAAATCATTTACAATAATACACTGTATCAAATTCTAAATTAACATTGTTTCAAACGCACGCAGCCATTGTTTTAGCTTAAATTAAAAGAAAAAGAAAAACACCTGGACAAACGAATAGGCAATAACGTGCATTGAATAGAGCACAGCAATTATTGTAATTGGACAAATATTTAATATGTCTGTTACAAATTGTGTTTGGTTTGTTACACATTGTATCTGTTATTGGTTGACAATAATAGGTAACAATAATTAATTCTTTTCAAACAACACTATTGTGGGCTGTTGACATTAGAATAAATTAATTTTCTTTATATAAGATTAATCTAATGGATCACAAAGAATTTTTCTATTCAAAACACTAATATAATTGGCAACATATTGTCAACGCGCTGACAGAAATTGGCAAGTAACAAAATTGAAAAAAAATAACTAACTACGCGATGAGATTATCTGTTATTAATTCTTGTCTGGAATAACTCAGTTGGGAAATATATGATCAATTGATAATTTTTTAATAAGTAATGCATGTACTGCAAAGTTTATTATTATATTAAAGTTTAATTATTGGCATCTGTCACTGGAACAACAATTACTGTTGTTGGGATATGCTTTTCAATTAAAAGGTCGATAATGAAAGTGAAGTGATAGCAAACAAAAATAATTCTTACAGGTAACTAACATAAGAGCCATTTTACAATTATGTTTGACTCTTCTTTCGACCTATGGGATTCTAGTGTCCTGGACGATGATTGGATACCATCCATAGAAGGTACTCAGAGGAACTAAGGTTTTTTATCACGCAGTGGTTGATTACACACTTGAGCAATAAAATTTGGAGGCCCTGTTGTTCAAATGATATAAAAGCGTTGCGAAAGTCTACATAAAATAAGAATAAATATTGAAAACTGAAAGGCCTGGGAAGTGAAGTGAGCCAAGTAGTAAAATGTTCAAACTTTTCTATTGGACTTTTAAGTACAAGCAGTTCTTTATTTGATGTTTTGTAAAATTGTGTATTTTTAGTCTAGGAAGATAACACTATTGGGGTATGTATTATTAAGCTTACTTCACTTTGACGATACTTTAAGACATGTAGAATATTATAACGCATAGGCTCCCAAACTTTTTCGGGTGGCGACCACTTTTTATAAAAGCCATGTGACCCCCGAGGAATTTGAAATCCTCGCTTCGCTATACTTTTTCCCCAGAAAACCCTTCGCGACCCCCAAGTTGGGAACCTGTGTTATAACGCGTCTAACTCATCTTTTTTTTCCACTTGGCTCACTTCACCTCTCTGGGGCTCATATAATATAATGTTTTTTTAGGCCCATAAGAATCGGAGGACCTAAACGCGTTGCTCCTGCACTTATGGGGTAATCCGCTACTGCTATGATAGCAAGCAAATCAATTGGCGAGTGACACGGAACCATGAAGTTGCACCATATGCTTCGCATAGGGAAGTGAACATGATCAAAGAAGAAAAAGATCAATAGAAATGTCAGATTCAAGCGTAGACGAAAATACTTACAACGCACATTTTTTTTAAATGGCGCAGAGTTTTTACACGTGCAAAAACATTTATCTCTTATGACTATACACCCTTCTTACAGTGTGTATTCCTCAGCGTAACAACGTTATTTGTGTTTCAAATTTTTGCCAAGAATGTCTGTGAATTAATTCCTCAAAACTTGGTTGTACTTACTAGTGGTCAGTAAGTTAAATAAATTAAATAGAGCTTTTATGAATTGAGTTACATTCGCTTTCCATGGGGCGTTGTGAATACATTGCAATTCGCTTCAGATGCAATATGGTCAGGATACTTGTATCTCTTATCGCCCTGTTCATTGTCCACGTCTAGACATCCTCAGAGGATATGATCAGTATTATGAATCATATTGAAATCATGTTAGACAACTACTGATCAGTCAAACTGAAAGAACTTGCAATGGAATGAATCACGTCCACTTTTGATTCTAATGAAATGAATATACTCTGAAATTTATTACTACTTAACGAACTAGTGGTAATTTTGACAGTCTGTTTAGTAAAAACTTCTTTTTAACGTACTGTTTTGATTGGTCTAATAAATCATCAAAGATTGACTTTAACAACAGTGAACATAGCCCCAATTAATACTAGAGGATATTGAAGACTCCCTATAATAAGTATTTAGAATTAATATTCTTATCAATTTGAGAATAACTCTGCGGACCCCTTTATCTTTTAAGGTGTTGTCTGCCCATCTCCTTCGAATACAACCATCAGAACATTAGTCACGCATTGTGGAACCACCCTTAGATGAATATCAAACAAGCAGAGCTTGTGGCTACAGTCTGCCCTCATACCATTGGCGGATCCAGAAATTGTCCCAGGAGGGAGCCATTCAAGTTGAAAATAAACATGATACATAAATAATACATTAAAAAATAGATGATTTTAAAATAATATATCTACATAAAAATAGATAATACATAATTAAGTATGTATTCTATAAAAAATAGTAAACTAAACAACTCAAGAGCCCATTTCACAATAAAGTTTTGATAAAATAGAAAAATGGTAAAAAAAATCTTCTCAGGGGGGGGGGCATGGCCCCCATAGCCCCCCCCCTTGGATCCGCCAATGCCTCATACGGGCCCAATAGCACATGTCGATTTGATCTTCACTAAGGCCAAATTTGAGGCATTTGATTAGTATCATCTTTTTAGCGTAGTGAAAGCAAATAGGTAACCACTTGTTCTGTCCTAGCCCTATCCTTCGAAAACGAGAGGTTCAACAACTGAATTACGTGCAGTTCTCATAGAAACACTTCTGATAAGCTCTATTAGGAGTCCATATACTCCACATTGGGAGCGGACATAATGTAAAAAATAATACCAAATAAATTGGCAGTTACTTCAATAAAAAAAACTGTGAATAAATGCCAAAAAATGATGGCGTCTGTACTGAAATAGCTATCAATTTTATTACGCAATTTATGCAATAAAATGATAGTTTATTTTTCATTCTTAAAGTAATGAAGTTCTACCAAGTAATTGCAAGTAAAATCATATTAATTCAACGAAGGTGTTACAAAAACTTTATACCTACTTATTGTAAATTTTTTATGAAAGCATCAGAAGGGGTTTCCCTGTTTTTTACGGCATTAAATCATTGAAATTATGTCAACAAACTCTCATTATTAATTGTATTAGTAATTACAACTAACTGAGCGAAACCGGTCCTGCAGTTTTTTTTTTAATCCATGTCCGCTCTCAATGTGGATCATATGGCCTCCTAATGAAGCTATCTCAACAGAACTTTTTTATGAGAATTGTTTGTTACTCAGTTGCTCAACCTCTCTTTTTCAAAGAGAATAGTAGGGATAGAAGGATAAGGCTGGGACAGGCCTAGTGATTAAATTATCGCTCTCGATACGCATGATTATTAAAGAATCGGAAGGGTGGGAGGGAATTTCCAGCCATCACAAACACCCATGCCTTCGAACAGAAATCGATTTATCGAGCGAAAAAATGCTGTTCGTACTGGGAGTCTACCCGCTGCTCCATAGACCGACAACTTGTAGTTTACATAGAATAATGAATATTTAAATTAAGTGGTTTGATTTGTACTTACGGTCAGGCAAGCTAAAACTGCGACCACCGCCCACGCCAACAACGTCCAAGTGTTCATTCCTGAATAGATCCGGAACCTGGAACTCAATCCACCAACGGCTCTAGTCCAAAGTACCCCGAAACAAAAACCTCTTTATCGAACAGATTCTAAAAAGGGGACAACTCTACGACAGAAAGTTATACGGCTGCTGCAGGGCAATGTTGATTATTGTTCTCGGCACTTTAATTTCTGTCTCCAAGTTGTTGTTGCGGTCGGCACCAGAGCTCCGTCTGTGCGCTCTGTTTTGCGGCGAATGGTACACTTGCGCACTTACCAGCCAACTGTTGCCATATTTATACAAGATATTGTTATAATGCATTTCGAACTCAACAAAGACAAACATTTTTGTGAATTGATTAAGCGCGTGTTTTGCTCATGATTGATGTAATTTCTATGCGAACAGCATTCACATCTTGTTTGCATGTTTTGTGACAAAGTTTCAACGAATTTAAGGCGGAGTCGGTCAAAATTAAACATGGCAATCTTGCGACATTTCAAATTAGAACTAAATAATGCAAATCCACATTACAACAGTGAGTAATGTAATTTTCAGCCTCTCCTAGTCTAGGTAACTTCATTCAATTTCTTTCACTACTATTCTCTACCTTTCTACGCCAATCGCTAACTCCAGCACTTTTAAGTCTTGTTACAGCCTGTTCATTAAGCGAAGACACTATCATTAAGCACTTTGTCTTACAGGGGTGGAAAATGAGAGGTATTTTGACAGCTTTTACTCGCTTTTCCGTTATATTTGTCTGGTTTACAAAGTATAGGTTTTCAGTTTAAACGTCTCAACGTTCATCATCTGACAATATCGTAGAGATTTTAAGTTCATGGTTGTGTCGACGCTGTTAAGTTCCATCCTCACAGACAAAGTTAAAGCCTTCCACCGCTTGAAAATGTAGTCCCAATATTTTAAGACACAGTGTTATTGCAGCTAAATACATTAAATGTTAAAAGAGTTTCATTTTGTATAAAAAATCTTTAGAATTTTTGAATTGCTTACTCCTTATAAATCAGTGATCTTTTCCTACCTAGATTTGAACCTGCTTGGGTATATGCATTTAGCTGTCTAATTTTCCTTCATTATTGCATATAAATGAGCTCCTGAAAGGTGAAGTGAGCCAAGTGTAAATTGATGAACACATACATTAAAATAGTATATGTCTATACGTTTTAAAGTATTTCCATCACACACAAATTATATAGTAGTACTGACCATATGAGATGTGCTAGTACTTTTTTATTATTATTATTTTAAAGCAATATTGCAGTTATTATGTTTAACTATATCTATTTGAAGATGTGTCCATACAATTTATGGTGAGAATGTCTCTAGAGAAACACTGTGTCCGTACCATGTACGACTTAGTAGTTAATGTAACGAAGACCAATTTGGTCCAGAAAGAAGTTAGTTTTACAGATTACATCAGGGGTCGTCAGCCTTTTTATGCCTACCGCCCACTTTTGCTTATTTTTCATGGTAAAATTTCCTTACCGCCCACCAACATCACTATATTTCAATCCAGTATATGTATGAAAAAATTTCCAGAAGAAATTTAGGAGAAATAAAATTCCCCACCGCCCACCAAGGAAGCCTTTACCGCCCACTAGTAGGCGGTACGGACCAATTTGACGACCCGTGGTTTACATCGTACCGTACTGGCTAAAGTTGTAATGTAACAAATTGATAGTTAAAAACAAATGAAAAATTTAGGTTTTAGGATAAAGCTTCTAACCTCAATATTTTATGGTACATAGATCAGTGCTTCTCAAACTTTTTTATACCACGGACCCCTAAATCTGAAAACAATAATCTGTGGACCCCTGAAAAAAAAATATTTCACATGTTCACATTTTATCACAAAGAATGTTGAAAGAATGAAAATTTTCGCAGACCCAGGTTGGGAAGCACTGACATAGATAATAATAAAATCAAAATATAGATGAATTTACGTCGATCTGACATAAATAAAGTCAGTAATTAATTCGCAGAGCCTTTAAATCTGAATTAATAGTAACTAATGATAAAATAAATTCCTGTATTGCCAACTTGTTTCAATATATGTATGCTTCACCTTCTGGGTAATTTACTTATCTCATTTTAGTCAATTTTGCTACATATCAACTTCTGTGATGGTGTCATTTTTGGCCACTTTAAAAAATTAACGCCCCATTATTTATGTATCGTTTAAATTATCCGTCACTGAACAAAGTTTTGCCACCGTTACTGCGCATATTTGTAAATTAGGTTTTTTGGCTTTTTACGTTCAATAAAGGAAATTAAAAAACTATTAATTCAATACAAAAGGAAATATGTTAATACGAAAGAATAAGGGACTAATTGTCAATTGTAAACACTATTGTTAGTGTTCTGTTTACAATAATTAGCATTATAAATTCATAATAACAAGGTGGCTATCATAGAGATTCTACGTTTGCATGACGTCATACGTTTTGGGGTTTTATTTGCGTACAAATAAATGCAATAATAGAATCGATAAACGATGGTCACTTGTTGTCACATTGACTTATTCATTCAAAAAGAAGCAATGAACACATGACCCAACCAGTTATAACGTCTCTAAATAACCACTAACGTGATGGGACGCTGTCTTGTACGTTTCCGAGCTCTTTTTTTGTGTTACCGTCGTCCAGGATATGTATGCTGAGGTACCTGAAGCTGTCGACCCTCTCGATAATCTGCCCTGTGGTAGTCAGGGTTCTATCAGAGTCATGGTTTTTGTGTCAGTTCCTAACCCGTCAAAAATCTCCTGCATGCCCTTAACAGATTTCTTTTTTTTTTTTAGGGTGTTCACTATCAATATTTGGTGGAAAGGCATTATATTAACTTTTCCGGTTCTAAGCTCAAGAAATGCGACCCCAATACCCACAGTTTCTTAAATATCTATTTTAATATGGGTGATACAATATTTATAATTAAGGTTTTCTTATATCATAGTTTTTTGGACCTTTTGTAGTTTATATAAATACGCGATAACGCAATAACACGATAAGCGCCCGCGATAAGCGATCGTTCGTAAGATAGCTGGGCTAAACTCGTCAGTTGCAGTTTCATATGTGTGCTGGGATGACGTCTTTTTTACGCGCAACTTAAAATATGATTATTTATTAAAAAACCACAGATTTTTATAAAAAAAAATGTATGGGGAATGATGCAGAGAGATATTTTAAGGCCCTTAGACTATTTTTTTTTTGAAATTCATTTATGGCCAATAATGAGGAAACCACTGGGGTCCCTAAACGACCCACATCGGATGAGAAGTATTTTTCTAGTCTCCGAGCCGCGAGAGTTAATAAAAACACAATATTCCTTTGCACTTCATTCCACTTTGTTTAATAGGTCAGGACCGGTTTCGCTGATAAGAAATATAATTTAACAATGCTATTTATACAAAAATGAAAAGTTGTAAACAACAATTGGCATTGAAAAGAAATTACCAATTACATTATAAGTGATTCTAAAATAACACAAAATTAAAATGTTTAATACATCTAACATATAATTAAAAAGTCATCCCAGATTAATAAATTTAGAGTGGTGATTGAAAGTAATTACAAACATAATTTAAAAAAAAAAAACTCAAATTTTAAGTCCATTTAGATCAATTTCCTGTTCTGATAAAAGATAATAATTTAATTCTTGTTGAATTATCTAACTATCAATGTCTAAGTTATTTCGGTCAATTAGGGTTATTCAAATTTAAAAAAATATATTAATTATGGGAGCCAATTCGGAGTAAGACCGCGGAGGCTTTCAAACTGCTGCGCGCCCATGTGTGCACTCGGCTTAGAGGGAACATTGATGTAGACCTTTAAATTTAAGGTTGTTTTTGTCTCTCAACTGAAGTACAACCATCACCACGGAGAAGTAGCATAGTGTCCAAAACATCTGTTCAAACACATAATTAGCTGCCCAAACACCAAATTTGTAGTGTTGTGTGAACACATTTGAATAAAGCTGACATCGATAATTAGAATATGTTATTCTTTTGTTATGTGTTGCCTTTGCAGTTCAATGAAAATGTATATTTATTATCGGCTTAGAAAATCCAAATACGTAGATCATCGTCATAAAGGCTAGCTGTTATGGGGCTGACAATTTTAAGACTTGTCTCTCTTTGAAAAGAAGAGCGATTGAGCAACTAATAAGCAGTTCTCGTAGAAAACCTTCTGTTGAAATATCTCCATATGCTCCACATTGGAATTGAACATAAAATTTTAAAAAAGTATTTATGGACTTCTGTTTGAAGGCATGGATGTTTGTGATGCTTAAAATATTCTGTCCCGCCTAACCGATCCTAATAACGGGAAATAGCAAAAGGGATAAGCTAACCCCTAGTCCTATCCTAGCCCTATCCTTCTATCCCTTACTCTCGTCAATATAAGACGTTGTAAACAATTTGAAATTGAAATTCCATCAAGCACCTTCAGTCGAAATTCTAAATTATAAGCAACCAATAAAAAATCCAGCAAAAAGAATTGCTGTTCTTGCTAGTCGTGTACACAAAAAATGGATTTTCAAGAATTTTGCTTTATACCTACCTCATTTTTGTCAATTTTCAATACAAAGATTAAATACGATCGTGTAAAAATTATCAGGTGTTTCAAATACATTTTATCGTTTTCGTGTACTATAAAAAAGTTGGTTTAATTAACATATCATGTTTTGACATTCCCAAAGTGTTTGTTCACAAATAAAACTGTGAATTAATATTTTACAATGTTTTCTTTCAAATTCAATGAAACACGTCATGGTGTTGACAAAAAGAGTCATACCAATGCTAGCGATAGTGAGATCTACAGTTAGCAAATGTCAGAAGTTTTTGTGACAGAAGACTGACTTATTTTTAACGGCTTTTATTTATTTTACCAGATTTTTTTTCTATGTCCACTACCAATGTTGAGCATATGGCCTCCTAATGGAGGTACCTAAACAGATTTTTTTCTATGAAAATTGTCTGTTAGTCGCTCAACCTCATTTGTTCAAAGAGAGTAGTAGGGATAGAAGGATAAGGCGAGGACAGGACTAATGGTTAACAAATCGCTCTCGCTACGCCCAATTATTGAAGGATCGGAAAGGGTGTGAGGGAATTTTTAGACATGACAAACACCCATGCCTTCGAGCAGAAATCGATAAATCAATCGAAAAAAAATGCTGTTGGTACTGGAACTCGAACCCGTGAGATCCGGCACGTAAGCTAACAACGCTAACCGCTGCGTGATAGAACCAGACATTATTAGCTATTCAGTATTTATATTATTGATCTGTATCTTAAAGTTTTTCTTACATCCAAAAGTGACTCCAAATTGGCTTCCACTCTCCAAACGAATTTCGTTATTTAGCAGATCGCCAAATTCCCTCGACAGTCTGTGATAGAAATGCAATACCAGCAACAGTTCTGAATCCATTCAGAATAATCGAACATTGATTAACCTTTTGGGTGCTGTAGAAAAAAGTATGTCTGTACCTAGCACACGGGCTATAATTTGCAATTAAAGGTATTGACTAGATAACTGGTCTCTGGCGTGTTGAGCATGGAAAATTTGATGAGATATCTCGTCTGTGGCAGTCATCCAGTTAAGAATATGTTTAAAACTCAGTACATCCCGATGTGGAGGAGTTGGACTTCTTATGAAGACGTCTTCATTTTTATGAAGGATGAAAACATAAGGCTATCACAAATCTAGTGATAAGCCTATTGCTCTTACTAAGCCCTGTCATTAGAATCAGTATCAGAATAGAATCAGAATAGACATCCAAAATGCAAAAATGGCTGTGTTAAGAATGGGAGCCGGTAAATTGCTCGAATGGAAATTGCTCGAATTATAAATTATTCTAATTGCTTGGTTATTTAAACGATTTTTCACGACTTTTTCTACGAATTTCATTTTTATCTTGTGCGACACTTGTTTAGAGAGTGAAATATAAAAATAGTTTTCGTAAGTATTTATTTTAACCGTGTTCGCTCCAAATGCGGAACATATGATCTTTTAATGGAGTTTATCTCAACAGAGGTGTTTCTACGAGAACTGCTTATTCATTAGTTACTCAAACTGTTTCTATATATTTCCAGAACACATAGAATACTAGGGCTAAGACAGAACAAACGGACAGAACAAACGGAAACAAATTGATTATCTTGTTATTCGAGCAATTTCCATTCGAGCAATTTACCGGGAACCGTTAAGAATATTTTTTTTATAAATCTTATTCAAAATAACTGTTTGATGTTCTTTAGAATATAATATGTAATAAATTTTCTAGTGAATGTATAAATAGTGAAAAAATTATGCAAAAGCAAATCAAATTGATTTTACAGTGTAATTAATTTATACAAACGAAATACAATCATACAAAATGTTTCTGAAGGTATCGTTTCTGCTGCTGGGATGCTTCTTGCTCGTAAGTTGTATATTAAAAATACGTTGATTCAGTATCCGTTGCACATTACTCCATCATCAAAGTGGTAAGCTGAGGGAACTTATTTCTACCCTGCCTTATTCACCAGGAGAGCCAACAGAAGTATCATTTTATTCAAGAGATATTCATTGGTGATCGATGATAACCAATGTTCTTTCTGCGTGCTTCTAAACTATTGTTAGCAAAGTTTTGGACGGAGGGGCGGTGGGATTTCAAGGGCTGTGCGACTGTTCAAAGAAGACAATTTTAGCAACAGTATTTGTGAACTGTTAGTTAGGTTTCACTTTTTTATTTTTTGATTTTTTATGTTCAAAATATTTTTATATATTTATGTATTATGTACTATTTTTTATTTTAATTACATTTGTCAAGTGCATAGTGGATTGGTGCCAGCTGTAATGCCATGCAATGTACTTCTCATTATAAACAATAAATATTACAAATACAAACTATTCATTAAAACAAACAGAGCTGCCTCTCATCTTTTTAATTATTTAGTATGTATAAACAAAATAAAATAATTCTACAAGGTGTAGAAATTCATCGAAATACCACATTTCAAAAGACAAAAAAAATAATCAGAATTTGCGTTTGCCCGGGCCTAGATTACATGGTATGTTTTTTCATATTAACTCGATGGCTGCCACAGACGAGATATCTTCCGTGCTCAACACGGCAGAGACGAGTTATCTCGTCAATAATTAATTAAATTAATAGTTGCAAATTATAGCGGGCGTGCTAGGTAATTACTATTAATTACGGCAGCTAAAAAGTTAAATAAAAAAATATATTTGGTGTTCTTAATTCTATAGTATAATAACCATTTTGCAGATTCAGGAGTCGACTTCGCAAGTCGTTCAAGAAACAGTTTTCTGTTCCGGTCTGCCGATCCACTTGCAAGATCCCATAAACAAGATGTACAAACAGTGCCTGGTATCCCCTCATCTCCAAAAGTGCCACTGCTTCTCAGCCTGGCACCAATATTGCTGGCCCAAGCCTAAGCATCCCCTCTGCAACTGCATCGCGTGGGGCAGCTGGTGGTCTTGGTAGTTTAGCGATGTCTCAGCTCCGATGTTATTATTTGTATTTTATTATTTTATTACAGTGTAAAAATAAATGTTAAAAATTTAATAAATGATTGAATAATATTTGTATGTTAATGTTTTTCCAAACTGTGACTGTGAGAACAGAATATATCCTTTTTAAATCCTATGACACTATGCTGCCATGATTAGGAAGAAAGTGGCAATGATAAAAATGAACACTGGACAATTCAATATAATGGGCTTTTGGTAGAGTAATTGTAAGTGACCTGTATAGTGTTCTGGACTTAAATTCCATAATTGTCAGTTGTAAAAATTTATTTTTAATCTATTTATGGATTCCTATTGAAAGGCGTGTCTGTGTTTTGTCGGGTTCACGGCACAGTGGTCAACGCCTTTGGCTTCCGTACCATTTGTGGACCGAAGAATATTGTTTTGTATTCTTCTTCAAACGCAACAAACGGGGTTTGACTGAGCGATCTGACGAGTGAATAGAAAATGTTTAAATGTCCCTGGAACCGAGACTGGCAAAAGGCATCGATTTCCCTGGGAATCTGTTATCGGGTTGTCTCTAGACAAAGTCCCTAGTATAGACGCTTACTTGGTCAAAATTGCTGTTCGGTCTAAATTAAGTTTTATCAAATTTATCAAATAAACATCAAGTGTTCTTAGAAATGACCAAAAACTTAAATAGAAATCAATTACAGTGAAATTCATCATTCTCGAAGAAGGATTGCAATATTGATAATATTACCAAAATTGAGGTCCAGATTAAGTATTAATTCAACCAAATAGGTATTTTATACTGACCCATTAAAGCAGAGGTTCTCAACCTAATTGAAGTAACGGGGGCATTTGAGACATAAGAATATAGTGGCAGGCGCACGTCGAATTTCTAAAAACCATGATTTCGGTAATACATGTTACAATACAATATTAATATTATTTTATTTCAATCAATGTCTGTTCCCAATGTGGAGCATATAGCCTTCCTAATGTAGGTATCTCAACAGAGCTGTTTGTTACTCAGTTACTCAACATCTCTTTTTCCAAAGAGAGTAGTAGAAATAGACGGATAAGGCTAGCACAGGACTAGTGGTGAACTAGTCGCTCTCGCTACACCCAGTTATTGAAGGATTGGAAAGGTGGGAGGGAATTTTTAGACATCAAAAACACCCATGCCTTTGAACAGAAATCGAAATGAATGAAAATGTGTTCATTGATCGAAAATGTTGTTCGTACTGGAACTCGAACCCATGAGATCCAGCACGGAAGCCAACAGCACTAACCGCTGCACCATAGGACCCAACAATACTTTTGAAGTTAATAGGCTGAGACAACTGCCTGCCTTAAAATGTGCATTAATAAAAGTTACTCATAAAAAAAATGCTGTTTTATTAATGACTATTGATATAATTTAAGATTTTGACTGAAGGTGCTTGGTGGAATTTCAATATTAAATTTGAATCGTTCAAATTATGTACACTCCCACAGATTTTGTCACTTACGACCCGGGTTTCGCCTTTCGGCATCTTCAGGCGTTTAAGTGCACGGATGAACTTGAACTGACAGGGACAAAATCTGTGGGAGTGTACATAATTTGAACGATTCAAATTTAATGACTATTATTTTTTTAACCATATCCGCTCCCTATATGGAGCATATGGCCACCACATGGTTCCACCAAGATTCTCTGTCCCTAGCCAGTCTTCTTGCTTCTTTCTATGTCATCCCAGTGTTCTGTAGCTCCACCGAATACATCCTATAGATCAGGGGCGGCCAAAGCGTAGACCGGGATCGACTGGTCGATCGTGTGTAACTATTTAGTCGCCCGTCTATCAATATGTACACATCTCTGCACATACTACTTTTCTTATGATCACCTAACACATACGATAGACAGCCGTCTATAATTTTAAAAAAAGTTGACAGTAGTGATCAAAAGTTTGGCCACCCCTGCTATAGATGGTCATAAGCATCCTTCTATGACGACGAGATTGATTTGGTCGGTAATAGAGACATGCAGAATTCGGGCTATTTTGAGGCGATCCGCTGCACATGTCCAAGCCAGGTCTATCGTTGTTTCTTCACTTTGAATGTGATAAAAAGCTGTTTAGTCCGTCCTTTTATCCCCTCATTCCTGGCAATGTCAAAGTATCACACCCTTTAATATTTTCCACAGCCATCTGTTATAGAAATTCATATTTTGTATATTTTGAGCTTGAAAAGGATGAGAAAAATAAATCTGGCCTTCGTTTCAGTTTTGGGTGACAGGTGTAATTTCTTGATTGAATTGGCATTCCCAACGGTTAGCCATTACCTTTCCAATCCTAAGAAAGCGGGGACTAACAAGATTGATTGGTAAATCACTAGTCCTGTCCTACCCTATCATTCAATCTATACTAGTTCGAGGAACAAAATTGCAAAATCAAGCAGTAAAAAAAAGTTTGAGTTGCCAAACGTCTACTTGCCTCGTTTTTGTCAACAGACGACAGGTAGATAAAATACAATCTTATTATCTATGTAATAAAAATATATCTTCAGGCGATTCAAATACTTTTTATTGTTTTCGTGTACTATTAAATAGTTGGTTTAATTAACATATCATGTTTTGACATTCCCAAAGTGTTTGTTCACAAATAAAACTGTGAATTAATATTTTACAATGTTTTCTTTCAAATTCAATGAAACACGTTATCGTCTTGACAAAAAGAGTCATACCAATGCTAGCGATAGTGAGATCTACAGTATGTTAAAGTCTGAAGTTTTTGTGACAATAGATTGTTCTTATTTTTAATGGCTTGTATTTATTTGGACAGAATTTAATATTAGGTCTTCAGTATTTTTATTGTCGATCTGTATTTTAACCTCAAGGCTAGTTTTCTGTTAACAACCAAACCTAAGCTTACCGCATATCTAAATTCTCAACTGTTGACGAAATTCAAAAGAAATACTGACCTTTCTTTGTTTATACTGCCCAAATATAATATTTATATCAGTACATATCGATTGTGACTTCTAAGCTGGTGTTTAATTGACATAATCTAATATTAATTAAAGAAATTGTCTAGGAAAAATCTTTATTTTAGTCTTTTTTCTTGGGTTTAATTTTTTACAAGCTCATCTTTTCCAAACTTAAAAGCTAAATTTAGATACTAATTCGGCATTTGCAGCTTGCATTCTTTTGATAGAACATTTGGCATTTACTTGGTAGAACACCATTTTAATAGGGTAAAAATATCAACGTATTTCAGTTCTAAAGTTTTTTATATTTTATGCGTTGATAGCTATTTCGGCTTTTGCCATCGTCAGAACTATGCTTATACGTAAATTTGCTCAGCTATATATATTGACTAAGAAGAGATACACCATGCATCATATTATTCACTCTAACATACTAATTCAAATTATAATTACAATATTGCACTTATTAAATGTGATTTTAGTGTTTCAAAGAACGATAAGCAGTCTGGGGTTTTTAAAACATTAATTAGGATAATTTAAACTGATATTTGTTATTAATTCAGCTACATTAAATTTATTAACTATGGCTTTAGTGTTTCGAAAAACAAAAAGCAATATGGGATTTTTCAAGGTAAATTGGGAAAAATTATATTGATATTTATTATTAATTACATTAGGGGTTTTAACAACGGCGATGGATTAATAATGGTTTGTTCATACGTCCTTTTACCTTTCCACAGTCAATATGATACACTGGCTTTTTCACAACGCCCTGCTTTTGAGTCAATTGCGTGGGAGGGATTTTAGGCATCGGTTAAATAGTATTTTTGTTGATAATAAGAGCACACACGATTTCAAAAAAAAAACACAATTTCTAGATTGATTTTAACCAGCACGTTTACAAATGTCATATAAATATTTATTAAATTTGTTAATATTAAGTGAAGACTTCTTGATGGTTCCGTTTTCTCGAATTAAACATATTTTTTGAACAGGTCTTTCAAATAATCCTGCGTAATGTTCTGAGTGAAAAAATTTACTGTATTTATGGTATTCTTAAAAATCGTTAGTAACAAAACCTTCTAGTACAGTGTTCTTCAAACTTTTTACATCCGCTGACGGTTAAAAAATGGAAAAATATTTTGTAAATTTACATACAGCTCTTGGACATAAGATATTTTTTTATAAATCATATTCAAAATAACTGTTTGATGTTCTTTAGAATATAATATGTAATAAATTTTCTAGTCAGTGTATAAATAGTGAAAAAATTATGCAAAAGCAAATCAAATTGATTTTACAGTGTAATTAATTTATACAAAAGAAATACAATCATACAAAATGTTTCTGAAGGTATCGTTTCTGTTGCTGGGATGCTTCTTGCTCGTAAGTTGTATATTAAAAATACCTTGATTCAGTATTCGTTGCACATAACTCCATCATCAAAGTGGTAAGCTGAGGGAACTAATTTCTACCCTGCCTTATTCACCACGAGAGCCAGCAGAAGTATCATTTTATTCAAGAGATATTCATTGGTGATCGATGATAACCAATGTTCTTTCTTGGTGCTTTTAACTTTTAACCAGGGCTGTGGAGTACGTTGATTCACTATTCGTTGCACATAACTCCATCATCAAAGTGATTATCTGAGGGAACTAATTTCTATCCTGCCTCATTCAGTCAACATCCATCCTTCAAACAGTACCACGAGAGTCAGAAAAACTATTATTTTGATTCAGTAATCGTTGCATATCATTCCATCATCAATTTAATAAGTTGTGAGAAATAGAGTGATGTGTTCTGTCAATTTTATTCTTAACAAAAGCAGAACTAACCAAGATGACCAGCAGAACCATAATATTTTTCATGTGATATCAAAAGGAGTTCATATCAGATCAGGCGTATACACTTCTGGTTGAGATTTACGCAATTCTTGACTAGGAGTAGAAAGAGTAGAAATTCATCGAAATACTACATTTCAAAAGAAAGAAAAAGTTAATCAGAATTTACATAGAGGGTTGCACAAAATTTGCCCAGGCCTAGATTACATGGTATGTTTTTCGATACTAAATAAAAAATATCTGGTGTGACTTATTTTACAGTATTATATCCACTTTCCAGATTCAGGAGTCGACTCAAGAATCAGTTTTCTGCTCCCGTCTGCCGGTCCACTTCCAAGACCCCATAAACAAGATGTACAAACAGTGCCTGGTATCCCCTCATCTCCAAAAGTGCCTCTGCTTCTCAGCCTGGCACAAATATTGCTGGCCCAAGCCTAAACATCCCCTCTGCAACTGCATCCCGTGGGGTTGCTGGTGGTCTTGGTAACTCAACGAGGTCTCAGCCACGATGTTATTATATTTATTTTATTATTATATTACGTTGTAAAAATTTAATAAATAAATGAATAATATTTGTATTTTAATGTTTTTTCAAACAGTGACTGTGTAAATATAAAATATCCCTTTTGAATCCTTTGGCGCTATGCTGCCATGCTTTGGAAGAAAGTGGCAACGCTAAAATTTGAATCCTAGAAAACTTAATTTGATAACTCTGTTGCTCCCTTGTAACAAATTGTAACACATGTTTCAACGGATCTTAACTTATAAATAAATATTACAAAGTAAGTCTTGTCCTAGACTCCTCCTTAACCCTTTTTTTGCAATGTTTGACTTTGTCGTACGTTTGCCCAGATGTTGATTAATCAATTGAAAAAATTCGTACCGGAACATGAGCCCGTGAGATCCGTAATAGAAGCCAAAGACATTGACCACTGCGCCACGGACCCTTCTTTTGACGAGGGCAAGGAGCTAATAAAACATAATAAAACAAATGCAATACTATTTTCGACTTTACCAAGTGTGGTTTTTGTAAGCCTTGATAATTTTGCAATTTTTTGACCCACGCAGAAGTCGTTATTGATTAGGTTGTTTTCGTCTCTTAACGACCGTCACCACGGAGAAGTAGCAAAGTGTCCAAGACATCTGTTCAAACACGTAATTAGCTGGCCAAATACCAAATTGGTAGTGTTGTGTGAACACATTTGAATAAAGCTGGCATTACCGATAATTGGAATACATTATTCATTTGTTATTTATTGCTTTTGATATTAATGAAATTTTAATTTTATTCTAGATTGACAGTTCAGGGAAAATGTGCGTGAAATAATTATCGGTCAACATTTTTAATGCCAAAACATACGACGTCACGCAAATTTGTTGTTTTAACTATGTTTTAACTAAAGGTAAATCTTTACTGAATGAATAAACAAAAAGGCTAGCTCGCGTGGTATTATAGTTGTATTGGTTAATAAAGGATAAAAAAATATCCTTGTTTTATCAAACTGGTACAATAAATGCACCAAATGAGGTTCCAGGCAAAGAATTAATACCCCAGAATCTTCTTTGGCCATGTTCGCTCCATATGTAGACATGCCAGCATCCCTCAGTTCCGCTGAGTACATCCTATGGATAGTACCCGACGGACGTCAGGGGCGCCGGAATCCCACAGGTCGAAAGAAGAGGCAGGCAGGATTGAGGCTTTCTGGAGGCATCCGCAGCACGTGACCCAGCCATTTCCAACGTCTCTCCATAACCACTGACGTGACAGGACGCTCTCTCGTACGGTCCAACTTGTACGTCTTGTACCCAGAATCTTATGGTGTACTTAATTCATTCTTGTCAATTTTACGATAAGTAGATTAAACACGATCATGCAAAAATTATCTGCGCAGTAAAAAGAATACTTTTATCGTTTTCGTGTACTATAAAAAGTTAGTTTAATTAATAAATCATGTTTTTACATTCTCGAAGTGTTTTTACTTATTTGTTTTGGTTATAAATCATGATTCAGGTGCAGTGTTAAACGTCGTTGACTTCCGAGGTGGATCTCATAGGTTCAAGTCCCAGGATGGACAGTATTTTTTCTAATCGATTATAGATTCAAAGACATGGGTAGTTTTCGTGTCTAAATATTCCTCACCACCCTTCAATCCTAAAACAACAATGCGAGAGCGATTAGCTAATCACTAATTCCGTCCTAGCCTCATTATTCTATACCTACTCTCTTCAAAAAAGAGAGGTTGAACTATTTTATAAGAACTACACGTTTGGTTTGAGTAAACATTGTGCTCAAAATAATTGTTTGATGTTCTCTGGAACATTATATGTAAAAAACAATTTAGTGAATGTATAAATAGTGAAAAATTTATGCACACAGCAAATTGAATTGAATTTGGAAAAAAAAAAAGTATTTTTCCGGTGTCATGAATTGCTATCGTAAAGCAGCACTGGTAGAATCCAATTATGTCATTAACAACTTGATTAGAATTGAATCATCATCATATTGATCATTCAGAAAATTAAAATTAAAATTAATGTGCAGTTATGTCTTAAATACTTTTGGTAATTATGTCATACAGTAGCACGTCGACTACTGCGGCGAAAAAATTCACAAACTGAGCTGAAAACAACTCCACGATTTAAAATACTTATTGAGGCTTTCATAATCGCGATGAAATCACACATTAATTAAATTAAAAGTGATAAATAAATTATCTGAAATATTTTGAAAATACGTCGACGTCGTGTGTTGTTACTCAGAGCAGAGGACGCGGAGAACATTCTAATTTAGCAGTGCTACCAACCCGAGTTGCTGCCGTTGGTGCCTACTTCAGGCGTATTTTTTTTATATAGGTATCAATTAAGAAGTATTGATAATAGACAATAAAAAGTATGTGTAGTTATAAATCAAATCAAAAAAAATATATATAACAGGTATATATTTGTTGATTTCGTGTACATTTTGAGAATAAATACAATGTGCTCAAATATGCACTACTTATTCGAAATCAAATCAAAAAAAAAAATATACCGATTTCGCGCGCGCGAAATCGATTAGGTTAGGTTAGGTTAGGTTTGATTAGGTTAGGTTAGGTTAGGTTAGGTTTGATTAGGTTAGGTTAGGTTAGGTTAGGTTTGATTAGGTTAGGTTAGGTTAGGTTTGATTAGGTTAGGTTAGGTTAGGTTAGGTTAGGTTTGATTAGGTTAGGTTAGGTTAGATTAGGTTTGGTTTGATTAGTTATGATTTGATTAAAATTAGACTATTTATGAATGAATTATTGACCTATTTAACCTTTTTCATATTTGTTAACCATATAACAGCGCGATTTTACCCATATAAGTATATATGACCATATATTGCTCATATTTACCATTTTTATTGCAAATATATCAAATATATTTTATTCTGTTATATATTTTTTGATTTGATTTATAACTACACATACTTTTTATTGTCTATTATCAATACGTCTTAATTGATACCTATATAAAAAAAAATACGCCTGAAGTAGGCACCAACGGCAGCAGCAACTCGGGTTGGTAGCACTGCTAAATTATAATGTTCTCCGCGTCCTCTGTTCTGAGTAACAACACAACGTCGACGTATTTTGAAAATATTTCAGATAATTTATTTATCACTTTTAATTTAATTAATGTGTGATTTCATCGCGATTATGAAAGCCTCAATAAGTATTTTAAATCGTGGAGTTGTTTTCAGCTCAGTTTGTGAATTTTTTCGCCGCAGTAGTCGACGTGCTACTGTATGACATATTTACCATAGATTTTATCAAATATACGATTTTTTGTAAATAAGTCATTTATAATTTGTCTTAATTATATGTGTCACTGTAGAGCGCTACATTCACTTTAATTTTTACGATACTTTTTAATGACATCTAACGATTTTTCTGTAAAACAATTTCAAGAAACAGTCTGTGTTTTCACAATCAAAACAAAACAGGACTTACACAAAAACCAGTTAATATTATTAATGCATATTTTTAATTATATTTAATTTAATATTTTTAATGCATTCATTGATGTCTACTGACTTTTAATTCTTCTCCTTTTAATTATAACACAGTTTCAAGTTGAAATTCCAACGTTTTTAATTGTATAATAGTATAAAAATTGAATATTAATTCTTGTACTTGAAACCTGGTTACTAAATTGAAAAAACCAGCTATTGAATGTTGCAAATTTCGCTTGAAAACAGGGTTTTCAAAACCGACAAACCCTAGTTTAAGGGACTGGATGGCTGGGTGGGAATTTTAGAATTCATAAACAAAAATCAAGCTGCCCATTCTGGGATTCGAGCCCATAAGTACTGTGACATAACTCAACAACGTTGACCACTTGTTCACAAAGCCAATATATTTAAATTTATACTTATTGAGAAATTTGGTGAAAGAGAGGATATAATTTATACATACAATGTATTGTTGCAAGTTATCCGAATATTTTGATAATAAGTTTTGAATTTAAATAAATTGTATTAATAATTAATAATACACTGCTGTCTGTTGTTCAAAGTTAATAACTTTTTAAATGAATATCTCAGACACAAACCTTCCTGTACTATTTTCGAAGCTTTGATGTAGTTTTTCTGAGCCTTCAACAGGTGCTCTGATTCGTTCAGGTGCCTCAGTTTTCATATCCTGGAAGTGCATAATATTTACTTAGGAATAGTTGGAGCCACATCCAGCTTAATATGGACTGTCTGGGATACACCACTGTACAGCATGAAAACTGAATGCCACGTTATACGCTTGCATTTTACTAGTGTTGTGCAATCATGACACCTGACGAAGACAGAAAAAACGTAAGCTGATCTTTGAGAACAGATATTTGTATTGGATATTAAGAGTAAAGTGGTTTGATTTAGTAAGGAACTTAGATAATAGAGAATGCATAAGGCAGCTCTTATGTTTGTTTCACTAGTAGCCAAGAGAGATGTTAGAACTGGCTGGGTCACGTACTGTAGATGCCTCCAGAGAGCCTTAACCTTGATTACCTCTTCAGGATCTTGACCTCCAGTTACTAGCATGTCATGGGAGGAAGCAAAGCAATTGACGAGAGACAGGAAATCATGGAGGCAGTGTGAACCACGTACCGAGCGAATCTGGTCGAAGAATAAGCTAATAGTGTTACCGTATAAGTGAAAATATTTTTAACTCTTTTACCCACTGCATCACTGACATTTAATTGTCATAAATCATGCAAAGTCAAATATTGAAAAGTGTATTTTTAATTTATCAAGTGCTTAAAATAAAACCTTGAATGCCATCTAAGTAAATTTTGATATTTTAACAAGAATATTTAAATTATTTACATTTCAATTTTATATTTAGATCAATAATTCAATGTTATTTTTTCTACGCTTTGTCTTAGAATAATTGACCATTTAAATAAAATTGAGGTGGGTACTCGCCATATACATTAATATCTCTGTGGTTTAGTTGGCAAGAGCTTTGCCTTAGCAATCAGACCGGTCTGGGTTTAATTCCCAGTTAGGTCAATCAATATAAGATTGTTTCTCACTTTTAAGGTGTTCACTGTCAGTACTTTGTGGAAAAGCACCAATCGACACATAATCAGCAAAGGATGACAGTGGAAAAGAAATTGGTCGTCAGTGACAGAAATTTTAGAACGTTATCTCATTTGCCTGATATTTTTTAGGGCCTGTGCATTTTAGCATTTTGACTTGTTATCGTTTGTTCCAAGTGGACCCCGATTGAGAAACGCTGATCGAAAAATTGCTGTTTATACTGGAAATCAAACCCGTGAGATCCGGCACAGAAGCCATCAATACTAACCGCTGCGCCATAGGACTCGACCTGGATTTTTACCGTCCATCAAAGGGCGAGAGGTGTTAAAACATGTTTTTTTATTTGGTTCTTTAAGGGCCAGCGATATATCGGAAATATTTTTTAGCAACGTAGGAGAAGTGTTAATCAGGACCTGTCTGTATCCAGAGGATTATGAACTAGATAACTCTGGTATTTAATACATCCTGGTTTCGGATTCGAACCCGTGACCTCTGTAACTGAAACCGACAAGTATTTATCAGTATATGGGTGGTTAATAAATACAATATATTTCATTGCAATTTACCATTATTTTTGAGCCTCTCTATATTTATATTTGTCTTTGGAGTTATTATAAAAAGACAAGGTTTGGAGAACCGAAAAAGTTTCATTTCTGATTCTGATTTCACCGTAAGTTCTTCAAGATGTTTGCCAAATACGTTTTCCTTCTCTTCGCCTGCTTCTTAATGGTAAGAAATGATTTCATATATTTAGAACAATTATTAACACTATGTTTTTTAGTGATTAGAGCAAAAGTATATTACATTCTTAAAATCAACACAACTTCTAAACCAAACTATATTTTCAACTGAAATTTTCAAATAAATCATATGTGACATTTAATCATTGAAAATAAAATGAAAACTTTTTGAATACATCATAACTTCACTACTTTTCTAAGCTGAATATAAAAACCTGTTATTATAGTAGTAGATAGCACTCCACTTGTTATCAATATGAAATATTCAAAATATTCTGTATAAAAAAATAGCATTAATCCATACCATACAATTATATAAATAATTATAGTATAAAATTCTCATTCCTACAAATTTACAATTACTGGAAGTGTGAAATCTGATGCCCTAAATATTCAAGAAACATATGTCGCCTTTTTAAAAAAAATACTATGTGTGAACGAACATTCAGGGCATAATAAATTATGAGGTTTATTGCTTATTGTCAAAAAGGGTCACTTGCCGTGGCAGTTATTTTGAAGAAACCATTAAATTATAAGTCAATATACTAACAAAACCGATAAATTTTTACGTTTCCCCCCCATAATGTGTTATTTTAATTAAGTCACCATCAAGTATACTGGATGAATCCAAAAATACATTTAATATTTCTTTTGAACTTGTATATCCGAGCTTGTATTTGAGAGGGTTAAATGAGCGGTCGACAATATAACAAAATCCTAATTTTACACGCTACTATCAGCGCGGCGCGTTAACGTCCCAAGCGCTTATGTCACCATACTTAATAAACATATTCTTTCCTTTATTATTAGGCGCAGCACACCAGCGCTTGCGGTGACCGTGCGACGTCAGCAGAACTCAGCGCCTCGAGTAATATGCAGAAGTACTGTCACATCCGTCCGAATGTCCCGATCTGCAAATGCTACGAGCTGTACCGCAGCCTTTGCCTGAACCGATGCCCCCACAAACTGTGCTGTCTTGCTAAATACGTCAACTGGTTTAAGGGTGTATGACAACATACCCGTAAACTCAAAAAATCCTCATCATAAAACAATACTCCACATCTTTTTTGATTTTTCACTATTAAAAAACACACGGTCTAGCATAATCTTGCATCGTAAAAATGATTTTAAGCATTTGGTTTCCCACTTAACCGGATGGCTGCCACAAGCGTCTTAAGGCGCGAACATTTCCGTGAACGGTACGCCAATCATACATAAAATGACGTCTTCGGACGCACGCTTTGAACGGGATTTTACTAACGTAAATCAATTATGTTGAAGATACAACTGTGTCGAACACACAACGACATCTATTGGGAATATCGTCCTATACTCACAATTGAAACAGTTTTCGTTTTTACTACTTGAAATGTAATTTGAAATAAGTCTGTCTCCGAGTATGAAGATGGCGGAAAATTCAGGGGTGGCAGTCATATTATCTAAAGAAGACTATTAATTTTCTGAAACTTAGTGTGTGTACATTTTAAAAATTAAGCTCAAATAAACAATTACTTTTGAAATAATATTTAGTTGGCGTATTTTCTATGACAAAATTTGTGACAACCCTGATGTGTCATAAACATTTTAACATTGTTATTATGTATAAATGGCGGCACAATCGCATCGTCATCGGCGCACTCTTCATTTATTTGGTAAGTTTTAACAAATAAACTTTAAAACATTTTCAAACACGATAAATTAAAAAATATATATAATTGCAATTAAACTCGTGGCGTGCGAGGTACCGCCATACATACACCTGCTGGCAGTTAAAAAGTTAAAGCAATACAATTAATTGCCTTTGTTGTTAATTTTAAAGATGCAATTTCTCTTATCCCACATTGACTGAGCAAATGTGGTTATTGTATTACAAATATGTTCGATCTATGATGAAATATGAATAATTACGTAATTTATGGAATAGTCCTGTAGCATTCGTGCTGTGTGGATTACGAAGTATTGCTTTATCATGAGAGATATAACGTTATATTTGCACTATTGTAAATAATGATTGTAGAAATACTATTGGCAAATCGTACTTTGAAATTAATTGTATCGAAAACCCTTTTTTCTTGTATATATATCTAAATATGTTTAATATGTTTCAGTTACAATAAAATAAATTATGTCAGAATTGTTTATCACTTTATTTCACATTGCCAGTCAGGTCATTTGCAAAACTTTATACAAAGTATCGTTACAGTTTACCGTATATAACAGTTAAAGTATGCACTCAGTCAATGTGTATTCTAATTATTCAATGAATACATTGTCTATCAGTTACAGTGTAAACAAGAGAACGAATGAACACTTGTCAATGTGTACACTATCTACATAGGCGCTGCACAATTCCGTCCACCACCCGCCATGGCCGTACATCTGTGTCCAACAGACATTTCCCATGGCGTAACGAGTGTTATACGTTGTTCAGTTTTGCGCTAGGATTGCCCTATAAAAATGTCCTGAGGTATCATGAGTATAAATCTACTCTTTCTCCATATGACGCCGCAACTTTAGTAAATGCTAAGTAAATTAAATTTGAATCGTTCAAATTATGTACACTCCCATAGATTTTGTCACTAACGACCCGGGTTTCGCCTTTCGGCATCTTTAGGCGTTGTTCAAGTTCATCCGTGCACTTGAACGCCTGAAGATGCCGAAAGGCGAAACCCGGGTCGTTAGTGACAAAATCTGTAGGAGTGTACATAATTTGAACGATTCAAATTTAATATTGAAATTCCATTGAGCACTTCTGTCAAAATCTTAAATTATATCAAATGCTAAGTAGTTTGCCCTAGTATCTACCACGTCGGCATGGCCTGTGGGTCCAACAGCTGGTCGGACCGACTTGATTAATTGCTCCCGTTCATTATCCATGCGATGACAATCCCAGAGGATGTGATCAGCATCCTGCATCACACCACATGTGTATGTCCTGAAATGAACTGGCTAGTCCAATAGTTCAGGGTAAGTCCTTTCGTTACTTCCATTCTCCATTTGATAGAGGGAAAGAATTTATAAGTATGACGGCCTTTCGGCAATGCATCCCACCGCTTCTGCCAGGCGTTCATTGCCGCAGAGCGACAACAGTGCCGTGCCATGGAGTCCATGTCCGGTGGGCCCCCAAGCAGCAGCTTCCTGGCACCGGGCACCTGGATATGTAGGTCAAGTAGTAGAATGCCTGCCGTTACCGGCAGTGTATTCATACTTGTGCTCCTATAGGCCATTATTATGGCAATCAGCGATGCTCGCTGTCCGCTGAGAAGAATTCTCCTAATGTGATTATAGCCCGCGATGCCCATAAAGATGGTGTCATATGTTATTTTTAAGGCTGTAGGTTTTAGACCCCAGTCGCTGGCAGCAAGTCAGGCGACACTCAGGAATGACAAGACATTTATGAGGGACTAGACTTAAATCACTTTCATCAATAGAAATATTCGACACGTTTAATATCGTAGGATCTAATGAAGCCTTTGGTTTCTTATTACGGTCTCGTGTAGTTGAATTTTTTTGCTATCAAGAAATTCATTAACTGTTTGTGTTTTTTTGCTAATGGTTTTCCTTTTTTTTGGTGGACCATGTTTTTTCAAAACTGTTTAAAAAAAGAGTTGAGTGTATAAACTTAGCTTTTATTTAAAACTACTTTGGAGTCGGAGTCTGATTCGTTGAGCTTAACTGTTTTAACTGGAATCATGCTCGAACAAAACTAATAACTTTGAATAGTTCTAAAAAAAATGTTTATTCCAATTGCTAAGGTCAAAAGTGGCGCCACTGCATGCTACTAAGCCTAAAAAAAATTACAGTAGTGTTTTAAGCCATGGTCGTAGTCAGCATCGGAGTTGTCTTATCTCTTCACGACTCCACAGCCCTGCTTAAGCACATAAATTGTCGTGAGTTCATTTCTTCATTCATCTTGAAACTTTCATGGCAACGTCGCAGCATTGAAAATCTTTTGAGTGTGTACGACTAATATTCTGTACCCTAGCACTTCTAGCTTATGTTCATTTGTTTGCAAGCTCACTGGCTCAAGTACTAGAATAGAAACTATTTAGATCAGTGTTTCTCAACCTTCTTGGGAGCGTGGCCCCTTTTGAGTGTCTTTATTTTTCTGTGGCCCCCATACCATTGTTTTGTCTTCCCATGAAAATTATAATTTCAATAACCCACCTTTTTTATAGTTCTTCCGAAATTTTCGAATCTAGAATGCCAATAATTTATTGTATTTACGGATTTACAAAAAATAGCTGCGCAACTTCCGCCATTATGCTCTTCCCTGTACCGCTTTATTAATACCCGTGGCCCCCTTAAACTATGTTGTGGCTCCCCAAAACAAAAATAAATCTCTGTGGCCCCCTTAGAACACGTTGTGGCTCCCTGGGGGGGCCACATGGCCCACCGTTGAGAAACCCTGACTTTGATTATTGAATGAGAAAACAGAGATACTAGTAATACTGAGAGTGAGTAGTTACCACACCCTTACTCTATTTTTCTTTTCTTATGTCTAAAGAGAAAACCTTACTAAACAATTTACAACCAGTTACAACTCCATCACGGTTTAAGCGGTACACGGTTTCAGATAATCAATAATCATTAATACTCAAACACATTAATCATGTTTGAACAATGACATTGTAAGCCATCTGAGTAAATTGTATTTGTTCCAACAAAATATTTTAACATTTTTATTAAATGATTACTATTTTATTTGTTATGAGCGATAAATCGTATTTTTACAGAGTGTCTCACAATAAGAATTACGATACAGTTCTTTTTACAATAATATTTCACTAACTCTTTCCACTCCTTCTGGATTAAAAGCACACTTGTGATGAAGTACCGAGACATTAGCTCCAACAAACGTACAGGGACAAAACATTGGTAATGTCGACAGATTCAGGTACCGAGTGTACATTTCCTGGAAGAAGCAGAGAGTGAGAATAACTGGAGCTACATTTAACTCAATGTAAACTGTCCGGAACACACAGCTGTTTACAATTAAAAGCAAATGCCATATAATCATATTCGAGCAGTACGAATCACGATACCTGTCGAAGACTCATACACTGAACTTCTGCTTAGATTCGTCACAGATTAGGGAACACATAAAACAGCACTCTGTTACGTCAGTGGTAAAGATTTGCTTGCGTAACGAGCTGCAAGTGCCTCCGGAGAGCCTTATTTATGCTTGCCTCTTCATCCAACGAATCATTGGATACTATTTATAGGATGTTCTCCGTGGAACTGATACTGACATGTCTTTGAAGGTGGCAAAGCAATAGACGGGAGGCAGAGAATCATGAAGGTGGGGCATGGCAGTCATATGCTCTACATAGATTTTATTTTTGTTTTTTGTTTTACTATGTCTAATAGAGTTTATCTCAAAAGAAGTATTTCTACAAAAACTGCTTGTTACTCAGTTACTCAACCTCAAAGTAGACAGTAGGGATAGAAGGATAGAACTATGACAGGACTAGTGGTTAGCTAATCATTCTTGCTACGTACGTTTTAACATAGGATGGGTGGAAACGAATTTGAGAAATCGCATTGGACAAAATTTAATAAATCAATTGAAAATCGATTTATAAAAACTGCCCGTACTGGTATTCGAACCCGTGACTTCCTTAACTAAATCCAACGATGTTGACCACTGGCAGATGAATGACAATAAGTCCTAAGGAATATATTATGTGTTACCTGTGGTCATTTCCTAAGTCTAGACGATTATATTTGTACATATTATTGAACAGTGTTAATAACAAGAATATTCTGTGAAAATTTATTTTCATATGAAGGTAATAACAAAATAAAAATTGTTATAGAATGGCAAACATCAAAGTGGTGCAGTTAAAAATATTATATGTATTACATGTTGAAAAGAAACGCTTTTATGGTGAAAGAATATTAATTATCACAATATTAAGTTTTCTGAATAAACATCAATCAATCTCTTCTGTTACCTACTATATAATCAACTTGAGTCGGTCTTTGTGATCCAATAGCAAGAGGTTTATCCTAGCGAACTCCGGATTCAACTTCCGGCAAGGTCAATGTCATTAATTTAAATTTTTCCAAGTCAACATTTGAGTTCTTGGGCTTGGATGTCTGCGATGTCTTTACCCCTCAATTTAATCTTAAGTTTTTTTTAAATCCATGTCCACTCTCAATTTGGAGCATATGGTCTCTATAGCATAAGGCTAGAGCAGGACTAGTGGTTAACTAATTGCTCTCGCTAGGCCCAGTTATTAAAAGATCGGAGGAGTAGAGGGAATTTTAAGAAATCACAAACACCCATGCCTTCGAACAGAAATCGATAAATCGATTGAAAAAATGCTGTTCGTACTGGGACTCGAACCCGTGAGATCTGCCGCGGAAGCCAAGAACGCTAACCGATACGTCGTGAACCTGACTCTTAAAATGCTAATGTGATATGGATAAAAGAAAATACTAAATTGAAGCACTCTTTCTTGTCTGTCCAATATACAATGCGTTGCACATTACACAAGACAGTTTATATAATATTTTTGATCCAAGATGGCTTCTAATTATTGTACCAACTCCACCACCTTAGTTTTAAATGTAACACGTCAGAAAAAATTTAATGCATTTAAATTAAATATTTAAACAACAATATGCAAAGCCATCTTTATAAATTATAATAATTATGAAAGAATTGATTTATTATATTGATCAATAAATCAAATATTAAATGATTTTGTGGTACAGTGAGTCACAGAAATAATGAATCAATCAGTTGATTAGCGAATGCTCTAAAGCAGGGTTTTCAAGTGGTGGAGTATTACACATTCACTGCTCATTAAAATACGACATCATATATGCCATGCTAAGAAATTCTGATAGCTTATGGTACATTTTTACACTGATGCACCCGAAACGGCCTTATTGTATGAATTTTGTAGTAGTACTGACCTGCACTTGATGTGCTAGTGTTTTTTTGTGAATTACCAAAAACGCTGCGGTTATTTTGTTCCATAAATAAAATACTCATTTGTACTAAGTAATTCCCACTTTTGTTAAATAATAATATCAACTGATAAAGCTCGTCATACGCGAAACCGGTTCTGATCTTATTAATTTTTTATACAAAACTTAATCGCTATATAAAGTATAAATAATATTTTTATCAAGAGATATTGGGAGCCGCACTTAATCCAGTGATGAACCACATGCAGCTCTCGGAGCCGCTTTTGCCCAAGTCTGATATTTTTTTTTTCCATATCTTCTCCCTAGTCAGAGCATATGGCCACCACATGATTCTTCCAAGATTCTCTGTCCCCCAGCAGTCTTCTTGGTTCCCCCCATGTCATCCCAGCGTCCCGTAGCTCCGCCGAGTACATCCTATAGGTAATCATCAGTGGCCTTCCACGACGGCGGAATCCATCCGGTTGGTAGAAGAGACAAGCAGGATTCAGAATTTCTTGAGGCATCCGCAGCACATGTCCAAGCCAGGTCCATCGTCGCTTTTTCACTTTGGACGTAATTAATGGCTGTCTAGTCTGTTCCCTTATCTCTGTGTTTCTGACAAAGTTAAACCACCGCGCTCCCAGTATTCGGCACAGGCATCTGTTTTCAAAGCACAGTATACGGTTACTCTGTGTTTTTGTAATGTGCCATAACTCGCAACCGTAAAGCAGCACTGTCAGAATGCATGCGTTAAACAGGAAGCCCAGACTTTCCGCAGTGAATTGAAAATTGCAAAGTCTGATAAATGGTATGGTAATATTACAAATTGGCGTATCATTTGGAACGTCACATTTAAGCTAGAGTCGGAGTTAGACAAGCTTGGAAAGGAGTGAATTATATTTGAAACAATTCTGAAAGGGGAATGGAGCAAAAGGAAAAGGGGTTGAGAATACCTGCCCTAAAAGATTACAGTAGAAGATCTTGTTTCATTATTATCACAAAACTACACTTTCTGAGTTGTTACACTTTGGAACTCAAGTATCAATATGTCTAGTAAAAGTTCAATTCATTACAAACAAGCTGTTATTTCTGAGCCATTCTGTTTATTTTCTTTGACTTTATTATAAAAAGAACAAGCTTCCTCCGGTGAATTAAGATTCAATTCTAATTCACGTCTCACCAGAACTTCACGATGTACGCCAAATTCCTCTTCCTGCTCTTCGCTTGCTTCTTGCTGGTAAGAAAAGAATATATTTTTAATAACTTTAACATGCTGGAATATCTACTGCTTCTGTTTGCTGGTCGATATTATAGCATATTCCAGGTTTTATAGTGAACATTGTCAGGAACACAGAGATAAGAACTAACAAACTAACTATAACGAATAACTTTGAACAGTTTAATTGTGTTCTAATTAAGTAAAAATACACGGAATATGAATGAACTTCTTTTTTCAGAAGCTACAGCGTGTTAAAATCTATTTATCGCATTCATTACTCAAAACAGCTAGATTTTGACGTAACGCCTTCTGCCAGTACACTGACGAAATGATTGAATGAATAATTGATTTTGAACTGCAAGTTAATACTTTTGCCATCAATATAGGAGGAGTGCAAAGATAATAAAAATTTCACTAACTTTTCAGAGCTTGCGAATCATTTAATAGAAAATTATCACAATTTGAATTATAATAATAATATTGAAATACTCTATCTAGTAAATAATAAAGAGTTGACAATGAAATGGTTAGATTTTATATAAAATAATAAAGTTATCTACAGAAATCATCACTATTAAATTTATTTCATTTTGGATTGACTTTTTTTAATATACTTAATTAATTTGAAATTGTTCAAAAAAGAAAAAAAACCCAAACGATGAGTTTGGAATTTATAAGTTAAAAATTAGAATCAATTTTAAGTTTGTTAGTAAGCATTACAATAGTTTGTCTGAAGATCAGTGGCGGTTCTAGGTACTGGGCTAGGTGGGCTAAGCCCGACCTGCATTTTTCATCCAAAACTTTAGATGGCTGAATAAAAATGAACAGCAATTCGCCCGCTGAACAAAATAAATACATTTATAAGCGTAACTAACCTTTCCCAAATGAATATAATATCTTTGTTTTAATATTCCTCTGTCAATATAAGACAATGTTACGTCTACCTACAATCATATTCTCGATTGTGTTTTGTATTACAATTTTAAACTGAGCCGGCATAAAAAAAAAACAATAACCCTATAAATACTTCACAGGGAATAGGTAACGTCACGTCAGTCTGGCAACACCACTCAGGGGCTATATCGTTCAAGCCCGTAACCACAGACAATATGTCTTTACACTGGGGCGCAATCAAGCACGATTAGATTTTTTTTGTATTTGTATGTACGGAAACGTCATCAAACACAAACGATTGTGTTTCAATCTGTCAAGCTTCTGTTGATCGTTGGGGGCTAAACAGAATCTGCCCATTACGCATACTTATGCATTGAAACACAAAACCAATATCGTTGTATTGTATGAAAGTGACAGGTATTGACTCTCACTGAGAGTTCTGTATTGATTTTAGTAGGTACTTGTTATTTCACATTGAAAGAGACGAATTTAAGTATTCTGTATTCTATCATTTCTTAGTTACATTAGCATTGATTTTATTATATAATAATTTATGCATTGCTAGTGTCGTAGTATTTGTTAATTTGCTTGTAGATTAATGTATAAGGTGAAGTGGAAATATGCTTTTCTCTAGCCCACCCAAGATTTTAGGTCAGGAACCGCCACTGCTGAAGATACTTCTCAAAATAGCGAAGCAAGTGTTACCATTAACAAAATATGGTACTGGTAATTTGAACTCTTCTTCTTTCTAGGTCCAACTAATAAGCGCCAATGAAGTTGTTGATTCGGTAGAGCAGTATGATCCAGCCAGGATGTATGATTGGTGCAAATACCAACCTGACAGTCCACTGTGCAGATACTTCGTGGTAACTCTCCACTATTACTACCCTTACTCCAAATATCCTCTATGCTTTACCCCTAAATATGTCTACTGGCAATAAGCTGTGGACCGGGCGGTATGCCCAACAACTCTTGAATATCATAAACACAGAACAACCCAAGAACTACAATGTTGTAATTGTAGATTTTTGCGAAACAAAAGCAACAATCAGGCAGTCTTTCAAGTAACATTAACCCTCCAGAGACGAGAGCTTTTTTTCGATAAAAAAAATATTTTTCAAGTCATATTAAAGTCACGGATAACAATTATTCCTAACAAATATTTAAAAAAAAAAAGCGCAAAGTCGTCGTATAGAAACCCTCGCATGACTATATGGTCATGCTCATATTTTTATTACCGTGTAATATTGTGTACGGACAGTAGTAAGGATGAGCGTGACCGTATGGACACGCAAACATTCGGGGTTGAAATATAGCTAAACGTGATTATTTTTTAAATATTTACAATTTGACCTCTTCAGATCAACATAATTTCAATTCAAATATATAAGCAAAAGAACTGTAAATAATTTAATGTTTTGATAAAAAAACAGTTTCAAAAAGTTCATTAAAAAAAACGAAAATTCAAAAAATCGCATGTGCTTTTGGTGGCCGTTTCTGTCCCCAGGGCTGATGACTTACTGAAGTCTGTACCCTTCTTAACCAAATATGAGTGAAAGCAATGACATTCAGGTAGAAAAAGGATGAATAGTGGGATCAATAGACGACGGTGTTTACTATGACCATATGGCCATGCTCGTCCTTGGAGGGTTAATGGTACTGCATTTTTTCGATTGATTTATCGATTTCTGTTTGAAGGCATGGATATTTGCGATGTCTTAATTTCCCTTCCGCCTTTCCCATCCTTCAATAACTGGGCGTAGGGAGAGCGATTAGTTTACCACTAGTCCCGTCCTAGCCTTATCCTTCTATCCCTACTACTCCCTTTGGAAAAGGGAGGTTGAGCGACTGACTAACAAACAAAATCTGTTGAGATACCTCCATTAAGAGGCCATATACTCCACATTGAGAGCAGACATAGATTTTTAAAGAAATGTTTTTAAATATGGTATTATATTAAATATTTTGTATTTTTTTTTAGGAGGCATAACTTTCTAGCAGCCATTTCCAATACTTAAAAGGACACCAGTCATATTATCCGTCAGAGACAGTTCTAAATCATGTAATTTGAGCATTAAATATGGAACTGATAATGTAAATCTTTTCATGTTATTATTTCATATTTGTATTGAGTTTTAATTCTGTAAAAATAAAACAAATTAAGTAAAATGTATTATTATCTTTTATTGAATTTTGGAGTATTTTTTGGGATCCGGAGGGATGGAGTTTTAAGTATCACAGAAAACCAGTCTCTGTCATGCTTTCAAACAGATTTATGAAACTCCCTTTACTGGGATTAGAGACTGATATTTAGGGCATAATGTTATATTTACCATAAATATAAAAATTAAATCATAATTAACGCAACTCATGAAAAACTCTGGTATTAAAAAAAGAAGCAAGGTAGAAATTGACTTTTCATCGTTACTCCTTGGATTACCGGATCCTTATTAAGTATTCTTAAACATACTCCTTTTTTTAAGCAATAAACATCTAATTGGACTCCTAATTGAGTTTATCTCAAAAGAAGTTTTCACCAAATCACTAAAACATCGAATTCTAAAAAAAATGACTTACCTGATGTCAGAATTAAACCGACAAAACGAAGATTGAAAATCAATGAATTTCTGATCACCGATTACTGATTACCTGTTCAGATAATTAGAAATGTTTTTAAATTATGCCAATGTAATTATTATTGCACGTCAGATGTTTAAGATTGCCACGCAGTGTTCAGCGTGGAGATTTTTTGAAGCAATAGCTTTGAGCTTGAAGAATGTATGGTTTTATCAATAATTTTAAAATTTCAAACAGTTCCGTTATAGTGCAACAAACATTCTTTGTTGTTAGTACTTATACAAAAACCGACTTTTGAAAAAACCACTTTTTGAGTCTCAATATTGTGCGTTTTACAGAAAATGCCTAATTCAATTGAAATGGCGAAAAAAAGTTCAAAAATCTTTTTTATTTTGTTTATTTATATACATAATAATACACAACAAGAAATTATTTGATGTTACTCTTCGGAAAATATGATTTAAGAAAACACAATGCATCGTCTGATCGATCACTTATTGATGATCTAATTTTTGTAACAAAATTTCCTGATATCAAAAATACCCTCTCGCTGCGTAATAGTGTGGGGCATATGGTCTTTAAAGCATCAAATAAAAGATCCACTCAAAAAGTCTAAATATTAACGTTTTTATTAAAAAAATGTATTTAAAACTGGTTACGATGTTGAAAAAAACCGGTTTTCGAATGTCGCAAATTTTGCCAAAAAACCGGTTTTTTTAAAACCGACAAGCCCTAGTCGTTGTAGAATGCAGATGGTTATTGAAAAAAAATCTTCAAATTTAATCTTTAGATTCTGAATTTATGATTCATGAAATTGGTCACAGAATAGAGAAGAGAAACACAAAATTTCCCCTTCTTTGGTCCAGTTTAAGGGGTCAGTAGATTGTGGTTTTTTACATAGACGTTTGCGACTCTTCAGACGTCAACACTTGAACATATCACTTTTTTATCCTAAAAATCAATAATCTTTGCTATCTTGTTTCCTTGACAACTCGGCCCTACTCACTTGAAAGTTTGCCGACCCCTGGTTTAGTTGGACAGAGCTTTGAAATGAAATGTACCATGAGGAGAATATTGCACTGCATGTCCGCTGCTCGCATTTGACCTCATAATGGAGGTGTCTCAACAGAAGTTTTTCTGCTTGTTACTCTGTTGCTCGATTTCTCTTTTTTCAATGCGAGTAGAGATAGAAAGGACAGAACTAGGACATGAATAATGATTAGCTAATCGCTTTCGCTACGCCTCCTTATTTTTATGATTGAAAATGTGGGAGGGAATTTTTAAACATCACAAACATCCATGCCTTCGAACAGAAATCAATAAATCTTCATAAAAATAATATCTGATGTGTTTAAAAAATGTCAAATTCCAAAATTCTACTGTCTTTCAAAACTTCAAATCAAAATTTAAAACTAAAGCAAAAACCATATTATGCACTAACAGTTTATTAGAAAAATATCATAATTTATTTTTAAAATATTGATTTTTATATTATCAAACAAATCATCGTCATATAGAAGAAAGTGACTAAGTGAAAAATTGTAAAATATTATATATTAATATACCAATCATTAAAAAAACTGTTTTTTAATATTTTTCATTTTACGAGTATAGTTATAATATTTTTCCAGCCAACTTTTATGTTTGTTAAACACTTACTAGTAAGTCAATATTTCTTGAAAAACGTACTTGATCATTTTTTTCTTTTCGTTTGACAATAATATTTCACATTGAGCAACAAACATAAATCTTTATTTCTATTTGAGCAATATAAATTATTTGTACCATTAAACTTTACTTGTTCTAGTAAATTTACAATTATTATTCATCGTTCACTTCATAATTCCACAGTTTATATTTCAAATTATAGGACTTATGATTAGCTAAATGAAACCAAAGTTGTACATATTATATAAGAACGAATATAATGATTATGATTGTCCGCTGCGAAGACACGTTCAAAAATTTTAACAGTCGACACCACTCAAATCTTAATACAAAAAAATAGCATTTGTCAAGAGATTGTCTTTTCTCATTTGAACAAAAATGGTTTATCCGTTTAGACCAGCTATACTCAACCTGCCGCCCATTCAGATTGTATGTGCGGCACAAAAGAATCATAGTCACCATAAACTTTTTCAAACTATTGCTTGTAAAACTTTATATACATTTGTATTTTTGTGTACTTACATTTATGTTATGTTACTTTATTATGTGGTATATTTACGTATTAATTTTATTAATATGTTGTGGCCCACAAAACGTAGCAAAAACCGCCATACAGCCCAGGCGAATAAAAAGGTTAAGTATCGCTGGTTTAAACTTGTTTGTATTGAATTAACAGCAAATTTTTGAAAATTTTAAATGGCTCTCATGCAAAATTTGTTTTTTTTTAAGATACTTCAGAATAACAATCGACCAGCTCCAAGAAACCATGTTTAGATAAAATTGGGTTTCAAATGATGAATTTGTGTTTCAATGTTTGGCGTCTCAATCTCTTAACCTCAATGGATGATCTCGAACTGAAGTCAAAGAAAATCATTCAATACAGATAGCTGGATGGTAATAAATTATTCATATTTATATTATTTAAGATTTAGTTGGTCCGCTGTTGTTCTGAAGTACTAATGTAATGGTTTCATTCACTTGGCGAATGTTTAATGTAAGATGCGAGCCTCGGTTATAACTGACTTATTTGCCGTCCTACGGAGTGATCTCTGAAGCTTTTCGGAACTCCTGATACGACACGAAGCCATCATTGTCCTTATCGATCTGTGTCAACGCAGTGTCCACGATGCCGGCAAGCTGTTCATCTGTGTAGATATTTTTCAAATCGTTCACGGCTCCGGTTTCATCTGCGTTCAAATATTGAAATAAAAATGGGAATTTATCTCAGACAGTGACATCTTTCAATAGGAAAAGTTGATTCTGATGATATAAGTACAGTGTAACCCCAATTCTACGTTTTTCAAGGGACCGTAATAAACAAACGAAAAATGCGGGGAAACCGATAATCCGGGAAATCTTCAAATAATACAGAAATATATGTTCAAATCTTAAACGACCTATTTATTTATTTATGCATTTAGGCATTTTAGTTAGAATTAGAAAAAGTGGCGAAACAAGATGTAAAGTAAAACGAAATATTCAACAAAAATGGTCAATCGGGATAATATTTGGGAAGGAACCATAATATTTAGACGATAGATCGAGGAAATCGGCAAATCAGGGAACGATTTATGCGGGATTATTTAACATTTTTCTTAAGGTGTTTTGCCAAGACTTTGATAAATAAACTATCCATGGGAGAAAACGAATAATGCGAGAAAGTTAGATCGGGGTTCCACTGTATTTACTTGTTGGCCTCTTTTGTCTAATTATAAAAGCTTTACTCTCGTGTTCAAAAGGATCTGGGTTTGAGTACTTTGTAGTTTTTTTTATTTTAGTTAAATTGATTCTATCAATAACACGAATATTTAAAAAAAAAACCATCGAACAATATTTCTCATTAATAGATAGATGTCACTGTTTCAGAATTTAAGCCTCTTCACCTACCAATAACATTTTTAAACATTTCCGTTCTCTATGTGGAATATGTCTCAACAAAAGTTTTTTTCTAATAGAACTTTTTGTTACTAAGTTGCTCGATCTCTATTTTTTAGAGACAACAGAGATAGAGAGATAGGGCTAGATCATGACTAGTGGTTGGCTTATCCCTCCTGGTTGCAGGTATCCATTAATCAACTTATTGCTGGTATTATATCTGCGAGCTAGGTGACCGAAGTCAACAACCTTCACCACACGAACACGGATCCAGGATAGAATACTGTCAAAAAGACTTTCTTCAAGGATAATCCAGGAATAGTGTTAAATAAATGCAAAAAGTTAGCTTAAAATAAAACCCAGCCAAAAACGACGTATTTATTTGACACATTGGACATCATATAAAAAACACAAATCATAGTTAATATTGATAAGTTTCAAACAATATTAAATTGTTCTTAAAAAAATGCATCGTAACTGCTCTGACCTTAATATTGTATCAAGTTTTTTGGAATACTCTAAAATAGAGAAGTACCCTATAAATCTACAGTCTACTAGGAGAATCCTGTAACACAACAGCATCAAATACTTTCTTACGATTGCAAGGAATGTCTCAGGAGCACGTATCTCACATTGCATTGAAGTGTGCTGAAGTAATGACAGTTTAAAATTAACAAACATCTATAGGTTGTTATGTATTTTTTTTATATTTCATTTTCCAATGCGAAACATATGGAATACTATTTAAACAGATTTTCTACGAATACTGCTCTTTACACAACCTCTCTTTTTAATGATAGGAAAAATAGGGCTATGACAGGACTAGTAGACAGATAACTACATTTGAAACGTACTTGAAATACGACACGCAATAGATACAAACTTGGTCAGAAGAGCGACGACACCAGTAAAACAATTGGACAACTTAACAGTACAAAACAATTGTGACACAATTCTTAAAATACAAACAGTACGCCAACATTTAACACATACATAAAATATTATATGAGGGTTCCGGAAACAAAGACGGCAGTCTCCATGTTTTGTCGAAAATTAGTTAGATATGTCATTGTGTAGAGCTGGCAATTTCGCATAAAGTAGTATGTCAATATATATATTCTTACACATACATTTTTGATACAAAAGCGGCAATTTACATAGTCTTTTTTTTCACAAACACGGCAGTTGTTAAGTCGATTTCACAAAACAATGTAAATAATATTCAAATTGCAAGATAATACATACTAATAAGAATATTATTTTTTTCGATGTTATATATGGGCCCTCTAGAGGTGAAGTAAGCCAACTAGTAATATGGTAAATCAGCTTTCTAGGACTTATACAACCAAGTCTTTATTTGTTGTTTAGGTGGATTGCATATTATTATTTTACGGAGATAACACTATTGCAATGTATATTAACACTTCCTCTGCGGTGATAAAAATACTTCCGACATGTTGCTGGCCCTTAAAGAACCAAGTGAAAAAACATGTTTTACCACTTACCGCCTTTTGATGGACGTAATAAACCGAGGACGTATGTTTTTAAAAAACATGTTTTTTACTTGCTTCTTTAAGGGCCAGCAACATATCGCAAGTATTTTTTAGCACCATAGAAGTGTTAACTGAGGTTACTTCACTTTTATGATACTTCAAGACGTCTAGAATATTACAACGCATCTAACTTTTTTTTATAAATACCACTTGGCTCACTTCACCTCTAATGGGCCCAATTATATAAATGAAAAAATATATTTTAATTGATTTGGAAACATTGTGAGGTTATGTAAGATGTCGCCTTTGTTTCTCTAGACGTCATATTATCTATGGCAAATAATGCCAAATCAAAGATGCTTCGCTTGGAAGTACTTTGGAACAGTATATTTTATACCGAATCGCAGAACGACGGAGTCAGATTCATAAATTAAAATGGACACCCTCTACCGACTAGTTGGTAAGAGCTTCTTCGCCCTAGTAGTCGTGTGAGTTTGGGTTCATGTCTCGGGAAGATCACTGTCAATTTTAAAGATTTAAATTTAAGATCTAAGATCCGGGTGTGTGTGATATCTTTTCTCCTCGAGTTGATCTTGAGTGACTTATACATTTGAATAGATATTAAAACATGTGTTTAAGAAATATATATTAAGAGTAGGCAAAAATAGGTTTTTTATTTATTTTTTTACATCTCTTTAAAATAGGAGTCGAGCCATTTGCAAATGCCAGTCGGAGTCATAATAGCAGGTTTTTTCATGATTTTTCAGCCTTCAGCATTGATGACAACATATCCAAGTCAATGCGGACTGTCTAGGACACGCAGATTAAAACTAAATGCCATCATTTCAACACTTGCATTCCACCAGTGCGGCTTTAAGGCCTCAGAAAAACTGTATAATGAGATTCAAGAACAGATGCCTGCATCGGTCATGGATGGTGAGTTGGTTTGATTGTTAGTTAGTTTGTTAAGTCGGTTGTCATGGAGAGACGTTGGTACTGAATGTCTTAATCCCGATTAGTTCTTTTTCTGACTGGTGGGATTCTAGAGTCCTGGACAACCGTCAGGTATTATCTATAGAATGCTGGACACGTCATGGGAGGAAGAGAAGCAATTGGTGGGAGACTTGGAAGCGAATATTGTCAAAGAGAAAGAAAATTCTATTCAAGGTTTTAACTTTTCCAGCCTTCATAGAAATATGACTCCATTTTAAGGTATTTTTATTAATATCAAAAACAACCAAATTTGAGATTCATTATAAATAAATTAAAATAATTGTCTTTAATTTACGATATAAATAAAATAGGAATATTTTCGTTGGGGTATTCGATAGTTTACAGCTACGGTCGGAAGACTTTTACACTCCGGATGACTTGCTTAGATCAAAAAGTACACGTGTTAGTGTATCTATGTCTTTCCATGAGTCATGAGTGACCGATGCGACCATTGGTCTCTCACGACTCAAGGCGAGAGAGAAAAACATTACCATCAACGCACTGGGCATCCCTGGTTCATTCAATAGTTGGAATTGAATGATAAAATAGGGTAAAAAAATATATTGACTGAATTGGCATTCGCTTTGTAAAACAGTTATAGTTTAAGTTAATGATTTTCTCTTCAACTCGGACAATAATAACAGGAGTATTTCGGTGAAATCTTTCATATGTGACGTGAAGTATCAATGTGTGACATGTGCATTCTAATAGTAGAAAACTCGACACTTTCAACGTATAATCCTATATCTGCAAACATTACATTTTACCATTTGTTTCAATTTAAGAGTAAATAATTTCGGTAGTTTGAATATCGACTGTGGAAAGGAAAAAGGACGTAACCTACACATATCAAATTTTACAGGAGGCGCAAAAAACGTGTTTTGATGATTTTGGGCCATATGTAAATTATGAATTATACACAACCTTGAAGTGCACGGAGACTTCTAAAATAGTGTTTAATTGACATAATTTAATATTAATTAAAGAAATTGTCAAAGAAAAACCTTTATTTCAGTCTTTTTTCTTGTTTTTAACTTTTTACAAGGTCATCTATTTCAAACTTAACAGCTAAATTTAGATACTAATTCGGCATTTGCATCATGCATCCTTTTGATAGAACGTGTATCAAGTTTGATACATTGTGATTATCGAAAAAAAGCTGTTTTGAAAACATACTGTTTCATCACAGTACGTTAAATGTGGCCGTTACAACATAGAAGCTATGCTTGTCATGAGTGAAGGCGGTCCTAATCATATAAAATAAAAATGTAATTAGTACAAATGAGTGCTTTATTTTTTTAACTCATTTCCTGTAGAAATGGACATCTTATACTTTGATACTTCACGTCACATTTCGCTTATTATAAAACAATACCTCATAATCCACACGACACAGATTTTACAGGAGACAATAACCACTGTTGGTAAAAAGTAACCAAAACTAAATTTTATCACATTTGCTCTATTTATGTAGGATAAAAGATGTTGATAACAATTAAGGTAACAATTAACCCTCCAGAGACGAGAGCTTTTTTTCGATAAGTAAAATATTTTTTAAGCCATATTGAAGTCACGGATAACTTTTATTCCTAACCAAAATTTAAAAAAAAAAACGCAAAGTCGTTGTAAAGAAACCCCGCATGACTATATGGTCATGCTCATCCTTATATTACAGTGTAATATTGTGTACGGACAGTAGTAAGGACGAACGTGACCATATGGGCATGCAAACATTCGGGGTTGAAATATAGCTAAACGTGAAAATTTTAAAAATATTTACAATTTGACCTCTTTAGATCAACATAATTTCAACACAAATATATTAGAAAAAGAACTGTAAATAATTTGATGTTTTGATAAAAAAAATAACTAAGTTTCAAAAAGTCCATTAAAAAAACGGAAATTTAAAAAATCGCATGTGCTTTTGGTGGCCGTTTCTGTCCCCACGACTGATGACTAATTGAAGTCTGTACCCTTCTAAACCAAATATGAGTGAAAGCAACAATATTCAGCTAAAAAAAGGATGAATAGTGGGATCAATAGACAACGGTGTTTACTGTGACCATATGGTCACGCTCGTCCTTGCAGGGTTAATCGTATTGCTTCAAGTTGAAAATCAAGTGATTTAAATCGTTTTTGTGATGCGCGATTTTTCTAGATGGAGTGTCTTTCAATGTTGTGGGATACGGAGTATTGTTTTATCGTGACAAAATAAACAATAATATGTTTATCCAGAATTAGTTATTTTGAATTCCAAATAGCTGATGTATCCGTCGTTGTCTAGATCAGACTTCGTAAAGACCTCGTCGACGGTTTCCGCGAGCGTTTCATCAGGTATAGCGATTGAGTTCGAATCCTTGTCACCTATATCCAAAACAAGGACAAAACAAAACATGTTTTAACACACACGTCATATTCAAAGCACTATCGGATCACAATATGGCGATTTAGTCGGCTTAACCTCTTTTTTTCGAAAGGATTAAGGATAGAAGGATAGGACTAGTGGTTAACTTATCTTTTTGGCTGCGCCTCGTTTTTAGCATTCAATACATGGGAGGGAGAACTTCAATCTAATCGTTATAATAAATCAAGTTATTTTAATGAAATTCTACTACTATTAATGGACATCAATTAAGAGTATTTTTTTGGCACTCTGTCCACGTCAAACTGGCTTGAAGATTTAAGGTTTAATTTCGAGTCATGCATGATGAGGGCGCGTCAGGAGCAGAATAAATTTCATCCGACGCACTCCTGAGGAAGAGCCTCTGTATTCAGTGACTTGTATATCAGTCTACGGGTGACGTTTTAGCTGTCTTTTAAAAATGAAATCGGTCACAGAAAGAATTATGAACGAACTGCATTTGCAACTTGCGTTATGGAATAAGAAATACAAGACGCTCTTTTTTAGAGAATTGATGTTGAATTATGATGAATTTGATAAGGAAGAAGTCTCTGCAAAATGTAACGCAAATGCACTCATAATAAATCCGTGACTAACAATAAGTTTTAAAAAGTAAGTAGACTACGCATGACACAAAAAGCTTACTTAGGGATCGGTTAGGTACAAAAAAAGCAACACGCACACTTATACCAAAAACAAAAATCTTTTTTTATTCATATAAAACAATAGTCAAATCACTAAGCGTTGAGAAAATAACTCATATACTCGTCTTTTGACGAATTCACATACATACAAAGATACCATACAATATTAACAACATCAATTATTCACTCCCGGAGGCCCAATCCTCGAAATCTGACACTGAAATGGCACACAAGAGATGCGCTATTATGTCACACCCATAACAATCTAACCATACGAACTTCGCAGTAGTGCTGACCCCGTGGGTTGTGCTAGTGTTAATTATAACTATTTTAAGATGTTAATAAAAACAAAACATTCCTTTTTACTTCATTCCACTTGTATTTAATAGGTCAGGACCGGTTGAAAATGCTCGCAATGAGCGAAACCGGTCCTGACCTATTAAATAAAGTGGAATGAAGTACAAAGGAATATTGTGTTTTTATTAATATAATGCCTTCCCACCAAGTATTGACAGTGAACACCCTAAAAGTGATTTTAAGATGTGGTAAACTTTTTTAAGCTCACACACGGTTACTTTAGTCCAGTCCTCAATGGAGTAATTTTTGCATCTTTAGCGTTTGACGAGCACTGCTTAATTACGAATTATGATTACATTATTGAAAATATGCAATGACAGTCATCTCTGTCAATTCCTATGAGAACAGGCTCGTTAATTTCTTCGCATCATTGTATCCAAGCTCTTCTGCATTAAAATCAGTTAAATGTAAATTTACTATTTTTCAAGAAATCTATTGCACGGCATACAAAAATGGGGTAAAGAGGGTGAAGACTTCACTAAAGTTCATAAAGGTGGAAACATACTGCCGACACTCAACGCCACGTAAGCGTGTTGGATGAGATCATAGCTACATATTTGCCATTATATTGTATAGAACAGGAACGAACTGCCGTCGCGTCGCGTTGGATGTTGGCAGTGCGTTCCTGTTCCATACAATACAATGACAAATATGTAGCTATGATCTCATCCAACACGCTTACGTGGCATCGGGTGTCGGCAGTACGTTTCCACCTTAAGCACTACTCTTGCTTGCCATTTCAATGTACTTTATCCAAAATCGGTCCCACATAAAGAAATCCAATAGTTAATAGTTTTTTTTTTAAATAATTTTATTAAGTAGACAATTTGTCAGCATACTCCTCAAGGCGGCAGTGAAAACTGCACCCTAAGTCAAAAAAAAATTCTCTTTTTGCACAGTTAAATGTTGTGGAACATATCGTTTATTTATCTATGTTTAATTTTTTCCACGCCTGCTTAACGAGGACTGTTTATCCGTCGTGTTAAAAAAAGATTTTGGGCATAAGATACGACACTTTGAGGAGTAAACAACAAAATTGTTGGCCATATTGAGACAGTCTTATGTCGCTTTCAAACGACAGATCTAAGAATAACTTCTACTATACTTTCATTTCTTTCAATAATAATAATTGCTAAAATTATATATTGAAGTCATTGCAATAAAAAATTTACAAACACATAATATGTTTAAAATTTCATGTACACATTTTTGCATTTGTCAAGTGAATGTAAAATATGTATAATATGAGTATCAATAAGATAATAAAATTATGTTTAAAGTACTGTTAATATCAATTTGCAATTTTAAATGTTTATATGCATGGTATTTCCTTTCAATATAATCAAAAATATCAGCACAATTATAATACAACGCAATTTTTAAAATTAATAAGCTAAAATACGAATAAAATTTTAAACTGCTTATATAGATGAAAATTAAATACGTTTCTTGTTTTCATTATGAAAAATATTTGGCATAATTGCCATAAAACATTCCACGTTACAATAAAACAATGATTTTTCTAATAAAAATATTTAAATGTTCGGAGTATTCGGTGTGCGAAGTATTCTATATCCGGAAGGTTCTGTGTGCGGAAGATTCCGAGTCCGAAAGAATCGGTGTTCGGTGTATTCTTGGCCGGAGTGTTCGTGTTCGGACTATTCCCGTTCGGAGTGTTCGTGTTAGGAAAAGTAATGTTCGGTAGAATCACCGAACCCTTTCAAACGGTCATTTCAGTTGACGGTTTAATCTCTCGTCTGTCGATTTTTATTTCAGTTACGATAGCTTTAGCAGTTGGTAACGCTGATATTATTTTGCTGAACGATGTGAAAGTCCGGCAACGGTTGGACTGAGAAACTGAACAGTTTCCACTGATTGACTGCTTAAAAGCATTGCCAGGAAAAATAATCAAAATTAAAAAATGATAACACTTACAAACGAAACGCATTACAAAAATAGATACTAACGAAAATATACTAGTACTAAACACAAAAGGGGTATATGTACAATTTAACTTTTCAGAAACAGAAAAAATTACTCAAGTATTTCACCGTGATCTGTGCTGCATCATCGAGCATTTTGTCGATGTCAATCGTTTGTTTTCAACTGAAAACGAGTGAGTTTTGTTTTTTTCATCAAAAAATTCGTTCAACTAGCGGTTGTGAACAACCAATCGTAAACTTATCAAGTGAAAGTACAAGTCGGTTGTCCCACCGCCAACAGTAACGTGTATGCAGTCCATAAATGTGGTCTAAGAGCGACGTGCCGAAATTCAAAGTTTACTGTATTACATAATTATTTGACCCAAACGAATTTACTCAGAAATATTAAGACTTATTATTTATTATCAATAACAAAAGAATTCTATACAGACGTAGATACCATTTTTGCGTTTAGTGCTTCAGTACGGTTTTACCTAAAATTAGTATTTATACTAAAATATAAACTTTACTAGACTATTACGTAAATTAGTACATGATTTTTTTTTTTCAAAAAAAATTACATAATATTGCAGATATACATAGAAACACATAATTTATTTTGTATTTTACCAGATCTCCATAGTTCTGGATAGGGAAAATTTATTGTTACACAACAAAATCGTATACCGCATTCGTCGGGATAAATAGGGAATAAAAAAGAGTTACTCTTTTAAGGATGCTCAAAAAATGCTTCCGTTTCTCATGTAATGTGCTCGCCGAACAAGCCCACAATACGGTTCAAGGTTATAGAAACCTTACATACAAATGCACGTATGGCATGACAGATAACATTCAAAATGATAACCAGCTTCATATTTGGAAGGTAAAATAAAATTTAAAAAAATAATTTAGAAGTTTCATTCACAAGTACGATTCTTGAAGACTTTTCTTCGGCCCCCTTTCAGCAGGGCTATTCTCATATTTATTAGTATCTCGATACTTATTAAGAGGGATCTCTAATATTCAACACGATTATCGAATTTAATTTTTACGGTTGGTATAACTTAAATGTAAAAATCGCGGCTACGTTTACTGAATTATTCGACCAATCCAAAGAGTGCGTTAGAAAGAGGTTACTTTTAAATTGTCCATAAAGCATATCGACTGTGGAGAGGAAAAAGGATGTAACCCACAGTTTTTTTAAAACAGGTTTTTTTCACAGGTTTTAATCACAATATATCAAACTTGATACACGTTCTATCAAAAGGATGGAAGCTGCAAATGCCGAATTAGTATCTAAATTTAGCTTTTAAGTTTGAAAAAGATGACCTTGTAAAAAATTAAAACCAAGAAAAGACTGAAATAAAGGTTTTTCCTAAACAAATTCTTTAATTATTATTAGATTATGACAGTTAAACACCGGTTTAGAAGTCTCTGTGCATTTCAAGGTTGTGTATAATTCATAATTTGCATATGTCACAAAATCATCAAAACACGTTTTTAGCGCCCCTGTAAAATTTTATATTTGTGGGTTACGTCCTTTTTCCTTTCCATAGTCGATATTCATCTTAATACAATTACTTGCAACTTAAAAGACTAAAAAAAATTCTGTTAGCAGCAATTATTACATTTAAATTATACCAACTGTAAAAACAAAATAAAAAAATCAGATATTACAGAAAATATTTTTTATCCTTGACAATTTGTCTTTTTATCTTTTAAAATATAACACATTTGTTTTATATACATACATACGTATAAAGTATTCTCGACTGAATCGTTAAAAGAAACCGGTGCTGATATTCAATTTTAACGAGGAATATAACCTCATTTGATCGAGCTTCAATAGATTACAATTATTGCTAGGTTTGTCGCTTTCGAATCAGTCGAAGAGACTCGATTCAAAAAGACACGAGCAAAAGATTTATTTGCGTCGACGCCTCGTACATTTGGTGACGGAGAACTAATTTCTACTAATTGATATCATTTATATTAAAGTTCTAAATGCAAAAAACGCGACTAAATGCAAAAAATCATATTGGAATGTCAACACACAACCCATCTGTACCTTTTTAATATTTTTAAAACATCAAAAAAATAAACAACCGTCGTTTCAAGCTAAAATCTTATTGAATTCTCGTAGCGCCATTTGCATTCGGAATTCGTTGAGTCATTTCTACATTACTCACAGAGCAATGAAAGGGCAGTGTAATATTAATATTATGACAATAATAGACTTAGAAAATTGTATGTTATCATTAAATTTAAGGTTAGAAATGAAAGAAAAAATTCGCATCGCGACGATTGAAAACGATTCGAATCTTTGCACACGAATCCAATCATTTGCGGTTAGTAAAGAAAATAAAGAATGAATCGTTTAAATATCCTTTGAAAACAATTCACAATTTCAATCAGTTTGTACTATCCGAATTCCGCAAATGGCGCTTGTTTCTATCGTTCATAAAAAGTATCCCCATCAATTTTTAGTCGCCTGTTGGGCCTGCGCTTTCTGCTGCGCCCTAACAAACTCCGGATAGTCTATGTAGCCATCTTTGTTGCCGTCGTCCATCGACAGTATCGGATCTATCAAGCCGACCAACTCTTCGTCGGCGAATATTTTCTCTTGTATCTGATTCTTTTGCTGATGCTCTGTCGAGTCTTCCTGTTTATGCTTAGAGCCTTGCTCTGCAGTGGGCATAATAGACGGTGTAGATAATTTTATGTTTCACAGATAATTTTGTGTATCGTAAACAAATTTTTAATAAATCACATTTTCTCGACAGAGATTGAATTGAATTGAAACCATAAATAAACATTAAATGATAAAAGCATTGAAAAAAATTCACACCACATGGAGCAAATTAAAAAAAAATAATAACACACGATAGCCATATAAATATGATTAAAAAAAAAAGAAACACAAAGCACATTGTAGCAAATTAATAATAAGAACCAAAAATTACCTCACACAGACAGTGATAATTTTAACAAAACAATTTAAACATATATTATATCAAACAGGTAATATAGATGGAACCGTAAAAATTAAATCCATTTATAAAGCGTTTGTTGGCGTTATTCAATTCATCAGGGCCACAGACGAAAACGAAATGTCCGCAGAAAAGCGAGCCAAACAGTTCAGCAGGATGGAGTTGGGCCGACGGAAACCCGTGGACAGTGAGGTGGCGGGCGAAGGATGACGGCACGGCAGGACGTAGACAATCATAGACAGGGGGGCACAGAAAAGCAAAATTTTATTTAGTACAACAATTGAACAAACACCGAAAACACCGTTAATAGACCATATCAAATCGACTCACGGAAAGAGACAACGCGTACGTCCTACTTTCTCTCGAATTGTATGTTTAATTTCCGTGAATCAACTAATGCTGGCCAACTACAAAAAAACCCAAATCATCAACAAGAGAGACAATTTTGTCCGCTATATCGAGGTTCTATTGCATTGATCACTTTTAGGGTGTTCACTGTCTAAGCTTGGTGGAAAGGCATGTTAAGAAAAACACATTATCAGTTGACGATGCTCGCCACGAGCGAAACAGGTCCTGATCTTAATTAATAAAAAGTGGAAATAAGTACAAAAGAATATTGTTTTTTCTTAATTTTATTGCATTGATAAAAATAAAACGCAAAAATGACCGGGCTCAGTTTTACACAACATGAGTATGTTCGATTGAGAAATTCTATAAAAAAACGTGCAATCGTTAAGCTGTTAATATTATGTGTTTCCAACAAGAATTGGCAGATTTTGATAATGGTAACATGGATGGCATGAAAGCAAGGCTATTTGCCTTCTCGCTCCTACACACCAATCATCGCCGTTTACCTTTAAGCAATAATTTAAAAATAAAAACAAACCACACACTGACCGCGCCCATACAAATAGCAAAAAACACACAAAAAAATAATAAACAATTTAAAAATTCAGATTGGTTGTCAGTAAATGGGACTGATTTCACCACGAGGTTAGAAAAGCAGGTCGTTTGTCAATCGCCATACGTTTCATTTTCGTCTCATAGAATGTGAAAAGAGCCTTTTACAAATCGTTCTGTGTGGTGTTACGGCAGAAACATTTACTCTACCAATCAGATGGATTTGGGTTCGAGTCTCGGCAAAGTCAATATCACGTTTGAATGTTTTCTGTTTAAGTTTGAGATCTCAGAGATGGTTAAAATGATTTCATTTCTCCTCGAGTTGATCTCGAATGACATTGATAATCTGTATCAATTTTATGTGCGATAAAAAAATGAATATCTGGTTACTTGACCCAGTTCGTACAGCATTCTGTTCAAGGGCACGGGTGTTTGCGATGTCTGAAAATTCCCTCCCACCCTACCAATCCTGAAATAACAGGGCGTAGTAAGAGTGATTAGTTAACTATGAGTCCTGTCCTTTTTCTATCCTTCTATCCCTACTCTCTTAAAAAATGAGATGTAGAACAACCGAGTAACAAGCAGTCATCTTAGAAAAACTTCTGTTGAGATATACCTCCATTAGGATTCTGTATGCTCCACATTGGAACATGAATTTAAAAGAAATTGACATTGCAACTAATAAAAGCCAAGACGATAGATATTTTTAAAATTGTAAGTCACTCGATTGGATTAAGTAGAAAAGACACAAACACTTAAAATTGAAAATAAATAATTTTTGATATCGACTTCAGCGGAACTTGAACTGGTAACCATCTGAGGATAAAGCTTCTACCACTAGTCTGCTGATAATCCGGCATTATCATAAGTTTGAATCTTTAAATACGATGAACGGCGGACTAAATGAGAAAGTAAATCAAATTACGTGCTATGTTTGTGTGCCGCAAGAATCTTACCGTGCCAATGAATGAGCGATTTGATCAGTTCGCACCCGTCGAGCTTGTTGTTGTTGTCGGCGTCGTGCATCTTGAAGTAGTGGAACTGGAGCTCCTGCTCCGACATCTTGCTCGTGTCCATCGGCACCTCCATATGCTCGGCGATATGCCTGCAAGCAGATACAAGCAACTCAAAACCTATGGCAGTCATAGTTTTCTCTTGAAGGTTTACCAGACATATGCATATGTGCCGTGATACAGGATGCTGACCACATCCTCTGGGAGTGTCATCTCACGGATAATAAACGCGAGCAATTAATCAAGACAGTCCGACGAACTGTCGGACCCACAAGCCACGCCGACTTTGTAGCTACTAGGGCAAACTAATATGCATTCACTAAATTTTCACCATCATACTGAGAAAGAGTAGACATACACTCATAGTACCTCTGGACATTTTTATAGAGCAATTTTTCAGCTTCACAAGTCTTGGGTCAATTGTTCCTGAGACAATCCTAGCACAAAACCGAACAATGCATAACGTTCGTTACGCTACGGAAAGTCACATTGTTGGCTTTGAATGCGGTGCGGACAGATTTGTCAATTAATTTATGAATTTCTATTTGAACGCATGGATCTCTTAAATCCCCTCCTGCCAAAATTTACGGTGATCAATTAGCTAACCACTAATCCTGTTTTAGCCCTATCCTTCTATCCCTACTCTCTTCAAAAAAGAGAGGTTTAGCAACTGAGTTGCAAGCTGTTCTTGTAAAAAACACTCATTGGAAGCGGACATGTGGTTAAAAAAAAGGTTATTCAAGATAAATTCGAGAAGGGATCACAAAAACCAATATCTAAGATCTCAAATTTATAAAGAAGGGACTCAAGACAAAGCTCTAAGCAATTAGACCACAGACAGCGACAAATTGTAAATAAAACAATATAATTTACTCTTGATGTTCTAGGTAAAAGAACAGACCGAATGTTGAATAACATTCCAAAGTAATCAGTAAGCGTTCAAACAATTTTCTACAACAACTGTTTGTTACTCAGTAACTCAGCTCAAATCAGTAGCTAGGACATGGCTAGAAAAGGATAAGTGGTTAGCTACGCCCTCTGTTTTTAAGATCGGAACCTTGAACAGAGTCCATACATTGATAGAAATATCAATTTATAAAATTGCATGTTCAAGGAATTATGTGAACAAAATGTTAATTTTAAGAGAATTACTTACTCTTTCTCGTGGGCAATGTTTCCCGGACTGAGGAGCTGCGGGTTGTGATGTCCGGACTGGTGGCCGTCGTGGTGCGGTACTAGAATGAATATAATCATTCACAATGCGTTAATATTGAAATCCGACGTATGCAAATCGCTCTGTTATTTTGACGTCTGTCAAAAATGATAGTCTGTGGATGATTGAACGAGTGTATGAACCATGTTAACATAACAATTTAACTTTACTCGCATTGTTTGCATTCAATAAAACGTTCATTTCAACGCACCACTGACCAAAATAACCTACCTTGCTGATGAGGCACGTTTTGATGTTGCGGTTGCTGCTGCTGTTGCTGGAACTGTTGCTGTTGTTGCTGCACGTGTTGCTGTGGCTGCGCAATATGTTGTTGTTGTTGCTGCTGTTGCTGTTGCTGTTGCTGCTGAAACTGTGGCTGTACCGGAACCTGCTGCTGGAACAATGAAGAAAATTAAGTAAATAAAAATAAATATTTGTTTTATGTACTTCAAATTACATTTGTTAAATGCATGGTGTGAGTTGGCGGCAGATGTTTGCACAATGAAATAACAAAATGTAAGCAATCTTCTCTCAGTTCCGTATACATAAATACAATTCGAAATATCATTTTACGATTTTGCCAACGTTTCAATAAATTCGATAAATGAACAAATGATTCACTAAAAAGATGTAAAAAATGTTTCAAAAACTCGGCCAATTTCAGAATTGGATTGTTTATTGATCAATGTGTAAAGTATAAAAAAGATAAAAAAATCTGGTTTGGATATGGTCTGCAGATGCCACAAGGGAACTCCCGCCTGTCTTGTCTAGGTGGATAATTTATCCTGATCGTGAACAGTATTAGGTATTTACTTACATGATGCTGCACAGGAACGTGCTGCGGATGACCGCCAGGATTATGCTGAGGCTGAAAACAACAACGACAAAGAAATTTTTAATTCAAATTAATAACTTATTTTTAAACTATGTACATACACTCTCAAGATCATATGGTCACTTTTTTTAATTCATGGCCTAATAGAGATATCTCAACAGATTTTTTTCTACGAGAACTGCTTGTTACTCAACCTCTTTTTTTTCGATGAGAGTAGGGATAGAAAAAATTAAACTAGGACAGGACTAGTTGTTAGCTAATCATTCTCGCTACGCCTGTTTATTTTTAGTATTAGAAGCTATGGTCGAATTCGGAGTTGTCTTATTTCTTCACAGCTCCACGGCGAAGATAAAAATGCTGTTCTTACGGGGTCTGGAACCTGTGAGATTCGTCACGGAAGCCAAGTACGTTGAACACTGCGCCATGGACTCGGCAAAGGACTTCTAATAAGGGTTATTTAAAAAGTTTTTTTTCTACGAGAAATGATTGTTACTTAGTTGCTCTACCGCTCTTTTATGAAGACAGTAGGAATAGAAGGATAAGAGTTACCTAACCGCTCGCACTACGGCCCATTGTTAGAATCGGATGGTGGAAGGGAATTTTATACATCCATACCATCAAACAGAAACCATTAAATTTCTGAAGCAGTCTGTACTGGAATTCCAACATGTCAACACAGCAACCTGGCACAAACTATTATTTCAACTAATTTTAAAATCATTTTTTAATTGAATGCAATAATAAAAAAATTCACCACGTCCTAATGTGGAACATTTGTACTCTTTTTGAAACATTTCAACAAAAGTTATTCTACGAGAACTGCCTTTCAAAATTGAAATATTTGCACAACAGTATACCTGATAGTGTTGTGGTGGCACGCCTGGGGCGACACGCTGCGCCAACCCGACGGCCAAAAAATTCAATATGGCGCCTAATATCAAGTCTGTCTTCATTTTGGAATGTGTTTAGTCGCTTCCGCTATCTGAAAAATTACAACCAATATATTACATTACTAGAAATTACCAGGCGGCAGTGCCACATGTCAACATTCTTTGGTGTTACTTACTTCTGAAACAGAAATTATTTGAATTAAGTCACCTTTAGACTGAATTACAAACAATGTTTGAATTTGATTTTAATTCATTTGATGTTACAATTGACAAAATACAATACAATTATGAAAATCTCTCGTACTGCCATGTTGTTCAACACTTTCCCTACGGTACTAAAAAATACTTTCGACATGTTGCTGGCCCTTTAGGAACCAATGCGACTAGCTAGGGCTAGAAGGATATTTACCATTATTAAAAGTTTAAGTCCAAAACTTTGATAATGAGTAAACATAACGTGCTGTTTACAAGCAAACGCAAAACCGAGGAAAAACTCAAAATACTCTCAAATCAAATAAGAAAATATTTCATGACAAGCAATTCATCATGTTTGAGAGCGAACTGACCAGCCTAAGGCAAACTTAATTGCTAGCATTAATTGAAATAGTTTTACAAGCAAGAAAATATAACTGATTTATGCTTGTTTCGTTAAAAAAAATAGCACGAAAATAGCATTTTTTAAACACATAATTTCTAAACGAACCGTGGTTACGCGTGTTCTACTATAACTGGGAGAATAATCATAATTTTAAAATATACAACAATACGTCTCGGTTAATATACAAAAAAATAGCAATCCTTTGATATTTTCAGTACAAAAACGGTAACTTAATATTGAAAAAGAACAAAAAAAATATATAAACAAATGCCGGCCGATTTCTATTTGAAAATGGAACGTAACATCTGTTTTGTGAATAAATACATTTAATTAATTCGTTCTGTTAATATAACAGTAATAATAATTACCTTAACCGTGTAAGTTGCATGCTAGATTATATTTTCTATTTTTTAATTACTATTTTACATACCTGAGCTTATCGCAGTTACACGTGAACATAAACTAATTTACTACTGAAAGTTTTGTTTTCAGGTGGTTTTCTACGGACACGTCAGTCTGTCAGATTGGTATAAGTGTTGCTAGCTTTTAATATATGTTTTATTATTGTTGTTGCTTTTGATTCTGTAAACGTCTTTGCAAAAATTATTAAAAAAATAACTTAAATTAAAGAAAAGTTATCAAGTTTTACACGAATATCACTCATTTGAAAAGCACTTATAGATTGATTATTTTTTTATTGAAAAAAATTGTTTTAATTAATATTTTTTTAATCCAGGTCCGCTCCCAATGTGGAGCATGTGGCCTCCTAGTGGTAGTTTTTTTCTACAAGAACTGTTTGTTACTCAGTCGCTCAACCACACTTCTTTTCAAAGTGAGTCGTAGGGAAAAAAGATCAGGCTAGAACAGGAATAGTTGTTGACTAATCGCTATTGCTATACCCAGTTATTAAAGGATCAGAATGATAGGAGGAGAGGAAATTTAATAATGTGAATTGACATCACAAACATCCAGTCTTAGGAAGAGGGTAGTCAATAGAAATAGGAAGAGGGTAAAAGTTATTAAACTTAAGGTTAACTTATATTTTTCTTTGTGCGTTGTGTTTATTTAAGAATTGAATCGATCGGAGAGAGTTTGTGACATCACAGAACACAAACCAAAATACTTGAGATAAATTATCGTGCAATAGATTTTTATATTCAATGTAAGACTATGGAATATTTTTTATAGCTGTTGAGACAAAAAATATAAAGCTTGTTTATTTTAAAACGTGATAATAAAATGTCACTGGCAGCACTGATACGCACTGTCAAAAATAAAAATGATATTTAGTAAATATTGGGATTTTTTTTTCAAAAGACAGCTATCAAAAATCAATTATAATTTCATTTATTCATTATTTTATACTTTTAATTAATTCAATAAGTTAACAAATATCTTCAAAGTATATTTATTAGCTGTAATATTTTAAAAACATCTCTAAATGGATTTAAAAAAGGATCCTGATGAGATCGAGTCGAGGAATAAAATGAACTTTGACATTTCAAATGACGAAAACGTTCCATTTTCAAATATTACCGTAAAAGAAGAGTTTCCAAATTCGAATATAAGAGTGAAGCTGGAACCCAAAGACAATTATGAAGAAGATAACACGGCTACAGAGGTAATTTAGAATTCTTTATTATTTAAAACTATTTGTATTGCGTGGCTGGATTCAATTCACCGCCGTAATTTTGTATAGTAAATTTGTATCCACAACCATGGCTGTCTATAATATGTTCACACTCTCATGCTCCTACCACTTATTATACACACAGAATATCTCAAAGGAAGATTCAGATATGAAATCTGAGATTGAAAAGCAGTGGCTGCGATACAAGAAGAACTTCCTAGATATGGATGACGACTGCGGAGTATCTTCGAGTCAGCAATACCCCATTAAATGTGAACCTGACAGCGATCCAGAATCCAATGAAAGCCCCGAGGTAAAATATCAATCTTGTACCAAAGTTGACATCACAAGCCTTAATACAAAATTATATTTACGAACGTGCAGTAAACCCTCCTATAGCACACGCGGCAGTCCCTCGTATAGCGCTCCCTCCTAGAGTGCCGTTTTCAACAAAATGCTAAATTACATATTTTCTAAATTTGTAATATATCACTTATATATTATCTCTTTATGGTCTGCGAAACATCGTAAGAAATTTTGTATTTCGTGACGAGCATCTATTGCTGCTAATGATTTTCCTTTGATTTCTTCGCCTACACTATTCTGAGCGTTGACTAAGCATCCAAGATTCATAAACTTATTGACCTTGTTAGAGACAAATTCAAAAATCAATTTGTGAATTCGAGCTCGCTGACACTACAACTGAAAAGAACAATGGCTACCTCTTGGACCAGGGGTGGGGAACTTTTTTTTATCTAAGGGCCGCAGTAAACATTAACTAGGGAATTTTTGGCCGGAAACAATTTCATGGCAATTTCTAAAGCCCAGAAATTTACGGATTTCCCAAAATTACCAGCGTGGGACCCTTTTTTTAGGTCTTTCAAGGATTTTGACATCAAAAATCTCCAGATTTTACGAAATTAAAAAAAATTACAGAATTAAAGAATTGGCTAGAAGGCCCCACCAGAGTAGCTAAAAGGCCGCAGGTTCCCCACGCCTGTCTTAGACTATACAGAATCCTTTTATTTGTTTTCAGATTTTCACATCAGAAGGTGTTCAAGATAAAGATACGGGAACCGAACAGTACGTTAATTATACAAACCCTTCTTACTGTGTTAAAGAGTCGCTGATTAATACAAATATTGCCGGAAATTTCTTCTGTCAAGTCGAGAAAAAGAAACGTAAAAGACGGTCAAAGAAAGTTGAAGTAATGCTCAATTGCGATCAATGCGAGTTTGTCTGCAAGCAGAAAGCCGTCATGAGAAAACACAGGAAGTTTCACAGAGAAAACCAAATGTTTGAGTGCGGTTTTTGCGAGTTTAAATGTAAAAGAAAACAGAATTTGAAAGCGCATCAAACGATACACAGCAACGAAAAACCATACGCGTGCCTGCTGTGCGATTACACAACACGTTTGCACAAACACTTAATAGCTCATCGGATGGTTCACAGCGATTTGAAACCGTTTAAATGCCCGATGTGCCAGTATCGATGTAAACGAAAAGAGCACTTAAAGATACATATGATAGTACATTCCGATGAAAAACCGTTTGCATGTAAATCTTGCGATTTCCGGTGTAACAACAGCCAAAAGTTACGCTTGCATGACATGATTCACACGGGGCTTAAACCCTTCGTTTGTGACCAATGCGATTACAAAAGTGGACAGTTTAAACAGTTAAAAAGGCACAAACTCGTTCATAGTACGGACAGGCCGTTCAGTTGCAGCGATTGCGAGTACACATGTAAACAATTAGGGCATTTAAAGAATCATAAAATGACGCACAGCGACGTTAAACCATTCGCTTGCGATATGTGTGAGTATCGGACGAAACGTGCGACGTCACTTAAATATCACAAGATGATCCACGTCAGTGAAACGGTGTCGTAAATTGAAACACAATAAGGTATTTAAACTCGTTTAGTATCGTCCGCTGTCTTGCGGAATACGGTTCACATTTGGAATGACTTTGTCAGGACCTCGTAAGTAATAGAGAAGACTTACCAGCGCTACATTACGTACGTGCTAAGGATCTCCCAGGAGAAAGCCTACCATGCTTTTCAAATTGGAAGGACTCTGTAGCCTTGGACAGCGGTAATACAATACGATGGTATGTCATAGGATAAAACAAAAAGTTTGGCGGGGGGAATAGAGAATCTTAGACAGTACCGTGAAACAAAAATGGTAAAAAAGCTTGTCTTCACCTATGTATTGGAAATCAGAGCGTTACCTCTATGAGATAAACAGACCCTGACTATCGACGCCTATTCTCAACCATTAAATGCATAAGAGCATAGCAATAAAATAGGTCTGCCTTCGAGAAAGGTTAAAAATCAATAACTAAACACTACAGTGGAGGGGAATTTTGAGATATCACAAATATCCATGTCTTCGACCAGAAAATCGATAAAACAATTGAACAAATGCTGTTCGTACTGGGATTCGGACCCGCAAATTCCGGCATAGAAGCCAACAACGATATTTGTGATGTCTCAAAATTTCAATCCTTATTTAACAGGGTGTAGTGAGAGTGATTGGCCAACCACTAGTCTTGTCCTAGACCTATCTTTTCTAAAAATGTCCCTTATTCTAAAAAAATACACGAGTGTTATCAACTGATAATACTTTTGACGATTATCAACTGATGCTTCTGAAGAGCGAAACCGGTCTTGATATTTATTAAAAAAATGCGTAATTAGTACAAAAAATGGTTTTATTTTTTAATACAACGCTTTTCCTAGGAATACAGGACAGAACTAGTGATTAGCTAATCACTCTCGCTACACTCCGTTATTTAATTGATTGAACCTGTGAGATCTGTCACAGAAGTCAATGATGCTACGGACCCAAAAAATTTATAGTGTATGGTTCAAATACCAGTCCTGTAAAGCTCTGTATCGGGCCAAAAAAATGACAAGCAGTGTATTGGATTCTTGATTGTTGATCAGCGACTGCATGCACATAACTTACCACTTCTTTATGACTGTCGGCTTGGTTCACGCACAAAAACTCTGTTTTACACGATTTTAGAATAACACTCCACTAAATAGAATGAATAATCTATTTTTACGTGAATTACTTTTTGTAGTACGATTCCCAGAAACCAAAATCACATAAGCGGATAACGAACTTCTTAATAAAAAAAATCAATTACACAAGACAGTAATAACAAAGAAATGGCTTCATTCGACCCGAACACATTAGACGTGTCAGAATTTGCTAGTAATGAAAACGATTTTTGTCGAGTCCCACATTAAAGTCTCTATATATAATCCAGTAACTATGAATAATACAGTGGAACCCTCAATTACACTACCCCGAATTACGCGCTGGCTTGAAATATTCACCACAAATCTCCCAATTGCACTGTCGCATTCGATTGTCGTTACTACGAGACGGTCGTCTGTGGGGCGCATACAGTCAAATGTTGGCTAGCGTCTGTGTATTCAACACGTGCCAGGCTATACAGGTATAGCCGGACGACTGTCTATGTGTTGGATTTTGGCGCGCTTTGCATTTTATCACTTGGTAACTAAATATTTCGTCCATTTTTTTTTTTTTGCGGAAAAAACCAAATCCTTAATTTTGTATGAGATTCATTCCCCCAATTACACTACCCCAAATTACACAGTCCCGACATTAGTGTAAATGGTGGTTTTAATGTGTTATTTTTTCTTAATCAAAATACATCTTTTGTCTAATTTTCTAAACCACAATAATTTTCTGTCTCCCGCCAATTGCTTCGCTTCCTCCCATGACATGCCAGCATCCCTCAGTTCCGCCGAGTACATTCTATGGATAGTACTTGACGGACGTCCGGGACACCGGAATTCCACCGGTCGAAAAAAGAGGCAGGCAGGATTGAGGCTTTCCGGAGGCATCCACAACACGTGACCCAGCCAGTTCCATAACGTCTCTCCATAACCACTGACGTGACGGAACACTGTCTTGTACGCTCCCTTATTCCTCACAAAATCAAACCACCTTACCCCCATTATCCGACGCAAGCATCTGTTCTCGAAGCTCAGTATACGGTTTTTCTGAGTCTTCGTCAGGTGCCATGATTCGCAACCGTAAAGCAGTACCGGCAGAATGCAAGCTTTGAATAAGTGGCATTTGGTTTTAATCGAGTACAGCTGTGTGTCCCAAACAGTCCGCATTGAGTTGAATGTGGCTTCAGCCATTCCTAAACGAATGGCGAGCTCCGTTTGTGTATGTGAACTCTGTGCAATGTAATTTCATATATCGTTCACGATAAAACAATAGATGAAAGTACCATACAGTCACTATTATTCCATAAATTTCGATTGTTTTCGAATTTCATTATTTAAAAATTGTCTATCATTAACCAAAAGCAATTTTAATACAATAATCACATCTGCCCTGCTTGTGTTGGATAAAAGATATTGCACAATAAAAACAATCAATCGTATTGTTTGAGGTTGAAAAATAAGTTGATTAAATCATTTTTGTTGTCAGATGCGAGGTGTTGTTTTACCATGAGTGCTATATTTACGAGAACTGTATGTAATATAATATATGTATATATATATAGTTGCAAAGATATTATGATGAATATTATTAAACATATAAATAAATGATTTATTGTAAATTTGTTTTTTTATTTTCCACTTCCAAGTAAAGCAAATGGACTCCTAATGTAGTGTATTTCAATAGAAGTATTTCAATGAGTATTGCTTGTTAGTCAGTTTCTCAACTATTCTTTTATTTTGAAGAGAGAATGGATAAAATGATAAGGATGGATGTGCATATTGATTAGCTAATTGCTCATGAGTTTGCCCTGTTTTTGAAAGAGTTCTAGACGTGACAAACATCCATGATTTCGAGTAGAAATCCATTGTTCAATTAAAAAAGTAGTGAGGAAATAAAACGAGAAATTATTAAAATATTGTCACTTTTAATTGATACCGGATACAATTCATTATTATTCATACACCATTACACTTTTAAGAAAATATATTCTTCAACATTGAACATAGAAAAATTGTTAACATACAATGTACGGTAAATTAAATGTATACATTATGTAATAATTGAACACCCGTCAGCTCAAATTGACTAACTGTTCGAACCGATTCGTTCCGTAAAATAAGAGTCACATGACTATTTTCAGTTGATAGCATCTTAACGCCTTGAGTAGCGGGTTATTATTTCGTATTTTTTTATTATTTTTAAACACGGTAAATACTTTCCGCAAAATAAAGTGACAAAATACATTTAAAAAAATGAAAAAACATTGTGCTATAGAAAATCGTGTAAAAAAAGGTAAATGAAGAAGAGACGATAAGTAAATTACACATCATATCGACTGTGGAAAGGAAAAAGGACGTAACCCATAGTTTATTAAAACCAATAAAAAGACTGAAATAAAGATTTTTCTTAGACAATTTCTTTAATTAATATTAGATTATGTCAATTAAACACCAGTCAAGAAGTCTCCGTGCACTTTAAGGTTATTTATAATTCATAATTTGCATATGGCCCAAAATCATCAAAACACGTTTTTTGTGCCTCCTGTAAAATTTGATATGTGTGGATTATGTCCCTTTTTCCTTTCCACAGTCGATATGTATTTTAATTAGGAAAAATAATACTTTTCATCGCTACTTGAATACATACGGGGACTTGTACGAGGGCTGGACCAGTGGCGGATTAAGCACATGGGTATGACCCAGGCGTAATCAAATTAGAGGCGCTGTTTTTCGGATAAGATAAAAAAGTCAGTAAATTCCATGTAAAATAATTAAAAAATTTAATATGTGTGTAAATAAATTCTAATTGTGTATTTTTGTTTGAATTGCGACTTTTTTGTGTTATGTGACCGCTCCATATATGTACTTCAAGTAATTTTTCTAACTCAAATCTAATATGTACTCCATCAAGAAAACTAGAACTCAAAATAATTTAAGACATTGAAAAAATCCAGGAGAAAAACGGGTTGACACAGCAAAAAGAGATAACTCAGAAAAGTACAAGGGTTAAAGGGGTTTTTGTTAAAGTTGAAGTAACTGCAAAAAGGCAACTTATTATCAACGTAGAAAAAGTATGTCTGTACCTAGCACGCCGGCTATAATTTGCGATTATTAATTTTATTATAAATTAACGAGATAACTCGTCTCTGGCAGTCATCCAGTTAATAACTTATTGTATAATAAAAATAAGTGAAATAAATAAACAAGTTTTAAAAACAATCATTTTTTTTGTATAAAGCTATCCTGCATTTTTCGTTTTTTATTAGGGTCCTTTGAAAACGTAGAATTGATGTTTCACTCTATCTGGATTCTTCTGGATTATCTGGACTACCTTTATCCCCAATTAGTCTGGATAATCGAGGATCTACTGTTAGTGAGAAGTCAGTCAGACTCTCGAGCACATTCAATTAAGTGCATAAGGGTGTCGAGTCCCAGGTGTTGAGAATTCTTTTACTACCGCCTCCTCGAATATACCCTTACATCCCCAAGTCACACAGAACTGTGGCATGCAGTATGGCGATAGACGCTGTTTCTTCCAAGGGCAGGCAGACTTACAGATTCTTTTCATATATATAATGATGAATGGAGATAACCAAAACATTAACTCGTAATTTCATGACCATCCAATTTATAACTGGTTTAACACTGCGTTGCCGAGCTCTTCCAACTTGATTGGTTAGTCCAAAATTTAAATGGTTACTAAGTCTCGGCTCTGTGTCAACGTCGTTGGCTTCCGTGACGGACCTCATGGGTTCGAGTCTCAGTACGAACAGAATTTTTTATTATTCAATTCGTCGATTACCGTTCGTTCAAAGGCATATGTGCTTGTGACGTATAAAAATTCCATCCCACCCATTCAATCCTACGATAACAACGTGTAGCAAGAGTGATTAATAAACCACTAGTACTGTCCTATCTCTATCTTTCTATCCCTACCCTAATTCTGTTGAGATACCTCCATTAACCCTCCAAGGACGAGCGTGGCCATATAGTCACAGTAAACACCGCTGTCTATTGATCCCACTATTCATCCTTTTTCTAGCTGAATATCGTTGCTATCACTCATATTTGGCTTAGAAGGGTACAGACTTCAATTAGTCATCAGCCGTGGGGACAGAAACAGCACATGCGATTTTTTAAATTTCCGTTTTTTTAAATGGACTTTTTGAAACTGTTAGTTATTTTTTTTATCAAAACATCAAATTACTTACAGTTATATTGCTGATAAATTTGTATTGAAATTATGTTGATCTAAAGAGGTCAAATTGTAAATATTTTAAAAAATTTCACGTTAAGCTATATTTCAACCCCGAATGTTTGCATGCCTATACGGTCACGTTCGTCCTTACTACTGTCTGTACACAATATTACACGGTAATAAAAGGATGAGCATGACCATATAGTCATGCGGGGTTTCTATACGACTTTGCGTTTTTTTTTTTTTTAAATCTTTGTTAGGAATAAAAGTTATGCGTGACTTCAATATGGCTTAAAAAATATTTTTTTTATCGAAAAAAAGCTCTCGTCTCTGGAGGGTTAAGAGGTTGGGAGCATTCATGGATTAAAATATGGTTAAGAAAAAAAAAACAAAAATGCACCGTATGGTAAAAAAAATATACTTTATTTTCAAAATAATTGTCTATAATTGCATACTTGTGGCTTACGCCATTTTACCGTTGAATGGAATACAAACCAACGTTATTCATGCATGGCATAAGAGCTAAACAATGACAAGCGTTACTTGTAGCCGTCTTTCCTTTTTTAAATTCATTCGGCATGAATGTGGGTTATATCATTTGGAAACATAACGTATGGTGGGTTAAGTCTTTCGACCAAAATAAGTCACAAATTTCATATATAAGTACTACATTATAATTCCTCTTTATTAGAGGATAATTTATACATAAATAATAATAATTAAAAAAATAATATAGTCAAAAAAACATAATATATACTATGTTAAAAAAAAACATATAAAATAATATACAATGTAAAATGCCGACTTGTTTAATTTTTGGGATACATTTTGTACCGCGTGTGTACCGCGAATCGGCGGTAATTGTCCAACGTAACAAATTAAGTCAACTTAATTTAAGGATTCTCGGTATGCGTACTTAGGGTGGAAATACACGGGCAGTGTTTTGCAACAAACAACAGCCGCATCTCGGTATGTCCCGTTTTTTAATACAAAACTATTTGGCGCACACACGACAGATTCGCAACGCCAATATCAAGTCAATGTGTCATCGATTCGCCTCTTTCTGCTAGTCCACATCTCACGCGGACCGTTTGCTGCTAGTCACTAGTACTTGGCAGCACGTTCCGACGGCGGCAACAAAATACTGTCCGTGCATTTCCATCGCAATCGCAATTCTACAAATCGTTTCATTTTGTATGTAATAATAACAAAAAAATTGACAGTGCGTTATATATTTTTGTTGCGAAAGAACAAAATTCTCACATAGCTTTTCTCCAATTCATATATGGTCCGCATACAGGAGAAATTGACTAACTGTTAAATAATAGTAAAATGTTCAAAATCTTTTATCCCGACAACTATCATGTATAAAGGACATAAAATATTCATTGCGTATGTTTTTAGTAAAAATGCACTTAGTCAATTTCTCCTGTATAACAACGATATAACAGTTTACGAAAATATGCTATGTTTGGAAGTCTACCTGCGAGAACATACTACTCACAGGTAGAAAAGTAATTAAGTATGTTTTCATGAAAAAATGCACTTAGTCAATTTCTCCTGTATGTCATGCATAATATGTATTATAGTGTACGAAAGTTTGAAAGCCTAGATTTCGCAAAATAGTTCTCGCATGTAGAAAAGTTTGGCAGTCACTGTTTCGATTACAAACACTAATTTGGTTGGCTTTTAATTATTGGAAGATTAAAAAATACAGCTCCCAACATATTTCGATTGCCGACGATTTATTGTCTGATAATAATTGAGTTTGGGAGCCACTGCTATTTTGCCGCATATACGTGGGACACTAAAAATCCTACATTGTACGACGCATTTGGAAGTAAGTTCATGATAAAATGATCAAAAAAATATATGTACATTGAAAACTCATATAATGTTGAGTTTGGAAGCCGCTGTTCTGGCGGGTTTCGTCAAAAGTATGAGCGCCGCTGTTGTAGCGTATTATTAAAAATAGTTACTAAAATTCATAATATAATTCATTATAATGCAAAATATATTGGTCTATAAAAAAGAAAATAAATTGTGTGCGGCAGTTTTGCCAACATAACTCTCAAATACTACCTACCATCCATAAGTATATATATTTATTCCATATATGTACCATTCAACCTTACTTGTCAAAATAATTAAAACTAACCTATAAAAAGCACTATATTTTCGCAGCCGCTTCTCGTCTCGCTCTCCGCCGCAAAAAATGAGGCATCATCGTCCATATACTGGCCCCGGCGACTGAAATAATTCCGAGACAGGTCAGCAAGGCCTTGTATAACCTGGTTCTTTCAACCCAGAGCCCGCACACCGGCGGCCCGATGAGCTGCAGGACTCCGTTGACAAACAAACTAATGCCGTACGTCGACGTCAGTCTGTCTTCGCCGAGCATTTCTGCCATTATTATAGCCGTCACGCCGACGTACACGCCCGAGGCCAGCCCGAAGCATCCGCAGCATACCCCGATCATACTGTACGAATTCGCCAGCGGCAGTATCGCCAAGCTAAGGCCGGAAAAGAACAACCCGCCAACGAAGTACATCGGTTTCGGTAAAAATCCGGTGTCGGAAAGGGCGGAGCCGCCAATTCTGCCGACTAAGTCCAACGCCGATACAATTGAGAGTAGATACGCGGACAGACTCTTGTCGAAACCCAAATGGATGGCGTACGAAGGTAGAAGAATGATAAAGTTCGTATACGTTATAGCGTTGGTGCAATTCGAAATTAAAATAATCAAATAAATGGGATTTTTTAGTAATGTGATATCGAAGAACTTATTACGCTCCCTAGGTTTTTCGGGATCTTCTTTCGGTTTGGTTTTGCGCAACCCGCAACATGTGGTCACAGGTTGGAACGTTTCCTTCAAAGACTGCAGCGTCAATTGCGAAGCAAATTCGTCGGGTCTATTAAAAGCGCTGAGCGTCGATCCGTGGAAAGGCGTCGACATGTATTGGAAGCTTGAAGTGCTTGGACTACGTTTGGGAGTCTTCGGTACGCCCTGAACCATTGGCCTGCGAGCGTTTAACAGGCTCTGCGACGGCGCTGAAGCTTTCCTACGGCGTTCCGCAGCAGCTTGCATGACGACGGCGGACGCCGATCGCGCAAAGCCAAACGACGGCGTAGATTCTGCGGAGTTGATCCCGGACTTGACATTGACCGGCGAATCGATAAGCGATTTGAAATTAGAGGACGATGTATTATTGACGTTCGGATTTGATTTAAAATCAGCGTTGTGTAACTTTAAAGCCATTGCTGAATCGGCGTTGCTAAACGTACGCAAGGGCGTCGCCTGATCCATATTTGATTCGCCACTTTGCCCAGTAGAGTCGTCTTCGTCAAACGAATTAGCTTTTATCGCCAAATTGTCAACGTTGGTATTCTTTTTCAGCCCGGTTTGGTCACCGAGATCATTTTTCACCGTTACGTTTTCGCCCAAACTATTCTTCACGACGATATCGACGGCATTGTTCATCCTCTGCTCCTCTAACTCTTCGTTCTCGTCCTCTTCATTGTAGCAAATAGCGCCGTTGATTCTCGAGTCTCCGTCGCCAGTCGTGTAATACGCCGAAGGATCGTAGTCCGCGTAGCCTTCTTCCTGGTCTTCATAATCGATCGGAACCCGTTTCATGTGGTCCTCGACGGGCTGGAAGAAGATGGCTGCCACCCAAACGTTCAGCGTGAGACCTCCGAGTATCAGAACGGATCCTCTGCAAATTAAATGTCACATTAACACAATCTATCATAAATGAACACCAAAACAGAGTATTCTTTTGATGCTGTGCACATCACCCTTCAAGGTTGAGTAAAGTGAAAGTTATCTCATGAGATTTCAAGATTTCTAAATATTTGTCGGCTTGGCTATTTTTAATTTAATGTTAATTGCGTTTAAATTTCTTTTGAATTGACAAAAATTGTTTTATTTACGGAGGATATGATGGTTGGGAGAAAAAAATTGTCACGAAAATATCAAAGACACGCACGACTTTAAATACAAATTCGTAACTCGGTTGAAAAATTGGGCCCATTAGAGGTAAAGTGAGCCAAGTGGTATTTTACAAATTATAGCTGGCATGCTAGGTAGAGACGTACTTTTTTCTAGGCGGCCAAAAGGACCAAGTAAAGACGTAATTGTACTTAAAAAGTATAAGAAAAATATTTTACAATTTCACTAGTTGGCTCACTTCACCTCTTGAGGGCTCAATTTACATCTGCTAAGAGTTGCACCAGTGTCGACAGGTTCCAGAACACCCGACAGCATGATCAATATGATCTCACCTGTATCCATACGTCTCCAGGAGGTATCTCATGATTGGCGGCATTATAATACTGCCGAGGGCGCTGCCACTCATGCACAGCCCGTTCGCCAGCCCCCTAAGGCGGACAAAATACGAAGTCACGATGTAGACTGTCGGCGGGAACGAAAGACCGGCTCCCGTGCCCACCAGTACTCCATAACTGTAATGTTAAATGAGACAATCGATTAAATACTATAACAATTAAACCCTTCCAAGAATGGCACAGAGAAAATCTACACAAACACTTGTATCATATGCATAAAATTATTAATTATACATAATTAGTTTTCTGTATTTATCGTTGAATCGGGGTTTCAATGTATGTTATGAAAAATTAAATCTGATTATCACCGACCTGAAGTACAGATACGTAACAGACGAGGCCCAACAGCTAATCATCATTCCAGCGGCTGCAAAGCTTCCACCGATGACCGTCACCGTCCTGTACGAGTATCGCACCGACAAGATGGACGAAAGAGGACCTGGAACACAGAAACAAATGAAATTCCACTCATGAAATAATTCCAATAATACATACAATAAAATGATTGTCAACCCTTTAGGCACGGATGACTGATTCATATCCAATGAATAACAGAATTTAAATAAAAACGTATATCGTATATCGTATTGGAAATTATTTCTGGTGACATTCTGGGCAAATACTACGTTTATTTTTTTTAATCCATGTCCGCTCCCAGTGTGGATCATATGGCTTTCTAATGGAGGTATCTCAAGAAAAAGTTTTATGACGATTTATGTCATCCTATATGTGACACGGATTCTCAACATTTAAAGAGTCAACACATTACGGGACTCAACATCCCTGCTGTCCCAAATGTTTATTGTCACATCATATTATTGGTCGGGTCTTATGGCTTCCTTGCCGAATCTCACGGGTTCGAGTCCCAGTACGAACAGCATCTTTTTGATCGATTTATCAATTTCTGTGATGTCTAAAAAAATTCCCTTCCCACCATACTGATCCTTCGTAACGAGAGCGATTAGTTAATCACTAGTCATGTCCTAGCCTTATCCTTCTATCCTCATTACTCTTTTAAGAAAAGAAAGATTGAGCGACTGAGTAACAAACAGATCTTGTAGAAAAAAAATCTGTTGAGATACCTACATTAGGATGCCATATGCTCCACATTGGGAGCGGACATAGATAAAAAAAAAGTTTAATTTATAAAGTTAATATTTCTCATATAAATAATATATATACAAAAATTGAAAACTTTTAGTGGGCCAGATGAAAATCTTTGGCGGGCCGTCGTTTGGCGACCAGCTGACCTAAACGAATAACCGCTTTTTTTGCCAAACTGGTACAGTTAATACACCAATTCAGTTATTCCAGACAATGTATTGATTTCCAAGAATCTCATTGTGCAATTGACCTTTAGGGAAGTGAATAGATTTATACAGACTTTAATTCACTGCCTTTTCTTAACATGACAATTTTGTGACTTTTTCCCAATGAATATATGTAATTCATACATAGATCATACAGACAGACACTCCTGTGTTGAGTTTAAAGTACTTTCATACTCATTAAAACTTAACTTTTTGCCAGTAAAGTGACGGCATATGTATTATGTATACTTTGTATCATTTACCTTGAAAAAGCGACATGACTTTACGACGCCAGACAGTAATAATAATAAAACGCTATCAACATAAAATATCGTACATTAAATTTATCGGAAAAACAGATAAAAACAGTCAATAGATGAGATCTTCAGTTGTAAAGATACGAATCTTATTTTCTTCCGCTGTTTGATTAACTTTAATTATATAACAAAGGTAAATAAGCGGAAGGTTCTCAAACCGGTGTACGCACTTCTGAATTGAGCTTATTTCAACTGACTGATGTCTTCCATCTTTTACAGAGAGACGAGCTCTTGCTCTATTTCTATTTTTTACCCTCCTTCGTTGCCTGTATGATTCTTATCATTAGTTGCGGTCAATGTCCTTTTCACCTGTCCGAGGTTTGACGTCGTCAACCAGTCAGGCGAGATAGGGAGTGGTGGAAGAAGGGCTTGGGAGATTTGAGCACTCACGTTGTACGTATGGGGATAGTCTATGCAATCGTCAAGTAATGCTTTTATTGTAGGGTTAGGATGATATATATATATATATATATATTCAGGGAACCTTCATTTTTTTATGAATTCTATCAGTTTTTTTGTGAAACGTATCTAAGATTTGTGTGTATTTTTATCAAGAGCATCATCAGTTCATAAAGCTCGTAACAAGCGAAACCAGTACTGATCAATAATAAATATGTAGAATTAGTAAAAAAACGTTTTTCTATGAGGGATTGCCAGGTCCGTGGCGCAGTGGTCAACATCGTTAGCTTTCATGATGGATCTCATGAGTTCAACTCCTAGAATGAAGAACAGCACTTTATCAATTAATTTGCTCGAATCGAATCGCTGTTAAAAGGCATGGGTGTTTGTGATGTTTAAAAGTTCCCGCCCAACTTTCCTATTCTAATAACAAACACACATTTTAAAGGGTTAATAAATATTTTAAGTTGTCCGCGCCTCCCAATTTGGAAATCGCTGCGTTACATAATAAGCAAAACTGGTTCTAATCATAATTTAAAAAATGTAGGATTACTGCAAAAATTAATTTTATTCTTTAATATAATTGCTTTCAAACAAGAAGTGAAAGTGAACCATCACAGATGGCTTATACCTTCAAAGACAAGTATATAAATCAATTGAAAAATACATGTAATCATGCGAGCTCAGTGGAAAGTGACCCCTTTTGACAATAAACAATAAACCTCATAATTTATTATGCCCTGAATGTTCATTCACACATAGTTTTTTTTTTAAAAGGCGACACATGTTTCTCGAATATTTAGGGCATCAGATTTCACACTTCCAGTGATTGTAAATTTGTAGGAATGAGGATTTTATACTATAATTATTTATATAATTGTATGGTATGGATTAATGTTATTTTTTATACAGAATATTTTGAATATTTCATATTGATAACAAGTGGAGTGCTATCTACTAAATTAATAACAGGTTTTTATATTTAGCTTAGAAAAATAGTGAAATTATGATGTATTCAAAATGTTTTCATTTTATTTTTAATGATTAAATGTCACATATGATTTCTTTGAAAATTTCAGCCGAAAATATTGTTTGGTTTAGAAGTTGTGTTGATTTTAAGAATGTAATATATTTTTGCGCTAATCACTAAAAAACGCCCGCTTACAAAGTGTTAATATCATCCTGTGTGTAACTTGATCAAGTAAAATATACGTTTCATTGATCAGAAGCCGCCGTTGGCCATTAGCTGTCATTCCATTTATGACGGCAATATAGTTTGTAATCTTTTTCACGATATGGAAAGAAAAAAATGTACGTTATTGATTTAATCTGATAAAATCAACACTGCACTCGAGATAGTTATGAAATTTATAATTGAGTTCAATATTGATACTGTAATCTTTTTTCTAAGTATTCAATTGCCAACAAGTCAACACAAATTGCAACCAACCAACTCAGATTCAATCGACCTCTCCCAATATATGCACTTGAATGCTTAAAAGCCACCGAAAGACGAAACACTGGCCATTAGAGACGAAATGCAAATTTAAAAAAATCAAATTCTCTTCTCTCTTTCCGTAGGACAGTGCAAATTTACTAAAAGCAAAGAAGTTTGCCTTAGTACAGGGGTGGGGAACCTTTTCTTCTCTAAAGGCCCCACTCATTTTTCTGATTCGACATAAGGCCGCAGTAAACATTGACTACGGAATCTTTGGCCAGAAACAATTTCATGACAATTTCTAAAGCCCAGAAATTGGCCAGAAGGCCGCACTAGGGTAGCCAAAAGGCCACAGGTTCCCCCCGCCTACCCTAGTAATTACCAATCTTGGACAGGACAAGTGGTTAGCTAATCGCTCTCACTTTACCCCACTTTTCTCCAGGATAGAATGGGTGGGAGGGAAGTCTTACGTATCACAAACATCCGTGCCTTTGAAACCATAGGGATAATAGTGTATTGCGTAAATTATGCTAGGTAGTTATGGAGTCATGTAAAAAAAAAGACGACTCCGACTTCAGCTTTCAAATAAAAAACGACTCCGAGGAATATTTTCAATAATTTCATTTAAACTTATATATATATATGTATATATGCATTCCATCAGATCGTCTTTAGTTAGCCAAGCATGCAATGTCAACACGTCGGAATATTTTGTTTGAATACACATCATTAAATATATTTTTTTTTGAGCCGCTCATTTTTCACGACTCCAACTCCAGCCAAAATATCGCCACTTCAAGACTCCGACTCCACAGCCCTGGTTTTATTAATTTGATTATTGGCAAATCATTATTACAAAAAATTATTCGGAAATAGAAAAGGTGTTAGATGTAACACTTGACTTACCCAAACTACTGTAGAGGAAATAGCAGAGTGCCGGAATCCACGAAGCGGCCGCCGGACCTGCGTCGAACACCTCGAGGAACTCCACGAACAGCACTCCGAAGGACTTGACTATACCCGGCACCAGAATATTCACCAACATTGCACCTAATCAGACATAATATATATAAATAATTCATCACCATAAAGGCATCCAATCCTTGACCCTTTTTGTGATCTCAGAATCCCAGGATCTTAGGATTGATCACTCACCATAATATCGACCCATAATCGCCAAAAGATCTTAAGCGACACAATTAGGTTAATTGCGCTTTAAACTAATATCGTCATTGAACGTTATCTCATTGGCCTAATATTTTTAGGGCCTTTTATGCATTTTAGCGCATTGATTTGTTATCGTATGTTCCACGTGGACCCCGATTGATAAACGTTGATCATGAGAACTGAAAGAAGTCAGTATAATATCAGGATAGGCATTGACCATATCGACTGTAGAAAGGAAAACTGACGTAACCCACACATATCAAATTTTACAGGAGGCGCAAAAAACGTGTTTTGTTGATTTTGGACCATATACAAATTATGAATTATACACAACCTTGAAGTGCACGAAGACTTCAAAACTGGTGTTTAATTGACATAATCTAATATTAATTAAAGAAATTGTCTAGGAAAAACCTTTATTTCAGTCTTTTTTCTTGGTTTTAATTTTTTACAAGGTCATCTTTTTCAAACAGACTGTTACAGAAAGTTACAGACTGGTCAGTTCAGAAATCAGGAGTAAGTTCCAGCAAGTTGTATTTAAAAACTCACTCACGTCCACGCGGAATATATCAACAACCGAAGAAATACGGTAAATAAATTTGGATTATTTAATGAGATAATTTACCCATCAAGACCAGCCATCCCCAGCCCCCGTCCGGCGGTACCATCTTCCATTCAGGCCGCGGCGGTTCCCCAACTGTGAACCCAGCCCGCTGCGGCTCCTTCTCCATCATGCGAACTGAAAAAGAAGTATACATTATTAGTCAATTAGTTAAGCAATGTCCTACACTTTAAAGCAGTGGATCTTAAACCCCTTGAATCTAAAAATAGAAACTTCTCCCGCACCCCTGTCGTTCGTACTTTAAAACAGGGCACAGCGGGAATTAGTAGCTAACCACTAGTCTTGTCTTAGCTCTTGCCTTCAATTCCTACTCTTTTTGGAAAACTGAGTAACAATTCTTGTAGAATAAAATATGATCTGTTGAGATAAAGCGACAGCGAGATCCCGCTGTTTTTTGTATTATCAAAAATTAACCAAAAATCAATTTTTAATGTATAAACCAGCAGTTCTCGTAGAAAAAACTTATGTTGATATATCTCTATTAGTAGAGCATATCCTCCACACCGGATAAAAAATAAAAATTAAAAAATACATGAAACATCTAAATACCGATATTGATTCACTCGCCCGGTATTGCGATCCCAATTGTTCGTACTTTTCTGTTTTATTTAATAATACCGTTATTCATTATTTAAGTCCCTTCTCCAATGAGAATCAACGCCATCAGCGGTCAGTGATCATTTTGTATAATCAACAAACATTCATTCATTCAGACCAGGGGTTCACAAACTTTTTCATCAAAGGCACAGTTTTGAAATCAAAAATATTTAGTGGCCCACTCTCTTTATTACAATATCATTTTTTCACCATTTTATTTATCCAATTGTTTGTTTGAAACTAAATCCTGCAACCTAGACTCAAATTTTGTGTCGTTAGTGAATGCCTGAAACAGATGCAATATGAAATTTGAACCGTTCAAATTATGTACATTCACACAAGTATTGTCGCTAACGACCCGGGTTTCTCGTTTCGACATCTTCAGGCGTTCAAGTGCACGGATGAACTTGAACTGAAGATGCCGAAAGGCGAAACCCGGGTCGTTAGCCACAAAACTTGTGTGAATGTACATAATTTGAACGATTCAAATTTAATATTTAACCGTTTGAATACCGCGCAAATAAATCATTAGTATGTCCCAGAGGTACTGCGTGTTTTCGAGAAAAATAATTTAGCCCACTATACACTCGAATTCGATATTTTAAAAACCTATATTGACTCAGTATAGACGGCACTACACATATTCATCAAAATATTGCTTATATTCTATTAGAATACCAAGTATTTGATTTTTTAAATGTCTTGGACATCAGTGTTCGCTTACATATGTTCCGGACACCCGTGTCCGTTTGGTATTCTAATGGTTAAATTCCACCAAGCACCTTCAGTCGAAATCTTTAATTTTTTTTTCTTGCCGAAATAGCTATCAACTAATAAATATATAAACTTTAGAAGTAAATACGTTGCCATTTTTACCCTATTATAATGGAGTTGTACCAAGTAAATGCCAAGTCAAAAAATAGATTCAAATTATGTACATTCACACAAGTTTTGTCACTAACGACCCGGGTTTCTCGTTTCGACATCTTCAGGCATTCAAGTGCACGGGTGAACTTGAACTGAAGTTGCCAAAAGGGGAAACCAAGTACCTTCAGTCGAAATCTTAAATTAAATGCAATATGGTTGTCTGCCATTTTTATGCTAAGTTTAATCTATCAAAGCTCATTGTAGATTTTTTCAATAAAATATAGGTACTTCTAAATAAGTAAGTTTGATAATAATCATCAAAATGCCGGACCATTCATACTTGCCAGAAGATATATTATTTTAAAAGTATTTTGTATACTAAGTATGAAGAAAAAAAACGAATGGAGATACTAGATATACACACAGTTGGTGAAACCCTGATCGAGACAATTGGTGCCCAACATCTGTTTGTTTATAAAGATTTTAATTAATATTTTTTAAACTGTTAAGCATTGAAATCATGTCACATTGAGTTAGGCCCAGTTTAGATTGTGATTGACGAGAAGCCATGACCCCACGATTGCGTCGAAAACATTATGGGCGAGAGCCACCAACGCAGATGAATTGGTAATTTTTAAATTACTTAAGCGCAGGGCTTTTTTCCATGTAAAGAGGTGGAACGGCGTTCCGGCAACTTTTTCTCCTCATTTTTAATGTTTCAAATCAATATTAAAAAAAAAAAAAAAAAAATTGAAAACTTTTGATTTTTTTTAGAAAGTTTTTATAGAAAAGGTTTAAAGAATAGTCTTCTAAATGAAACAAAAATATTTTTTTCCACGTTAAAATATTCAATTGAAAAAATGATGGTAGAAAGAAAATATGTGGTTTTTGCACTTTTACCTGAATTCCATCCCACGGGTGAGACTCCCACCCTTCCAATCATAAAATTAACGGGGCAGAGCGATTGGTCAACCATTAGTCCTGTCCTAGCGCTATCCTTCTATTCATACGCTCTGTAAATCGCTCGTGAATAAAACTTCTGTTTTAAATACCGTAATTAGAAAGCCATATGCTTCACATTGACAACGGACATGGATAAGAAAAGGAAGTCTTTCGTAAAAAAATTGACAAAAAAAAAATACTGCCTTGGTGTATTATTATTTTATTATTTCCCAATGAGGAGCGTGGCACTCCGACAAAAGCGCCGGAACCAAAAGCGCCGACATAAAATAATAAAAATATACATATAAACAAGCTCTTTTCTTTTGTTTTTTGAATTGTTTATAGATAGAAACAATCTCACGATAATCAGTGAAATTTGAGATTAAGTCGGTTGCAGTTGTTAGAGTGGTACTCGCCTTGTATTAGCTGTATATGATTACCGTATATTATTTGAAGTGTTGAAGTCCTCATTGTTGACAATGCTTCTATACCATGGAACCTTCAACAGAAATCGGCCCCCCAAGAGAAGAAGTAACAGTTCACATCTGCCCCGTTATGATTTCCATCTCAGATTCAAATCGATCCATACAACCACTTGACCGAGGGTCAAACAAAACAATTCATTCCACACAAAGTAGTTGAATAAAAAAATAAACGTCCAATAAACAAATCAACTGAAATGAACTGACTTTAATGAACGGACCATAAATCTGGATCCAAACAACGTTTCGGCCTTGGATGGAGAATTGCGAAAACCCGGGCAATTGGGATCGCAATACCCGGCGAGCAAATCAAAATCAGTATAACATATAAAACACTCTCATAAAAAAAAAAAATATATCCTTGTTCACTCCCAATGTGGAGTATATGGCTTCCTAATCTCAACAGAAGTTTTTTTTACGAGAACTGTTTGTTTCTCAGTCGCTCAACCTCTCTTTTCCATAGAGAGTAGTAGGGATAGAAGGAAAGGCTAGGACAGGACTAGTGGTTAACTAATCGCTCTCGCTACGAGATTCGAACCCGTGACCTCCATGCTTTAAATCAGTGTTTCCCAAAGTGTGGTACGCGTACCCCCTGGGGTACGTGAAGAGTTTGGTGAGGGTACGCGCCTGGTGCAACAAGCAGCTTATATATTTTATAGATTAATATTAAAGTAAATGCATTTTTTTTGACGAAGTGTACTCGGTGTTTCGAAAATTATAGAAGGGGTACACATATTTCAAAAGTTTGGGAAACACTGCTTTAAATCAACGACGTTGGCGGTCGACCGCGCAGCCGGCGTGGTTATGTTAAAGATTTGTTTTTTTTTACCTTTCTTGGCGTCATTGGCGCCCACGACCTCCAAAAGCCCTTCGGTCTCCTTCCTCAGCTGGTTGTTCTTCCTGTCCAACTTTTCGCCGGAAGCCGCCATCTTGCACGGCCGGCTCTATGTCCGCTCTCCACAAAATGTCCGCCGCGCCCGTCCTCCAAGGACACGCCCTGTTTAACAAAAAGAGAACAGATGATTAATATTAACAATTTTATATGGTCAACAGCCAATTAGACAGATTACATTTGGTTTTGATTAATTTTCCGGATTACATTTAATTCTTGGTTGAAAGGCATCATGTATACCAAGGGTCGGCAACCTTTTGTTGTCAAAGTGCCAAATATTTTTCGTGGGGTTAGTGCGGACCGCACTTGGGTCGTATGTTATTACACCGTAATGACACGTGTAGACAAATATTTTAATCTAGAGAACCTTGCGGGCCGCAGTTTGCCGAACCCTGATGTATATTAAAGAAGACGCTTTGTATTAATTCCACAAAAATAATCAGTTTTGGCCACAGTTTTCCATACGAGAATTGCTTGTTACTCGGTGGTTCAACTTATCTTTTTTAAATGACTAGGACAGGACTAAGCCAATTACTCTCGTCTCATTTTTTAACGACGGTATATTAAAGCGCATAGCTGTTGGGTCCATGGCACAGTGGTCAATGTCGTTGGCTTCCACGCCGAACCTCACGGGATCGAATCCCAGTACGGACAGCATTTATTCAATGACACGAATGGATGTTTTTAATATATAAAAATCACCCCACCCCCACCATTCCAATAACGTATAATAACGGAGTGTATTGAGAGCGATTAGCTAACAGCTAGTCCTATCAATGTCTTTTACTTTCTTTTCCCACTCTCTTCGAAAAAATATACATCAGAGGCGGCCGGACAATGTGGCAATGGGTCGTATGTCCTGCATATATATATGCAGGGGCGGTTAAATTTCATGAAGTTATATTCAAACATAACATTTGTATCATTCATTCATTTTAAATTCTTCATGTATTTATTGTCTAAAATAAAATGTTCTAAAATATTTATCATAGAAAGTAAATACACGAAGAATTTAAAATGAGTGAATGGTATAAATGTTATGTTTGAATATTATTTCATGAAATATAACCGCCCCTGCATGTACAAAGGGTGCATTGATCCAATGCCACATTGACCGGCCGCCACTGCATTCGAGTAACGAGCAATTCTCGCACAAAAACCTCTTTCGTATGCTGCAAATTGGATTAAAAAAATATATTGGAAACATCAAGATACTGATTTTGATTAACTACATATTAATTAGATATTAATTTTGATTATTTTGGTTTTACAATTATTCTTAACTTTTCCTGTCCTAACCACAAGAAATTCGACCCCGATAGCCACATTATCTTTAATATCTATTTTTGAACGCAACTTAAAATATGACTATTAATATAAAAATCAAAGATTTTGATTTAAAAAAAAGTATGAATAATAATGTAGAAAGATATTTCAGAGCCTTTAGACTATTTTTTTATTGAAATTTACAAGAATGACGCCAATATCACTGGGGTCCCTAAACGACCCTCTTCAGACTACGTTTATTTTTCTAGTCTCAGTACCGTAAGTGTTAACTTGGCTTTTTTATTTTTTGCCAACATATGAAGTTTTGATATCTACACGGATTTCGAATAGTCGAGATGGCGAACGGCGATGGGGACTTGAACCCGGAACATCTGGCCGGCCGACCATTAGTGAACACACAATGTAACATATATTTTTTTTACTCATTGTTGCCAGGCCACCGAAAAATTCACGGCGTCATTATCTGGAACGCTACCAACAAAACAAACATAAAGAAAAAAAAAATGATTAACCATTCAAGCGAGAAGCTGTTTGTTTGTACGCAGTGTCGTACAGGCGTGAGGGACATAAAACATAATCAAAGACTAATGTCATAACAGTCGGAACAAAAAAAAAATATCGGTCAAAAGAGATTCTATTATTATTATATTGATTTTTGAACGAATTCCACAATTTTATAGAACAATCATGACCGGTTTCGCTCACCTCGGCGTATTCAACAGCCGAAAGATAAATTATGGGGTTATAATGCAAAACGTACTATTTCCAAAATGAGCGATATTGAGTTAGGTATGCAGATAGAATTTATGCAGAGATGTCGCCTGTGTCGTCGAGTGGTCAACATCGTTGGCTACCGCTACGGAGGGCACGGGTTCGAATCCCAGTACGGGCAGTTTTATAAAATGGATATTTCAATCGATTTATGAATTTCAGTTCAAAGGCATGGATGTATGTGATGTCTTGAATTCCCGCCTCCCACCCATCCTATCCTATGAACGGAACGTATCGAGAGCGATTAGCTAACCACTAGTCCTGTCTTAGCCCTTTCCTTCTATTCCTACTCTCTTTGGAAAAAGAGAGGTTGAGCAACTGAGTAACAAGCAGTTCTCGCAGAAACATTTTCTGTTAAGATAAACTCCATTAGGAGTTTCGGCTTTCGCCATCGTCAGAACTATAGTATAGTAGTTCTGACGATGGCGAAAGCCGAAATAGCTATCAACGTATAGCATATAAAAAACTGTAGAACTGAAATACTTTGATATTTTTACCCTATTAAAATGGAGTTCTACCAAGTAAATGCCAAATCAATAAATAAATCCATTAGGAGTCCATATCCTCCATATTGGGAGCGGACATGGTAAAAAAAAATGCAGATAGGGTAATATCAAGCCCAAAGAATCGACTGATTTTATTAATTTTAATATAAAATGTATACAAAACTGTCGTTTTTAAATTGGAAATCATATTTTTATCCAAATGTTATTTTGTTTGTGTTATTCGTTAAAGTTTTTTTTTTTTACCATGTCCGCACCCAATGTGGAGCATATGGACTCCTAATGGAGTTTATCTCAACAAAAGTGTTTCAACGAGAACTGCTTGTTACTCAGTTGCTCAACCTCTCTTTTTCCAAAGAGAGTAGGAATAGAAGGGTAGGGCTAGGACAGAACTAGCAGTTAGCTAGTCGCTCTCCATACGCTCCGTTCATAGGATAGGATGGGTGGAAGGGGAGAATTTAAAACATCACATACATCCATGCCTTCGAACATAAATTCGTAAATCGATTGAAAAATCAATTTATAAAACTGTCCGTACTGGAATTCGAACCCGTGGCCTCCGTAACCGAAGCCAACGACGTTGGCCACTCGAACACACAGGCGGCCACCAGAAGTTAAATAATTATATCAAATTACGACTTGCCCCCTACCGTATGTTAAATCTGCGCCGCTACTGCGCGATCTTGGGAACAATAAAAAAGTACCTCACAACGGAATCGTTTAAAAAGATTGACGTCAGACATGTTCCAGGTATTTGACCGAATGAAGTAAGAAATAAAATATTTAGAATTCAATTACACTCTACGACTCGGTCTACCTTGGGTTCATTCAACGTAAACGATGGCCTCCGATAGCACGGCACTTCTAAAACGCGGTTTATGAATTGTGGCGTAATTTCGTATAGCGCGGTTTTACCAAAAAAAAAAAAACAAGTAAAAATATTACCAAGTGATCCAATAATGGAAAGAAAATAAAAATGTTTGATATGTATGTATTTGTACAAATCCATGGACACCCTAATCGGAGTGGAAGACGTTGGACATCTATTGTTAACTTAAGTTAAAGTAGATTTCTAGGTAGTGTTTTGTTGACTAAAAAAGAAGCGGCTATACTAATATGTTTGGGAATCTCTGACACGAAACAAAAAAGAAGTGCATAAAAAACTAAACATTTGAAATTATAAATAACTACACCATGTTATAATAAAAAAATTGCCGTGATTCAAAATTGATGACGCGTGGAAAAGAACGAAACACCCACACCTCGGCATGAATGGCAAATCGTCATATCGTACGACAGTGATGCGCAACACGGTCCAGAATGACATTTATTACGGCCCACAGACTAAATGCAAAGTTTGTGATGTCCCTCCCAACATTTCCGTACCTCTAACAACTGGGCGTAGCGAGAGCGATTAGTTAACCACTAGTCCTGTCCTAGCCTTATCCTTATATCCCCACTACTCTCTTTAATTTAAGATTTCAACAGAACTTGATGGAATTTCAATGTTAAATTTGAATCGTTCAAATTATGTACATTCACACAGATTTTGTCACTAACGACCCGGGTTTCGCCTTTCGGCATCATCAGGCATTCAAAAAAACCGGTCCTGATTATATTAAATAAACCCGTAATTGAAAAATTATGTCTGAAGATGCTTCTAAAGAGAGGCGAAACACGTGTCACAATTCGTTACACAGCCCGTGGAATAACTTAGTAATTTTATATTAAAAAAATATTCTTATGTCCAGACTAGTGAGAGATTATATTTATCGTCCAGTTCATTAGTAAGACACCTCTTTTCTGAGATAATGGAAAAGCAAAATTTAAAAGTCACCATAAATCAAGTATCATTTAAACATAAGTGCCTGAGATACTTACATACATTTTATCAACAGATGTTTGCAGATTAGTTTATTAGATCTGGTGCAGTAGTAGTACATAAAGAAATATTCGCATAATGACCCAGACAATACCGACACGTTGTTTACAGGCGTAAGTATTTTTTCAGTGTCATATATCATTGTCATTTCAGATATCTGATAATTTATCTGATTAACGAGCCCGACAGAGCGCAAAAATTTACACTTATTACATATTAAACTGACTGACGTTGATCGACTAATAAACTGGCCTTACTGTTAACATGGTTGTGCATCACTGACGTATATAAATAAATATAACCATGAAGAAAGAAAGACATCGAAAGAGGAAGAAAAACAATCTTGGAACACATCCAAGAACTGATTGTTATTTCGTAGAAAGTTTAAATCGGGTGGGACCGCGTGGAAAAACGTCGGAATAAATGTTTAATGTTTTACTCCCTATACCAGTGTTTGTCAACCGGTGGTACACGATACTAATTTTCGGCCGGTAAACATTTGTCGGGCCCGTGGAGCGGTGATCGACGTCGTTGGCTTCCGTCACGGGTTCAAGTCTCCATACGAACGGATTTTTTTTTCTATTCAATGCAACGTCTATTCCCATCACAATTTTAATTATTTTATATGACAAACTTACATTCTAATTTACGGAGTCGGAGTCGCTCGATTTTTTATGACTCAAAAAAATTTAAAATCTTATTTTCTCTAGTGTTCATTTTATTTATGAAATTAATTAAAAAAGTGGCATATAAAATATTTATCGGAGTCACTCAGTTTTTTTAAGACTCCGACTCCAATATTTTTTAAAAAACACGACAACACAACTTTTATTTTATTTGAATGTATGTATCGTTAACAGTTAACTTTTAAAATAATCGGAGTCACTCATTTTTTTACGACTCCGACTCCAATATTAAAAAAAAATATATTTGACGACTTTATTTATTCGTATATACATATTTTAAATACGTCATTTAAAAAAAAAGTTGGGGGTCACTCGATTTTTTCCGACTCCGACTACAATATTTGAAAAAAACGACTCAACGATTTCATATATTTTTTGTACATATTCTATGTATTCTACGAACAGAGTTTTTTCGATAGATTTATCAACTTTCGAACCTTATCCTTGTATCCCTGTTATTATCTTTGAAGAAGAGAAGTTGAGCCACTGAGTGACAAACAGTTCTCGTAGAAAAAGGTCTGTTGAGATACCTCCATTAGGTGACCATATTTTCCAAATTGGGAGCTGATAAAATCTGATAAAATAAGTATTTTTTTTAAATCGTAGTCACTCCGATATTTAAAAAAAAATAAGACTCACCCGTTGCAGCGCTCGCGCGTGCCGCAGGGCGACCATTATTGGTTCAAATTGTGAAACTAGAAATATATTGGACATAATATTGTAAATATTGTTTATCGTGCGAGTGGTGCTGGCGCCTTGCCAGACTTAATTAATTATCATGCGACCCAGAGAGTCTAGAAGTTTAGGGGCCACTCGGCCGGAGTTCGTACCCAATACCACGTGGAGGTCGGAGCGGTGTGAAATGTACATTATCGATGATAAAGCACGGGGGGAATTTATTATGGTAAAGATCGGTCGGTTTTTTACAGCGGTCGCCAAACTTTCCATGACTAAACTCTGCAGCAGAGTGATTTAAGAGACAAAAACTGCAAGCCGAACTTTTCGTTAATCGTTATGTGCCAAATTTGTGATGTCCAATGTCAATTTTAACCAGAATTTGGTGCAAAACAATCTCAAACAAGCTTTTGTCTCTTTAAACCACTCTACTGTCAAGTACCAGTAAACTCAACTCGAGTAGAAACACTAATGTTTTAGATTTGAATCGTTCAAATTATGTACATTCACACAGATTTTGTCACTAACGACCCGGGTTTCGCCTTTCGGTATCGTCACGGATGAACTTGAACTGACGCTTAGCAAATGAATGTTTCGTTTTTATATAAGAAATAAATGTATCATTGAGTTTAAAGCCATTGCTGGCGAAAAGGATAAGCCCATGGGAATTTATATCGGGGAAAACCGAAAGGACATTGAAGACCAGAATATGAGAGCACATTTCAGCTTTTAGATTGTAAAAAGACACGTCTACTTTTGCTAATCACTTAAATTCGGAAAGACACGTGCTCAATCAGGAACGAGGGATAAAAATGTTACATCCAAATACGGACGCCCATAAGCTCTTTTTCCAGGAAATTCTAGAAATTAACAGAGCGCAATTGAACAGTCTTTTTCCGATTTTAAATGAAATATTAAACATGCCTGGGTCGCCGCTTTTATACCCTATATAAATATAATCATAAAACCTTTTCCGACAAAAAAAAATATATATATAACTTAAAACTACTCACTACTCACTACTCAAATCTGTGGGCATTCCCATGGGATTATCCTTTTCGCCAGCAATAGCTTTAATACTCAATGATGCATTTATTTCTTATATAAACACGAAACATGCATTTGCTAAGCGTCAGTTCAAGTTCATCCGTGCACTTGAATGCATGAAGATGCCGAAATGCGAAACCCGGGTCCTTAGTGACAAAATCTGTGTGAATGTACATAATTTGAACGATTCAAATTTGACTCTATATTTCATTAGTCAGTAATTAATAAGTTTAATAGCCAGTATTTTATTAAGCGAATGGGCAGTATTAACAGTTTTGTCAGCTCTAAAGCTGTGTTTCTCAATCTTTTTTGGCATGTGGCCCCTTTTGCTTGTGACCCAAGAGCATCGGGCACTAGTCTACAGGACAGGAAAGTTCTTGAATAAAAATTAAACGTGGTATTTTCTGGTAAAACCCAAACCAATAAACAATATCTTGTGATCGTAATTATTTATCACTCCGTCGAATGATATTGCATCGAGTCCGTAAAGGCAGTTAGCGTGTTGTGTCACGATTCCGAGTAAAAGGCGTCAATTAGTAACAACCAATTTTATTCGTAACAAAAGGGTCCTTTTAAATTGCGCGCGCTCGAAAACAACAAACAAAATCATTTTCATTACATTAACTATATTAATCATTGTTGAACTTGCGAGACACTGGTTCTTAACCGTTTGAATGCCGCGCAAATAAATCATTAATATGTCCCAGAGGGTGAACGGATTCTACCGAACATGATTCTCCCGAACACGAACACTCCGAACAAGAATCGTCCGAACACGAACTCTCCGAACAAGAATACTCCGAACACCGATTCTTTCGGACTCGGAATCTTCCGCACACAGAACCTTCCGGATATAGAATACTTCGCACACCGAATACTCCGTAAAACACTCCGCAAAACCGTAGAACATTTAAATATTTTTAAAAGAAAAATCATTGTTTTATTGTAATGTGGAATGTTTTATGGCAATTATGCCAAATATTTTTCAGAATTGAAACAAGCAAAATATTTAATTATAATGTATGTATATATTGTGTTTGAACAGTTTATCATTTAATACGTACATATTTTGAATTATTTATTTAGAAAAATTGTGCCGTGTCCTGATAGGGCCGATATCTTTGATTGTATTAAAAAAATATATGATTCATATAGGTATTTATTATTGAAAATTCACATACACAGTATTTTTATATGATTTTATTATCTTATTGATACTCATATATTATACATTTAATTAAGAAATGTGTAGGTATATCAAACTTTAAACATACTTTATCAAATTGTAATTTAAATATTAGACTATAGTTATTAATTAAAAACAATTTTCAATGAAAGAAGATAGTTGAAATGAAAGAAGATATTTTGGAAGAAAGTTGTATTGGAGTCACAGCACAGTTTTAAGGAGCTACGGGCAAATATTGATAAGCTCGCAGGTTGCGACAAAATACTTTCAAATTACTAAGAGCTAAAAAAAAACGCTCTCTCGTCTACAGCGACACCTATAATTAAAGCAAATTGTTAAGTTATTAACAAATATTCATGTAATTGGTAAAATTTTGCTTAAAACGATTGTCAAGGATCACAGTTAAGTTGAGCATTTCTTATTATTATATTCCAATAACATTTATCTGTAAACAATGAACAGGAAGCTAGTGACGTGTTACTCAGTAACCTCTTATTTTTTTCAATACATAATTGCATCTCAACCAAAACACACTGTTTATTTTTGAAAATAATATTCACATTAATTTGTTTTTTTCAACAATTCATTATTTAACTGCTATTATTTTAACATTTAAAAGATGAATGACGGTAAAATTAATGTTAATGTGTATTTGATTTTGTATTTGTTTTGTATTTTTTTTAATTAAACAGTGCGTTTTGGTTGAAATACAATTATTTACCGAAAAAAAAAAATATCACTGCGTAAATACGCCATTGGCTTCCTGTTTCTTTATTTTTTACAGATAAATGTTAGTTGAATAGAATAATAAGGAAAGAATTACTCAACTGTGATGTTTTATTTTTAATCCTTTCAAGTTAAATTTTGTCATTTACAATTACATGAACGTTTGTAAAAAAGTTACTTAACAGTTTATCTTAATTATAGGTGTCGCTGTAAACCGTTGCACTCACCCTTAACAACATTACGAATAATAATAATAAAAAATTCGCTTAACATTTTGTAAGCGAGCGTTTTTTAGTGATTGGCACAAAAATATATTACATTCTTAAAATCAACACAACTTCTAAGCCAAACAATATTTTCGACTGAAATTTTCAAAGAAATCATATGTGACATTTAATCATTAAAAATAAAATGAAAACATTTTGAATACATCATAATTTCACTACTTTTCTAGGCTGAATATAAAAACCTGTTATTAATTTAGTAGATAGCACTCCTCTTGTTATCAACATAAAATATTTAAAATATTCCGTATAAAAAATAACATTAATCCATACCATACAATTATATAAATAATTATAGTATAAAATCTTCATTCCTACATATTTACAATCACTGGAAGTGTGAAATCTGATGCTCTAAATATTCGAGAAACATGTGCGCCTTCTTTAAAAAAATACTATGTGTGAACGAACATTCAGGGCATAATAAATAATGAGGTTTATTGTTTATTGTCAAAAAGGGTCACTTGCAGTTATTTTAAAGAAACCATTAAATTATGAGTCAATATACCAACACAAAACTGACAGTAAGAGATAAACGTATTTTACGTGTCCCGCCGCGTGTCGCCCGCTTTGGTCTAGTTGGTAAGAGCTTGCTCTACCGATCAGGTGGGTCCGGGTTCGATTCCCGGTACGGTCAATGTCAAATTGGATTTTTTTCAATTTTAATTTGAGATCTAAGACATGGGTGTTTGTGAAGTCAATTCTCCTTGAGTTAATCTCATGTGACTTTCAAAAATTCTCTTCGAGTATATCTCGTATGATCTTTTAACTTCAAAATATTTGACGCATTGGCGTAAGCTGTAATGTCAAATATTTTTTTTAAAAATTAAATAAAATAAAAAATAATAATAATGTGTAAAGATTCACGATTTCAGATAATGTATCCAAATATAATATAAAATATTAATTACTATAAAACAAATTTCTTACCTTTTCAGCCGTCCAACTATAATAGCATATGTCCAAGTGGTAGGATGTCGCCAAATTCCATAGAACGACAACGTGTCAACTCGAAAAAAAACACTCTTGCATTCTGTTTTCACATACACACTAAATTATTTTAAAATACTTGGACAAACTAAAACTATTTTTAATATTTTCAATATGGTCTTCCATTCGGGGTGGGTTCGATTTATATTTTATTATTTGAAGAGGTAAACTTACACATGATTTTTTTTAAATATATTTTTTAAATCTAATTATTTATTATAAATACTTAAAGAATAATATATCACAGTATTGCATTTGATATCTGAAAAAAAAAATAACAAAAACATTAAATTTGAATGTTTCAAATTATGTACACGTTCACAGATTTTGGCGAAACCCGGCTCGTTAGTGACAAAATCTGTGTGAATGTACATAATTTGAACGATTCAAATTTAATATTGAAATTTCACCAAGCACCTTCAGTCGAAATCTTAAACAATTTTTTATTTTTTTTTAATTTGTTTTCAAAAATATTCTTTACATTCCGAGCCGAGGCACATTGTTACTCGATGCAAGTATGCAGTGGCAGCCGGTCAGTGTGGCATTCGATCAATGCACCCCTTGTATATGCAGGGGCGGCTATATTTCATGAAATAATATTTTTAAAAAAACATTTATACCATTACCTCATTTTAAATTCAATTAAATATTTTTTTAAATAAACTAAAATATTTTTTCTAAAATATTTATTGTAGGTGGTAGATAATACATGAAGATTTTTTTTACACAATTTTCAAATAACACGGTCAATTAAAAATAACGAATACCATATTTTTACACGAATAATTCGTTCTACCACGATACCCAGACAAAAAAAAACACAAGCGGATACCGGAAGAAGTTCAACAGCACAAGAGTTGAGGATCTTCTAATGTTAACAAACATAGCTTCTATATACACGTGTGTCATTAAATGTTACTTTGGACAAGAAGCTACTTTCATTGTAAGCTTTTGTGTAAATTTTACATACCGAACGGTCAATGTATGTATAATATAATGAAAATTTGGCACCATCTGAATCTGTATACACATGGAAGCCCCGAAACACATCATACAAAGGGAGTTATAAATAGTTCCGTTCAGTGACGTTTCTGTCAGCGGACATTCCGAGAATATCATTTGGGGATGAGTCAAAAGTGACCCAACAAAGTACATAATATGTGCATACACTTTGGATCGAAATCTTAACCCCTAACACACCATCCTAAAAAATCACGTTCCCTGCCATGATGGCATCTCAGTTTCACTGTTTATCGACAGTACTTAAACCTAAGTTAGAAGCTAAAAAATAATTTTAAAAATGTATATTATATATGCTAGAATACCTAAAATGATAAATACTTATTGACAATATTAAGAGAAATACTGAATGATTTAAAGGCTCAACTATTTACGATTGCATCATGGGCATGGAGGTGTTGACACGGTGTTCTTTGAAATGTACGCAAGACAAATAGAGTTAAATTTGTTATTTATGTAGAACTCCATTTTAATAGGGTAAAAATATCAAAGTATTTCACTTCTACAGTTTTAACCTACAGTTTAGGTTAAAACTGTAACAAACAAACCAAAGAGAGTAGGAATAGAAAGCGTATGGCTAGGACAGGACTTGTGGTTGACTAATCACTCTCGCCACATCATTTAGGATTGACGGTACTTCGATATGACGTACATAATATAAATATCTGGTCAAATATAAAAATTGTTAAAAAAAAAACTAAAGCTATGCAAGAATGTTTTAGGTCCAATTGAAACTGATTGAAAACAAAGCAAATTGCAACGCTGATCGCTCGTTCGCACATTTGCACAGCAGTTTAATGTATTTACTAGAAGTGAATGAAAGCATTTAATATTCCATTAAATAAGTTCAAACTGTAAATTACAATCAAACACATCGCCGTAATTCTAATCTTAAAATGTGGTTTTATAAAACCTCTTCAACCGAATTAGTCCGTTACAGTGAGGTTCTGCCGAAATTTACATTGCTTAGTTGAGAAAAAAATCTGCTACGTTATATTGAAAAATATTACGATGAAGTCAGTCTCAATGAAATGTCACAAATTGTGACACCGGAATAGCAAAGTTTACATATGTTACTAATTCATTGCTCAAATGTATGTGATATTAGAACTAAAGGGTCTTTATTGAAAGGGACGCTTGAAGTTTGTTAGGTTAAAGCAGCTGTGTTGTTAAATTGATATCTGTCAAAGTGTTCAGTAGAGTACGGCAAATGACCATGAAAGGTTCTAGCGTTGAACAACACAGAGAATCATATTTTTTAATCGAAATAAAATATATTTAATCTGTCAAGAGTTGTATCAATATTGAAAGGTTTCAGAATTTATGAATCTTTTAATGATATAATATTTTAAGAAACCGTAAGTTGCTCATGAAAAATCACCCGTACTTGAGTACTTATTTATCGCTCATAATTGATCGCGGTGTCCAGCAATTCGACGCACGTATTTCACACGATGTGTTGGATATTATTTTATACAGCATCGTAAATACTTTCCGCTTATACTTTTAATTAAACGGGTTTCTCCCATTTACGTAACAATATTAATCGTACAGATATACCAAGCAATTATATTTAACCCTTTGGTTGCGTAGCAACGAAGCATCGCTGCCACTAGTCTAGCTTTTTAGAATTTGACAAGAAAGAATTTTCAACACCCATACTTTGGAACACAAATTAATCAATTAATTTATCGAATAGTCGGTAGGTATGACGCCGTAACTTGGTGCTATTTTATGTGGCCCGCGGCACATTTTGAAGAAATTAATAATTTTGAAAGAATATCGTTTTCAGCTCATGGAAAGTATATTAAAGATATCATAACGGATTTCGAGAAACGATTTATTGATTTTGGAAATAATGAGAAAGATATTTAACTAGAGATGTACCATTTTAACTTGACTGTGGCAGAACTCATTACTAAAATTGTCGCCCTAGGACGTGTTGACTATGGCAACGTTAATGTTGCGATGGTGGCGCCCTCGCGGGCAGTCAAGTTACGCTGGTAAATCTATAGTTAGTCAAACTTTGACTCTTAGCATTACATATGTAAGATCCAATCATCAGCTGTAGTTTGGAGCGATTTGCAAACAGGGAATTTTTATAAATAATTAACACATTGGCGGATCCAGAAATTGTCCCAGGAGGGGGCCATTCAATTCGATATCGACTGTGAAAAGGAAAAAGGACGTAACCCATTTTTACACGATAATCACAACGTATCAGACTTGATACACGTTCTATCAAAAGGATGCATGCTGCAAATGCAGAAGTAGTATCTAAAATTAGCTTTTAAGTTTGAAAAAGATGACTTTGTAAAAAATTAAAACCAAGAAAAACACTGAAATAAAGGTTTTTCCTAGAAAATTTCTTTAATTAATATTAAATTATGTCAATTAAACACCAGTTTAGAAGTCTCCGTGCACTTCAAGGTTGTGTGTAATTCATAATTTGCATATGGCAAAAATGGCTCCTGTAAAATTTGATATTTGTGGGTTACGTCATTTTTCCTTTCCTCAGTCGATATGATACATTAAAAAATAGATGATTTTAAAACAATATATGTATATAAAAATAGTCAATACATAATTAAGTATGTATTCTATAAAACATAGTAAACCAAACAATAAAGTTTTAATAAATTAGAAAAATGGAAAATAAATTCTCCTCATGGCCACCATGCCCCCCCCTGTATCCGCCAATGAATGAACATATGTGACACAGGAGAAGATTATTACCCGAAGGAAGGTTCCTTAAATTGGGGAACTTTTGTCTCAAAATGCAGCTTTCAATTCACTGAGGAAAGTCTGGGACTCACGGCTGTCAAAACCAAGTGCCACCTGTTTAACGCGTGCATTCTGAGTGCAGTGCTGATTTACGGTTGCGAGTCATCGCACATTACAACGGCACAGACCAACCGTATAATGTGCTTTGAAAACAGACGCCTGCGCCGAATAATGGGAGTGCGGCGGTTTGACTTTGTCAGAAACACGGATATAAGGGAACTGGGGTCTCCAATCCCGGGATCGGTATGGTCGCGATCCCGGAATTTCGGGATTGTGAAATTTTTAGCAAATCCCGAAAATTTATGGTATTTTGGATTTGAAAGGGTTAAAAAAAACGAGTCACCAAAAATTTTCTCAAATTATACATGATTTCACGTTGAGTGCCCATTATCACAAAAAGGCTCCGGGATTGGATACCCTAAAGCAGTGGTTTCCAACTTTTACGTTACTGCACCTCTTTTTGTAGAAAGAAATATCTTCGCGCCTTCCCATTCCTTATTTTATATAGTGATAAAGACACGTTATTTTAAACCATGTCCGCTCCCAATGTGGAGCATATAGACTCCTAATGGAGTTTATCTCAACAGATGTGTTTCTACAAGAACTGCTTGTTACTCAGTTGCTCAACCTCTCTTTTATTTTGAAGAGAGTAGAAATAGAAGGATAGGGCTAGGACAGGACTAGTGGTTGGCTAATCGCTCTCGATACGCCCCATTCGTAGGATAGGATGGGAGGGGAGGAGGGAATTCAAGACATCACATACATCCATGCCTTCGAACAGGAAATTCATAAATCGATTGAAAAATCAATTTATAAAACTGTCTGGACCACCGTAACCGAAGCCAACGACGTCGACCACTCGACCACACAGGCGGCTAAAAGACACGTTTTAAGGGCCAAATAAATATTTGGGATTGTACGCGCCTCCCAGGTTGGAAGTCGCTGCCCTAAGAGAACGAACTGAGCAGCCGTTAATTACGTCCAAAGTGAAGAAACGACAATGTAACTGGCTCGGGCATGTGCTGCGAATGCCTCAAGAAAGCCTGAAAGCTTGTCTCTTCTACCAACCGGATGGATTCCGCCGTCGTGGAAGGACACTGATGACCCTGAGGATGTACTCAGCGGAGCTACAGGACTCTGGAATGACATGGGAGGAAGCAGAATCTTGGCTGGAGAGTTGGAAGAGAACAACGTTTAGCGCTCGGCTAAAGGCGCGGAATTATCAAATTAATTTTGTATAATTTCAATCGTAAAATCTACAAACGCGATGTTATCTAGGACTTGATTCGAATCTAGAACGATAAGGAAAACTGCCGTATGTTTAAATTGCATACGTTTTATCTTATCTTAGTACAGATTAAGCGAGATTTGATCTAACAAATATAATGATGGCTCAGAATTAAGTCCACGTTTCATACAATTTAAATATTTAATTTATGTTAGTAGGCGAGACAGATATATATAAGTCGTATGCCAATAACACTAAAGATCCACAATTATCTCCATGGATGACAAAACTACTATTAACCCTCTAGAGACGAGAGCTTTTTAAGTTATATTGTAGTCACGGATAGGGCATCCAATCCCGGGATCGCGACCATGTCAATCTCAATTGAGAAATTTTGAGTAAATCTCGAAAAGTGAGATGAAATTGGAAAATTGGCGATTTCAATTTCCCCGGTGAGCTAAAAAAAAAAAAACGAGGTTTCGTGAGAATTCGGAGAAAAAGTATACCAAATCGAGAATTTCAAATTTCTCGGTGAGCTAAAAAAAAAAAAACGAGGCTTCGTGAGAATCCTAGGAAAAAGTATACCAAATCGGAGATTTCAAATTCCTCGGTAAATTTATCTCAATCCCGGGATCCCGGGATTGAAAATTTATCAATCCCGAAATCCCGGTATTGGAAAAAGGCTCCGGGATTGGATACCCTAGTCACGGATAACTTTTATTCCTTACAAAAATTCGTTGTATAAAAAACCCCGCATGACTATATGGTCATGCTCATTCTTTTATTACCGTGTAATATTGTGTACGGACAGTAGTAAGGACGAGCGTGACCGTATGGGCACTCAAACATTCGGGGTTTAAACATAGCTAAACGTGAAATTTTTAAAAATATTTACAACTTGACCTCTTTAGATCAACATAATTTCAATACAAATATATTAGCAAAATAACTGTAAATAATTTGATGTTTCGATAAAAAAAAAATAACTAACAGTTTCAAAAAGTCTATTAAAAAAAACGGAAATTAAAAAAATCGCATGTGATTTTGGTGGCCGTTTCTGTCTCCGCGGCTGATGACTAACTGAAGTCTGTACGTTTCTTAACCAAATATGAGTGAAAGCAACAATATTCAGGTAGAAAATGGATGAACAGTGGGATCAATAGACAACGGTGTTTACTGTGACCGTATGGTGACGCTCGTCCTTGGGGGTTAATTAATTCGATGGCTGCCACAGACGAGATATCTTTTAATTTTTTTCGTGCTCAACACGCCAGATACGAGTTATCTCGTCATTAACTAATTAAATAATTAATAGTTGCAAATTATAGCCGGTGTGTAGGTAATTACTATTAATTATCAACGGCAGCTAAAAGGTTAAATGCATCTCAGATTTTTACATCATTCAGAATAGGGTTTGCAATCCCAGACTAATATAACAACACAGATATTTTGTTTTAATTAAATACAAAAAAAAAATGTTTAAGACAGCAGAAAAATATACGACCAATTGAGGTCGCCATACCAGGATTGTAATAAAAAAAATATAATGGGTCGAAAATAAAAATTAAATTTAAAGATTGCTCCATTCTCTTTTTAAGTACACGGGGATACGTTCCATCTCGTAATCCCGGGATTGTATTTATACTCGTGGTTCCGGGATTCCGTTGATGCGTTGCACAAAAAACCGTGTAAAAAAGATTGGTTCCCTAAATTAAAAAAAAAAAAACAACATCGTAGTGTAGAATAACGTGTAAAAAGGTAATAATGAAGAATAAGTAAAGTACACATAGCGACTTGATTAAATTCACTTTTATGAGGGACTGGACATAAATTGCTTGTAACACTAGACACGTCTGACACGTCAAATGTGTTGATTAAAAAATATTATAAAATATATAATTGATTCTATAATATATTAGCAATTCAATTTCGGGTCACTTTCAAAATTGAAATACCGCTGTATTTACATTTTTAAAACTAAAATTTATATATTTTTTTACTCCGTTGATTACTCAATTTCGTATCCAACACCACCCGCTAAGGGTATACACCAGCGGTGGGCTGCCAATATCTTAACAAGGGGCTCGGTAAATCTTATCCATTTATTTGTATCCATTTTCGCTCCCAATGTGGAGCATATGACCTCCTAATGAAAGTATCTAAAAATAAGTTTTTTTTTCTACGAAAACTGTTTGTTACTTAGTCGCTCGACCTCTCTTTTGCAAAAAAAATTAGTAGGGATGTAATGATAAGACTGAGACAGGACTAGTGATTATCTCGAACCCATGAGGTCCGGCACGGAAGCCCACAACGCTGAATGAAAAAATGAAGGGGCTAATATCTACAGAAATTGCAGTTAGGTGCTGATTTGATTTAAGACGAATGATTTTTTATCTTAACAAGGGGCTCGCCGGCCGTGCTAAAATTTAAACGCAAACCCCCCGAGCCCACCCCTTGCTATACACTATTTTTACAAGATGTATTCCGCAGAGTAACTTTATTCTTGTTCAATGTTTTGTCTATGAAGCTATTCTAAACACAAATTAAGGGCAATTTCCAATACTCATCATGATTTTTGTATTTGGTATTTACGGTTGCTATAACATAAATATAAAGTTCATCGATTCAGGAACTTGTCAATTATTGATACAGCTATTATCAGATCGAAAATACTATACATTCAAAATTGAATTTTGGTTATTTTTCAATACCAGTATTTTTACATTTTTGAAACAATAAACTCATTATGATTATTCCTGCAACGTGTTAAGTATCAAATCCAATACTGGAAATAAATACTTTAAAAAAATGTTCGCGTTATAACGAAGCTGTACTCGCCGGAATCGCGTTGTATGAATAGCTACCTGTGTGCCATCTCTGAAAAAGAATATTGATTGGCTGACTTACAGACTATCGTAAGAATACTTTCGTTGAAATAATTCGTCAAAAGTTCATCGGATACACATCGGGAGCGGAAATAGTTAAATAACTAATTAATTTAGGACGTTTTAACACAATAAGGCGTAACTTAAGTTAGGCCATTACAACTTCATTTTTTTAAAACTTATTTTTAACATTGCCACAACTTTTTTTATTACTAATAAAGTTTTAAACTTTTTTAATACAAATATCACTTAGATGATTTTAACACAGAAACAAAGACTTTATTCGAGTTAGGACTTTCTAAACATATTAAAAACACACTTATAAATCAGCCTTTAGGTGTTCACTTTCAATTATTATTGGTCGAAATACATTGTATTAAAAAAAAACAACTATTTTTTTATGTTCGTATCAAAAAAAACACTTTTTTTCTACTAATTTATCTTTTTTTTTTTTGATAAAGATCTGGACCAGTTTCGCTCATACCAAGCATAACCGACTAATGCAAAATTTAAATAAAAAAATCATCAGTTGATAATAAATACTATCGATGAGTTAATCAGATCGTGATATTTATTTTAAAATATGATAAATTAGTGTTTTTTTTAATGATAAATAAAAAAAAATGTTTTATACACTCGACATACGCCTCAATGGACCGGAAGATTATTCAAGAGCTACGACTTTGTGCATTTTAACACTGCGACAAAGGCGTAACTCGATTTACACGAATAACAACGATTTATTTGCGAAATATAATAGACTGTTTTACCGTGTCAATGCTCATAAGTCCAAAACTAAAATAAACTTTACAGTACGTTTCGAGCGGTGCACTCTTGCAACACGTGTAACCAGCTCGGAGCGCTGTCATCGACTGTCACACTTTGAATCATTTCTAAAATTCAAACTATCTGTTATCTATGATTAAAAAGGGCCGAACTGGCAATTTTCGGCCGAATTTCTAATACGTATGGCCACATTTAAAAAATGCCAAAACTTTAAATTATTTTTTTATTTTATTTATTTATTTAATTAACATTGCAAAAGGTTGACAAATTATAAATTTAAAACTTTTACAATGGAGAAAAAAAATAGTACAATTTAATATTAAAATCAGTAGAAAAAAAAATGGCAAAGAAGTCAACTGAGTAAGCTCCGACGAACTCTACTTTAATACATAAAAAATAGTATTCGTCGGAACTCACCCACGTCTACGTGGAATATGTCGACATCCGAAGCAATATTGTTGAACACCGTTAAAGCTCTCCCCAGTGGCATCCCCATTGGCAGGCTGGTTCTACACCTTGGGAGAACAAACAATTCATGTCCACGATTTCTCAAAAAATAATCAGGAACATTTAGATTCACATTCTCAAGAATGGTGGAATTCTCATTTTGGCCACGTATAAGTCGAAAGAAATATATGGCCAGATACATTTCTCTTCGAACATTCAAACTATTGAAGTTAAGCATGCCTAAGAGAAAGTCAGTTGGATAAAGCCATGGGTAATATCCATACACCCTCATATAGAGAAGTCTCAAAAATTTCTTCTGAATCTTCTCCACCATAAGGGTATATTTCGAGCATCTTGGGGCCCAAACAATTGACCCACTCTCAAGTCTGCTTCGAACCAAAGCGTTGTACATTAATATTAGAACTTTAACTCCCGAAAAGACTCTGGTGGTACGGATGACAAAGCCCAACATTTGTAATGCTTTCTTGCAAGTAATCTTAATGTGATTATAGAATGTTAGTTTGCTCTCAAATTGTACGCCAAGATCTCTGACTGATGAAATTCGCGAGAGAATTCGGCCATTCATTGAATAACGGAAAAATAACACTCGCGACCCTCTTGTAAAGGATAAAAGATTGCATTTATCAATATTGAAATCGAGTTTGTTACACCGCCCCCAATCTATTATATTATCTATATCAGACTGAAGACGATGACAATCATCTAAGGTGACAATCTTCAAAAAAAGTTTCAAATCATCAGCGAATAACAAGAACATAGAATTTTTAATAACGCTTGCTATATCATTTATGAAAATAGTGAACAGCAATGGCCCCAGGTTTGAACCCTGCGGAACACCAGAGTACGTGCAAAACGGCATTGATTCGAAAAGCCCATACGATACGTATTGTTTTCTGTTCCTAAAATAACTACCAAAAAGCCTAACAAAACCATCAGACAAACCGATCAATTGGAGTTTTTCCAAAAGAATGTCATGATCGACCCTGTCAAATGCCTTCGAGAAATCATTGTAAGAACAGTCAACTTGCAGTCCTTTATCTAACGCCGTCGACACGTAATCCGTAAATACCATCAAGTTTGTGTCGGTTGATCTTCCGACTCTGAACCCATGCTGCTCATTAATTATAAATGGTTCAATCCTTTTTAAAATCATATGATGCATAATCATCTCAAGAACCTTAGCTGGCGCTGAGAGAACAGCCACCGGTCTATAATTTTCCACTGATGATTCTGCGCCATTCTTAAAAATTGGTGTAATCTTAGATATTTTCCATATTTCAGGGAAAATGCCTGATTTCATAACGAGATTAAATATATAACACAAAGGACTTTTGATGAGGTCAATAATTATAACTATATCTCGTCAAACCAACCACTCACACAATTTGGTATGTGACAAAATTGACCAAAAGCAGGGAAGTATTAAGTAGGACTTCCAATCCCGGTACTTTGTACTAGTCCCAGGATTTTGGGATTCACTATAGCACATAAAAATCCCTAAATAGAGCTAAAAAAAAAATGTCTCTGATTTATGAATAATTGTAGAATCTAGCAAATCATTGTGAATCACAAAAATTGTGGCATGATATTATGGTGGAGATTGTAAATCTGGCGCACATTTTTTTTCAACCATGTCTGCTCCCAATATTATATGTAGGTTTGGACTCCAAATAAAGCATCTCAACAAAATCTGTTTTCACGACAACTTGCTGTTAGTCAATGAATGCCTCGGCCACTCTATAAGTATAAAGATAATATAGCGGTTGGCTGCCAATACGTTAATAAGGGGCTCGATTAATCTCAAAACAATTCTCGGTGTTCTGGTAAAGGAGTAAATTTTTTTATCACTCCTATGAAATTACATCGACTGTGGAAAGGAAAAAGGACGTAACACACACATATCATTTTTTACAGAAGGCGAAAAAAACGTGTTTTGATGATTTTGGGCCATATGCAAATTATGAATTATACACAACCTTAAAGTGCACGGAGACTTCTAAGCTGGTGTTTAATTGACACAGTCTAATATTAATTAAAGAAATTGTCTAGGAAAAACCTTTATTTGAATCATTTTTCTTGGTTTTAATATTTTACAAGGTCATCTTTTTCAAACTTAAAAGTTAAATTTAGATAATAATTTGGCATTTGCAGCTTGCATCCTTTTGATATAACGCGTATCAAGTTGATATACATTGTGATAATCTAAAAAACGCTGTTTTGAATAAACTGTGGGTTACGTCTTTTTTCCTTTCCACAGTCGAGATTGTTACTTTATACACATATAATATGTAGCAATATGCAATTTACCGTTAACTTATCAATGTAAATGGCTAAAAATGTACTACTGTGTATACTGAAGCTGTCGTAGATAAAATATAAGTCAGAAATTGCAGTTATATACTGATTTGATCTGAGAATATTGTTTTCGCTTAAATTAATTAACAAGGCTCGCTTACCTTAGTAAAATTTAACAAGAGGCTCATGCGAGCCCCTCCGAGCCTCCTCCAGCCCACCCCTGCTGATTTACATTACACACAAAAAAGGCTTTGTACTTGGGCTGTGAAGCTGTGAGTTTACTTGTTGGGAGAAATTACTCAAGCCACAAAATTGGCCAGAAGTATTTTTTCAAGCGCGCGATTTAAGAACTTATCCGAGGCCGAACGGCTTACGATTCTGCCCTGCGCCTTAATCACATATGTGAACAGTTAATAACGCAAAACAAAAGCAATTATACAAACGAACAATATGGCTGCCCCGCTCGCAAGACGACCGCCATTAAACTTCGTTTATGTAACGGCAATTACAATTAAAACAAGACAGCACTAAACATTTATGTACACATGGAGAATTATGAATAATTATGATCGGATGATCTCATACGTATGCACCGGGGCCTCACATAACGCGTACTTCTACAACACGGTTTCGGTGTATAATTTCTGTTCGAGGGCATGGATGTATGTGATGTCTTGAATTCCCCCCTCCCACCCATCCTATCCTATGAACGGGACGTATCGAGAGCGATTAGCTAACCACTAGTCCTGTCTTAGCCCTTTCCTTCTATTCCTACTCTCTTTGGAAAAAGAGAGGTTGAGCAACTGAGTAACAATCAGTTTTCGAAGAAACATTTCTGTTGAGATAAACTCCATTAGGAGTCCGTATGCTCTATATTGGGGGCGGACATGGTAAAAAAAAAAAAAAAGGAGCCAGTATTTTTTATTATCGTTTTTTACTTCAATGCCAGTTGTGCGTAGACAACCAAACCTAACAACATTTCAACAGTCATCGTTATTGGCAATTTTTTTTTTAAATCTTACTATGTTTACACTGATAATTTGCTTCATAAAATACTGGCCAACTAAATACTCTAATGTGTAGTTTATCAAATATAGTTTAGTAAATTATTTTTAAAGAAATGACTTCACTACAGAAATGTTCTTTGGTATGTAAGGTCAAAAAAAAGTGGTTACTGGTTACGCCACCAAATACAACCGCAAAATTATTTATTTAATTTCATTTAACAGGAAATCTTTCAGTTCGTGGAAAAACAATATTAAAAACGGCCAAGTTTTTTTTACGATGGTGATTTTTTTGCATAGAAACATAATTCTGAAACGAAAACAATATTTTATTACTTGGTTTAAGCATAGAAATAATATCGGTTTGTATGAGTGAATAAGTCGAGTTTACCGCAATGATATACAGCTATGTACATTTAAGACGCCATTCTATTTAAATAAAAAACAAAATAGCTAAAAAACAAAATATAATGTGCTGAAAACATATTTTTTTTGCTCGACTATTCGGCAAATAGCTTCAGTTTTTTTATCAGTGAATAAACATCGTCCACCGCAGAGATATCGTAGTTAAGTTAATATTTATAGACCTTATTAAAAATAAAGCGATTTTTCATATAAAATAGTGTGAAAAACTGAATTACAAAAGACATTTGCGAACAAAAGAATTCAAAAAGTGACAGTAGCCAGCACGAGGAAATACAAAACACAACAAAAGAACATCGCACACTTTTTTTTTCAAAAATCGAACGTTTTTTTGACACATGCACAATTGACGTTTGTTGGTTGAATGTTTATTTTGTTTTGATTTACATCGATTTAACTGTTAAAACAACACATCATTAAAGTGAAATAGTATTAAAAATTGCACTGACGTATAGCGAGTAGACGAGGACCGCCCGTTCACTTAGTAAATGTACCGAAATACAACTATCTTATCCGTCGTCCGTTTTTATTATTAATGTGATTATTATTATTGTTGGGGGATCACGTGACCGCGCGTGGCGTGTTCCATGTGTTGTAGTGAAAACATAACGGGTGTCGCGGAAACAAAACGAAAAGTAAAAAGAAAACGCCAGGTACTACGTTGGTGGAATGTTGTGCCGACCGAAATACATTTTCGCGTTCGTTTGACGTTTCGCAGCCATAGATTGCGACGCAGATTTGAGACTGGTCGAGCTTAGTTGTGCTCGCTACGGTCACTATACTGCGATTGGCCTAAGCATTGTCATTGTCTATAATAATATTAATTAGTATGGATTTTGTATTTATTTGGCCATTATTTTTATCAACTTTTGGACAATATTAAATATAAGATGTACGGTATTATTATCAAATAATCAGTTTTCTTAAAAAGAGACCAGTATTTATTTATATTTAACCTTATTGCCAGCTTTATTTTGACAACCAAACCTAACTCTATTCAACCTGACCACACTTTTATCATGGCAACAGGCCAAACTAAAAAGAAAAACTTTTCTTTCTTTAGATAAACTGAACAAACACATTTTCATAAAATACTATGTATTTTTAAATACTTATGTCCGCTTCCAATCTAAAGCATATGGCTTTCAAATCGAGGTATTCAACGGAAGTTTTTTACGAGAACTGCTTAACCTCTCTTTTTTCGGACAGAATAGCAGGAAAAGAAGAATAAGGCTAAGACAATACTGGCAGTTAGCGTGTTAGAAAGAAAGATGGGAAGGAGTTTTCAACACCATAAACTCTCATGCTTTCGAACAGAAATCTATAAATCGATTGAGAAATTCTATTTATACTTGGACTCAAATCCACCCATTCTGACTCTGAAGCCAATAACTTTGACTTAATGCTGAGCAGGACCCAACAATAATTGTTTTGTTCCGTATTGCAACAAAAATATTTATCGAGGCTATAAAATATAATTCAAGAGTGATAATGTGTATTATTCTATTGTAGAAAAAGAGTTGCGCTATTGTTGTGAATATAGCTCATATGGAATGTTAACCATAGATTACTGTTAAATAAATAGACTGGGAACGGAACATTCGTTCTGTCTATGATTTCGCATTGCGTCATTCATGAATGAAAGCTACGGTGATCTTCACCCATTTTATCGCTGACCTTGCTTCAATGCGGTTCAATGTTGAGAAACAATAGCTGTGTTCGTTATCAAAAGGATCGCTTCGGATTTGAAACGATACATTAATATTTCAAATCATTTTTTTACGCTTTTATACATAAACAGAATTGGTAATAACTGTGAATTTTAATTGTTCCTTAGAATTTTACAATACAAAAATACTCGTTTATAATTCAATTCGTATGTACATATATACAATTTTATATTATGATAATGACGTCCATCAATTATGACTTTTTTTTTAAATTTTACGTCAAATATTCATTTTCCCCCTATAAAAAATGACTGTATATCCTCGATTATAAGACGCATGTTTCAACTATTTTGGTGTCTTTGAATTTGGGGTATTTCATATAATCAGGGGTGGGCTGGAGGGGGCTCGTGCGAACATTTTGTTCAATTTTATCAAGGCCGGCGAGCCCTTTGTTAAATTAAGAGAAAATAATATTCTCAGATAAAATAAACATATGACTGCGATATCTTACGTAAATAGTATCTACGACAGGTTCAGTATACACAGTAGTACATTTTTTACCATTTACATTGATAAGTTAATGGTAAATTGCACATTGCTACATATAATAAGTGTATTAAGTAACAATCGATTGCTTACTTTAGTATTGCTGCTAATTGCATAGGAGTAATAAAGTAAAATTCATTCCTTCACCAGAACACCGAGAATTGCTTTGAGATTAAGCGAGTCCCTTGTTAGCTAATTGGCAGCCCAACGCCGGTGGGAGGTGGTTCAAGGGGAAGAAGTTGTTTTTTTTTATCACTCCTGTACAATTAATTTTATGCAATACTTAAATAATCAATCGATTATTACTTATAATATGTAACAATATGCAATTTAGAGTAAAATTATCATTCTAAATGGCTAAAAATGTACTACTGTGTATACTGAAGCTGTCGTAGATAATATATAAGTCAGAAATTGCATTCACATACTTATTTGATCTGAGAATATTGTTCGCTCTTAAATTAACAAGGGGCGAGCTCCTTCGAGCCCTTCCAGCTCACCCCTGCCTCCCACCTTCTTTTGTTTAAATATTTACTGGACGTCTCTAATGTAAACTGTAAAATAATTATATATATTTAAAAATGAGTTGAGTAGAAATAATTTTGTACACATTGTAGTAAGATAAAGTGTCCGGTCTATTTTTTTTTTATCTAAATAGATTGATTTACTTGCTTACTTATGTCAAGTTGTTGTTTATTTGAATAGCTACAAAAGATAAAATTATTCAGTTCAAGGTCGGTTGAGCTTGGTTTTGTTGCCTATGCCGACTCTTTATTTATATCGGTAACCGGATGAAACAGAACATGAAATAACAGAACATGAAAAAACAGAACATCCTAAAACAGAACATGATAAAACAGAACGCGATAAAACAGAACATGCAATAAGAGAACGTGACAAAACAGAACAATGAAAAAACAGAACAAATTGATAATTCAGAACAAGTTTGCGAACTCTATGGCATTGCACGTCTGACAATAGATAACATAACGTCTGACAGTATGGTATCTTTAGAAAACTCTAGTATTGATATGTTTTACAATTAATTATTAATCTCTATATCGTATTAGATCCAAAAATGATTTTATAATTTTTGTGAAGGCTTGATAATCGCGTTAAAATCACACAAAAAACGGTGTCACGGAAAAATATTTCATATTTCGCATAATTTTTCAGTGTTCTTCATATAAATGGGTGATTTAAACGCGATTATCAAGCCCTCAAACAAATATTTTAAATCGTGGCGTTTTTTTAGGTTAATTTGTGAAATTTTTCGCCGTAATAATCCATGACTAGCTTTAACACACAATTATCCATAACAATAATACTTTCAAACTGAAATTAATAGATATTTGAAGATTATAAAAGTAGCAGTTGACTGATAAATTAAAGCGGACTTTAATTATTATCCCGATTGATCGTTTTTGTAGAATATTTTTTTTTGGTTCAAATAGTTTTACGTCGCATTTAGTTATATAAATAAAGAAGTTTTTTGAAAATTAAACATTTTTTTGGTATTATTTGATAATTTCCCGCATTATTCGTTCATTTATTACGGTCCCTTGAAAAACGTAGAATCGAGGTTCCACTATACAAATAAGGATATCAAATACAAGTAAATCCAAAACAAACGAGCGAACTGTCAATGTAGCTTGACCATAAGCAATAAATAAACAACAATTCATACTAATATTTAATATTTGTTCTCATTTATCTATGTTCTGTTTTGACATGTTCTGTTTTTACGTGTTCTGTTTTTTCATGTTCTGTTTATGCAAGTTCCCTATTCTGTTTTGTCATAGTTCTGTTTTATCATGTTCTGTTTTTTCTTGTTCTGTTTTTTCATGTTCTGTATTTTCGTGTTCTGTTTTTTCATGTTCTGTTCTTTCATGGAACCATTTATATCATATGACCCAGGGGTGGGCTGGAGGTGGCTTGGGGGGGCTCGTGCGAGCCCCTTATTAAATTTTGGCGCGGCCGGCGAGCCCCTTGTTAAGATAAGAAAATCAATCGTCTTAGATCAAATCAACACATAACTACAGTTTCTGTAGATAGTTTTTTTTTTTTTTAAACCATGTCCGCTCCTAATGTGGAGCATATGGACTCCTAATGGAGTTTATCTCAACAGAAGTGTTTCTACGAGAATTGCTTGTTACTCAGTTGCTCAACCTCCCTTTATCCAAAGAGAGTAGGAATAGAAGGAAAAGGCTAGGACAGGACTAGTGGTTAGCCCCGTTCATAGGATAGGATGGGTGGAGGGGGAATTCAAGACATGACAAGACAATTCATTTTATTATGAAACAAAATTTAGTTGCCATTTCATTTTTTCATTAAGCGTTGTGGGCTTCACCTTGGACCTCACGGGTTTGAGTCCCAGTACGAAACAGCATTTTTCGATCGATTTTCTGTTCGAAGGCATAGATGTTTGTGATGTCCAAAAATTTCCTCCCACTCTTCCGATCTTTCAATTCAACTGGGCGTTACGTGAGCGATAAGTCCTGTCGTAGCCTTATCATTCTATCCCTTTTTTTGTTTTGATTGTTCTGATTTATTTTTGTTTTGGGGAGCCACAACACAGCTTAGGGGGGGTATTGGTAAAACGATACAGGGAAGAGCATAATGGCGGGCGTCACGCAGCTATTTTTTGTAAATCCGTAAATAAAATAATTTACTGGCATTCTAGATTCGAAAATCTCGGAAGAGCTGTAAAAAAGGTGGGTTTTTGAAATTATAATTTTCATGGGAAGACAAAACAATGGTATGGGGGCCACTCAAAAATAAAGACACTCAAAAGGGGCCATGCTCCCAAAAATGTTGAGAAACACTGATTTAAAAGAGCGCTATATGCAAGTTATCGTGTATAATCATTTTCAAGGACAAAAAATATTTGCTCAAAGATTTTCTTAATTTTAACAATGCTTTTTATTATATGTTTGATGAATTACAATAGGAATAATTTATTATTATTATTTTAGTAATCTTACGTTAATAACAAACTGTTATTAACAATATCTTTGAATTCAAAACATATTATTGTCGATACAATCTTAATTTATAAAATGTAACGCCTTATAATCAACAATCGTCAAATTGATTACAAAACTTGCGATAATCGTCATCGAAATTTCACAATACAAAACTGGTCTAAGGGGTAAAAAAAATAAATTGCTAAATCTTCGACCGCAAACGGTAAAACTATTTAGCCATAACAAAAAGAAAAAGCTGTCTCATAGACAGCTGCATACTGACAATGTCATAATAAAGTGTCACAACATTGCTTTTTATTACAATTAACTGTGCTTTTAACGAATTGACCATTATTAAATTTTAAAAAAATCTTGCCTTATATTAAGTAAGCTGTTCTATATCTTATTTAATTTCTATTTAGTAATACGTGACTAAATTTTATATGGATACAACGTTTTGTAATATTCAAATTACACACATATTTAAAACTAATTGATGTAATCGTTAATGTGTTATGTAAAAAAATATTCGCGTCATAGTTTCCGGTTATATAAAATCGGTTTCATTTGCGCATAAGCCGACAATTCAAGTTTGAATAATTACGAAATATAATATATTTTTAGGTTAAGCAAATCGGTGTTGACACCTCGAAAGTTTCTTCGTTTGTTTTTCACGCGATGCGATTTTGTTTTGCAATTGTTACCATAGCAATTCGATTTGTTTGAAAATGTCGGACGATGGAGAAATCGAGTTGGAGCATCACAAACAGAAAGAATTATGCACGACAAGACCGCCTTACAGGCAAGGAAGAAAGTTGACAGCCATTAAGGTTTGGATTATGAAACTTATTTACATATGCAAAGGAAATCGTGCGCGCTTTTAGTGAAGTTAAACAAGCAATAATTCACTTGTTTTGCTTAAAAACAAAACAACTTTGAAACTGTGGATTCGCGAAATTTCGCAATAAAAAATAAGTTATTCCCTAATAAAAAACAGTTTATTGACCACATGGAATACCCAACCCTGTGCCCGCGGACCGATTCCTATGCGCCAGCCAACATTGGCCGGCAACATTTTTTTTAATTAAAAAAAAAAAAAAACTTTTTTTATAAATCTAAAAAATCATTTAATTTGCTTAAAAAAATGTTTATGCAGGTTTATTATATTCGTATAAATACATTAAAAATAGCTTCATGTATTGTAGATCATCATACATTACTAATTATGAGGCACTGGCCAATGAAATGCAGTGCCAAAGATCACACTGATTGAGATTATCATATTTATTATCCTTATCAAATTATAAATTTCCTTAGAAAAAATAGGTGGTGCCCGCCGCCCAACCAATATTTTAGAATGCGCTCCAAGTTCCAAAAAGTTATGAACCCCTGACAAAGCAAGTCGCATAAAAATATTAATCGGGCCATTGTTTACCCAGTCCTGGTTTAAGGGGCTTAATTTTAACAACACAACACACCAGATATTAAGTAAGGCGTACCGAGATCGGTTAGCTAACCACTAGACATTTAACTATGTTGAATGACAGAGTTACGTCATTTTTTCTTCTTTTTTCAGACCTACACGATAAACGACGAATCGGTGTATCTGTTGATATTTGGAGTACCGAAAATAAATCTGAGAAACGAGCTCAAAACCCAGTGCAAGAAATACGGCGCCTTGGCTTCGTTAACCCTCACGGCAGGCTACAAGACCGAACAATTCACGGAATGTTTCATGGCCAAATTCGATCGAATACAGTCGGCTAGGACGGCCAAAAGAAAATTGGACACGCGCAACTACTTCGGAGGACTTCTGCACGTTTGTTACGCGCCGGAAATGGAAAGCGTTGAAGAAACGAAACACAAATTAGACCAACGGCGGTTCGAAGTCAACCGACAGTTGATTAAGTACGAACTGTCGAAGCAATCTGTTGTGGACATACTTAAACACGATACGAAACTATCGCTTGTCAGTTCAGAAGTTGGTAACGTTGATAATATGCACAATTTACCGTTAATTGATAGTCGTACGCAAGATGTGAACAATTTAGATAGTTCAACGCCGATCTCTTTATTCTATTCACCTAATTGTCCGAATATTCCTTTAAAACCTGTCACCGAAATCGATCCTTTGCAAATTGAATACATTCCAGACAGTTTACCAACAGTAAATATAAATAACGACTCGAAAATATTACCACGTTTACTTTGGTCTAATAATGGTAACTCTACAGTTGTTTCTAACAGTAAATTGAATAGTAGAGATGTCGGAATGAATAAAAGATTTAAAGGTGTTTCGGAAGCGTTTATTCAAAATAATTTAAATTTTAATTGTTCAACGAGTAATTCAAATATTAATACGTTTTTTAACAAAGATACGACTTCAAATATTGGTGACGTCGATTGTGAATCGAGTCAAAACATTGAAAAAGTAATTGTCGATAAAAAAGAATACGTTTTCAAAAGAAAACGCAAGAAAAAATTGAAGAAAGTAAAAGAATTAAGTAAAATAGGTAGCGATTTTTTGAATTCTGTCGAAATTTTGAAAGATACAACGGAAAAAGATGGCCCTGCAGCTGATGCAACGGAGGATTTCGGAAAGGTGACCGTTTGTAACGCCTTTGCCGTGCCGAGGATTGTTAAATTACCCCAGAAGCCTGTAAATAAGATAGTTTTTAATATAAAAAGTGATAAATTGTTATAATTAATAATATAATATCGTCAATCTGCTGGCAGAAGTCTTTCTTCTTCTTTGGCCATGTTCGCTCCCTATGTGGAGCATATGGCCGCCACGCAGCACCTCCATGTTTCCCTGTCTCCCGCCAATCGCTTTGCTTCCTCCCATGACATGCCAGCATTCCTCAGTTCCGCCGAGTACATCCTATGGATAGTACCCGACGGACGTCCGGGACGCCGGAATCCCACCGGTCGAAAGAAAAGGCAGGCAGGATTGAGGCTCTCCGGATGTATCCGCAGCACGTGACCCAGCCAGTTCCAACGTCTCTCCATAACCACTGACGTGACGGGACGCTGTCTTGTACGCTCCCTTATCTCTGAATTCCTCACAAAATAAAACCACCTCACCCCCATTATCCGACGCAAGCATCTGTTCTTGAAGCTCAGTATACGGTTTTTCTGAGTCTTCGTCAGCAGCCATGATTCGCAACCGTAAAGCAGTACTGGCAGAATGCAAGCGTTGATAAGTGGCATTTGGTTTTAATCGAGTACAGCTGTGTGTCTCAGACAGTCCGCGTTGAGTTGAATGTGGCTCCAGCCATTCCTAAACGAATGGCGAACTCCTTTTTTGTACTACCGTCTTCGGGGATATGTACGCCTAGGTATCTGAAGCTGTCAACCCTCGATGATCTGTCCCGCGATGGTAAGGGTCCTATCAGAGTCATGACAGGTTTGGTTACACATCACATTGGTCTTACTAGATCACTTTTAGGGTGTTCACTGTCAATACTTGGTGGAAAGGCATTATATTAGTAAAAACACAATATTCCTTTGTACTTCATTCCACTTTATTTAATATGTCAGGACCGGTCCATTTTATCCGGACCACTTTATTAAATGAGCGAAACCGGTCCTGACATATTAAATAAAGTGGAATGCAGTACAAAGGAATATTGTGTTTTTACTAATAGGTCTTACTAGTGTTCATTTTTAGACCAATGCGACCTGAGTTAGTTCCTAACCCATCAATAGTCTCCTGGATGACCTTTATGGATGCTGGCAGAAGTAACTGACAGAAATGTGTAAGTACACAGAGATTTTTGGATGTTAATTCATTGTCTGGAATAACTCAGTTGGTGCATTATTGACTCTTACAGTACCTAGGTATTAAGTTTTTTTTTTTATCAAATTAGGCTGTTCATATATTTTGATTGTTTTTATGATGGCTTCACACAAAATTATAAAACTTTTTTTTTGACTATGTGTCAATCTAGGAAGATCATTACTCATTTCATTTTAGTGAATTTAATTCATTATTACGTTTAAATATTTTTCTAGAAACCATAACTCCCAATTTGAATCTCGATCTTTATTCTATTCATATATCGTCATGTGGTTCTCTGCTGACATTAACCAACTTTACACAAAGGTAGTTTTTTCTCGTTTTAAAGCACATTAGGCCAACACGGAATTTTACGCTCGATATTATATTTTGTTCTTCATTTGCAGCAAATGATAAAAATAACGTTCAATCAGGGACAAGGGATAAAAATGTTGCACTCAAATATGTACATAAGCTCTTTTTCCAAGAAATTTTAGAAATAAACAGCGCAATTGAAGTCTTCCGATTTTAAACGATCAGCTGCACATGCCTGGCTCTCCACTTTTATACCCTATATAAATATAATCATAAAACCTTTTCCGACAAACAAAAATAAATATAATCCTGAAAACTACTCACCATTCAAATCTGTGGGCATATTCCCATGGGCTAATCATTTTCGCCAGCAATGACTTTAAACTCAATGGTACATTTATTTCTTATATAAACACGAAACATTCGTTAGTGACAAAATCTGTGTGAATGTACAAAATTTGAACGATTCAAATTTAATATTGAAATTCCACCAAGCGTCTTCAGTCGAAATCTTATCTTAAATTAAATCAACACCATTTGTAAATCTAATTTATTATGGAATAAAAAAACGACAATTTATATATATTTTGTTTTATTTCAAGATAATAATAATAATATTCTAGAATTTATATTTTCATATATTTTTTTTTATACAATTAGAATAGAAAAATTTGGTACAAAAGATAATGCAAAAACAAAAAAAAGAAAAAAACTAAAAACAAATCACATATAAACATTGGACAACTTCACACATTATTGAATATAAAGGTAAGTTTGGGTCGCTTATGGTCTATCTTAACCCGTCACACGCGAGTGTCGCAGCATCTGTGACAGCATTATTTCATGCCCCGAGCGCTAGCATCGCACACGTTGCAATGTAAACATTCAACTGTCGATATTGAAAGGAAATCTTTTGCGTACAGGACTGAATGTTTTATTAAAATACTGCTACCTGTTTAAGGTTGTCAAAACAATTAAGTCTAAACATTATAAACATCGATTTTTCAAACCCTTGCAATTAGGGCATCCAATCCCGGGATTGACATGGTCGTGATTCCAGGATTTCGGTATTGAGAAATCTTAAGCAAATCCCGATAATCGACACGAAATTGGCAAATCGTGGATTTCAAATTCCTCGGTGAGCTAAAAAAAAATGAGCTTCTGTGACAATCTGGGGGAAAAGTATACCAAATCGGGAATTTCAAATTCCTCGGTGAGTTTCAAATTCCTCGGTGAGCTAATCCCATTCCCGAGATTGGAAAAAGGCTCCGGGATTGGATACCCTACTTGCAATCTATCGTGTTCGCTGCTTTATTATTAACCAGTTTAAAAGATGGCAGGAAAATTTCGCAATTGCACAGTTCCCACCTTACTGCCGTTAAAGAATGACTGGGCGCGGTATCATTTTTAAGCTTTATCACGTAAAAATTGAATATTTAAGAGTAAAATTAAAATTACAAAAAAAACTAGTGTGTGCATTCTTATAGCAAAAAATGTGTTTTTCCATTATATGGTTGTGTTGGCGGCAATCATTCATACTACATTTGCGCACCGATCTAATCATAAAGTGGAATTCAAAATGAACATGTGTACTTAAGAATTGACTTCAATATAAACCAAACCATACACAGTCGAACTTGGTTTAGTACGGGGAAGATGGGACCGACTGAATTTGCTCGTTATATCAGAGAATAGGTATTTTTAAACCATTGTAAAAAAAATCCCGAAACAAGCGTGGCATTCATGAACTACAAAAGAAGTTGTTTATCGTAATGAAGTGCTGAGCCGCCGGCGCTGGTTGTTACCTACCGATATTTTTTTTCAATAAGGTAATTTTAGTTTACTGTAGTTTTAATTGTGTTGTTCAAATCCAAAATCAAAAATAGTTGGCGCCCAAAAGAAAAACCGTCGCGACCCATAGGTTGGGAACCCGTGGGTTAACGTGAATAATAACATAAAATTAAAAAAAAAAAAATTATCACTATTCAAGATGGATCCTGAGCACAAACAAACATGTCCAATAGCAATAGAAGTTTTGTCCAGAATACAAAAAAGCGTCAGTCCTCCATTGGCGAGTAATTGAAACATGAATTAATCAATGAAACAAAAGAGATCGCTGGGATCGGTCCGTGGCCATACAACGGAGGCGGTACGTTTTCATAATATTAATTTATTTTACAAAGCATAGATACCTAACTTAAACATTAATCATACATTTAGAAACTATAACTACAGTGTAATATCAAAATTTTGTTCTTACGAATTGATAATCGGTAATAATCAAAGCGTTTTAATTTATTAGAACATCATAAAAAGTTTTTTATGCAGTCTGTACATGTTATTAGTCACAACGAAAGCTGGAGACACACAATAACTAAACACCAATCCTCACCAACATACGTCTGGCATCCGACGACAATCATTCGGATTCCGGATAAAGTATTCTTACAACAAACGGTCGCAGATAATAGAATAGTTTTTGAAAACAAATATCATCCGATAGAAACTGTGGCCGTGGATCGCCAGTGACAAAGCAAAGCGTACATATTTCCAAAGACGGCAACCCAAAGAAGCGGCTCGCTGTTATCCTAGGAATGGGCGGAGCCACATTTAACTCGATACAGACTGCGGCGGACACTTGTTCAACGCTTGCACTATACTGGCGATGTTTTACGGCGGCGAATCACGGCACCAGACTAAGAGACTGTAGAGCTTTGAGAACTCGGAGATTATGTACATATATATACATTTACTTCAACTCGACTACGAAAATAGAGCCTTACCGAAATATGGACCGCGATATTTCGAATCAAATACAAACCAACGGGACATTTTTTTCAAGCGAGTGTTGTGTTTTCAGTACGGAATGGGTTAAAGGCAAATTATAATTTAACTGGTTGTCCGACATTGGTTCTAAGCTCATTTGGAATATGCGATGATTGCTGCGAGTCGCTCCCTTTCTCACTCGTTCATATTGAAAGTCACAGACGCGAGTGAGATGCAACAACAGACAAGACTTTGCTGTTGCGTCATTCGTACGCAAATGATACTGGGCGGTGTAGATTCATTCAACTGGTACACATTTTGGTATCCGTGGTATTGAATTTGATATACCGGTATTGCAATCCGTAGTCGGTACCAGTTATAAAATAATCACTCTACGCCCAGTTGTCAAAATATCACAGATCACCCTGTTTTCGGATAAATATTCAATGAATTTGAATCTCACACCACATCCAATTCTGAGTTATCCGACTAGTGAACCGATGTAATCTAGCTGCCACGGTGAATAAACAAGATACACTATTCGATAGAATGTCAGATTTATGTTTTTTAATACGGCCGACTTCCCGCCGAAAACATTGACTGTCCAGAATATAGTCGGGTACTGTCAAAAATCGTTGGGACATTGCCGCCAAATTAAGAGTTATTTTGTTATCAAGGTGTAATTAATAGTGTTTTAAGAAGGTAAACACATGATACTGAATTTTAATTGTAATATTAGTTAGAGGTGAAGTGAGCCAAGTGGTATTTTAGAAAAAAAATAAGTTAGCTAGTTAATGTTATTAGTTAACAAAGTAAAGACGTGATTGTACTTTTAAAATTCCAAGAAAAAAGTTTTACCATTTTACTAGTTGGCTCACTTCACACCTCTTGTATTATATTTTAATCGAATTGTGTTTTTTATTTAAATTTTGCATCTGTAATATTATGTAAAAATGAAAAACATCTAATCTATATTCTCGTTGTGGGCGGAGATGTTTTGGCGGCAATGTCCTGGCGGTTTTGGTTAGGGACGTGCCGACGTATCTCGAAATAGTTATATTTGAACAATGTCGCCACAGCGCCATTGGACATACACAAAAACGACACTAACACACCCCGTCGAGTCAGTACTACTACGAAGTTCGTAGGGTTAGGTCGTTTCGGACGCATTAGTGTGTGTATCAATGTAAGCCTAGTTTAATGCGCAGTTAACATGTTAAACAGGATGTAAGAAGTATTTGAATAAACTGCAATATGTTAAAATTTGAGAATTATTTAACTACACATATGTTTGTGTAGGTCTCAATTGCCAATTTTTATGAATCAAGAAACGTAAGTCTAAAGGTGCAAGAGGTGATAACCAACGTTCTCTCCAAGCCGAAGGTCTAGCTGCGCGGACCGATCAAATATCAATTGAACAACTGTCTTGTAGTGAGCGCCAACCCGGAATGAGTGCGCGGGGGCTTCCCAACAGCTGCGCGGCCGCGCACGCGCGCAGCTTAGATGGAACGTTGGTTATAACACTTGGATTTCGAGAAGTTTGGATAAATTCGAATGAATACTTGCAATCCATCAAAAGCGCCGTTAACATGTGTGAAAATGAACTTTGGCACGGCAGTAGCCGATTTGGGCGCGCCCTCACGATATATATCTACCGACGGCAGTCCCCTGCCGGATGAAAGCCTTTCCTATAAACATATAACATAATACCCATGGATTGTTCGTCACTATTGACATTAAAGAGATCAAAATTTTTAGAATTCGTTAGCCGCACGCAGCGATCTAATCATCACTATCACTGTCATCCTCGTGGATGAGCTTGCACTCGGGCCGGAGCCGTCGGAAGGTGGCCCTGGCCTCGGCCGTCACTCTGGTGCCCGAAACGTCCAAAACCCTCAGCGCGGTCCTCACGTTGGCCATAATCAGCAGGCCCCTGTCGGTGATGCCCGAATATCCCCGGCAGACGAGCACCCGAAGAGCCGTGGCGCGGTTCATGCACGGTATATCAACGGCGGCGAACCTCCTCAGGGTGTCGTCGGTCACCAAAACAGAATTGTCTAAATGACGCAGGTGACGAAAACTCGGCATGTTGTCGTCGTTTAGGTCTTCGCGGCGGAACATGGGGATCTGCGGCTGGACGGGACGCCTCACTCCAACTTCGAGAGGCGGCGACACGACGTTGCGTGGTATCCTAGCAAAAATTTGTTCGGCTCTATTAAGGTTATTGGCGGCTCTGGCTCTATTGAAGTTTATGTAGTCGTGTTCCGGACGCGGCGGTTCAACGTTTTGTCTATCGGCAGGCACTTCCGGCTGCTCGTTGGCATGTTGCCGTACTAAATCGGCCAAATTGTTCATGTAAATACGTCTAATCTGTCCATACTGGTTCAATTCACGTTGTTCGGGTACCAATCTTCCGTCATGCAACACGTGCCGCTGTCGGTTGATAAAAATGTGATGCATCATCCCTTGATCTTCATGGCGCTCGGCGTCGTTTTCCGGCAAACCTGGATCGATAACTCGAGCGTTTTCATTGTTCTCACCCTGGACATCGATCCCTGGTTGATTCTGCGGCGCGTCTTCGTTAGCGTTCTCTCTGTTGTTAGCGAAATCAACTTGCTCGTGTCCGACGTCGACCTGGACTCGAATATTGTGTATATTCATAGCGTTCAACGGCATTTCTGGGGCAACTATTACGGCGTTGACGTCGGCTCTCGGGCGGCGCACATTCACGTATATGACTTGAACGAGGCCGTTGTCGAATCGCTCGCCGTTGATTCTCATCGTGTAGCTCTCTTCTTGGTTGGGCTGGCGACCCTGGTTGTCTCCGGGTGCCGCGTTTCCATCTGTGAAGACATTCAGAAGCCACTGTTATTCAAGTTAAATAAAAAGTGTTATTTAAGTTTCTTAAAATTTAGACTTAAAAATTCATGTTTCAGAAAAAAAAAAGTGAATAAATCATCACTGTACCGACAGAAGTTAGCAAATGACAATTATTTTTAAGCATTCTACCAGAGCTGCTTTACGGTAGCGAATCATGGCACCTGACGAAGACTCGACTCGACTTCGAGAACAGATACTTGCGTCAGTTAAGAGGGGTAAGGGGGTTTGATTTCGTGAGGAATTCCGAGATTAGGGAACGTACAAGACAGTGCCCTGGTACGTCAGTGGTTGTGGAGAGACATTGGAACTGACTGGGTCACGTGCTGAGGATGCCTCTTCTTTCGACCAGTGGGATTCCGGCGTCTTCGACGACCGCCGGGTACCATCCATAGGACGTACTCGGCGGAACTGAGGGATGATGCTGGCTTGTCATGGGAGGAAGCAAAGCAATTGGCAGGAGACAAGGAAACATGGAGGCGCCATATGCCCTCAAAATTAGTATTCATGAATAATATATTGACTTAAATATCAACAAACTAACCTCGCTGAGTAGTCTGGCTTGCAACGTTGCCGCGAGAACTGCCGCTGCCAGATCTGCGATAAATAAAAAATAAATAAATTCTGTTATTATAGGTTATATCAAGGATTTAATAATAAAATAGTTAAGGTCCTGAAATCTACAATTTTGTTATGAAGTATGGTAAACCCTTCAAGCCTTCATAACCCTTTTACGACCGGTGATCGAAAAATCATCTCACAGTTATTTTTGCACAGGTACGGCGAAATGTGTTTCCTTTGGCGGTCGTAAAAGGGTTAAGTCATCACTTGAACATTTTAAAACTTATAGGGAATTGTGATTTGGCAGTGTTGCGGCAGCGGTCACCCGCACTCAATGTGTTGAGACATTAAAATGACACAGTTAACAGACCCATTTTCATTGGTGTGCGAGCATCCTTCTCGGGCGTCGCCGGCTTCGTCTCCCTCTCCGTCCTCTTCCTCGGAGTCATCTTCATGAGGGCAGGGCGGGTACTCGTCGTCGTCGGCCTCGTCAAACGGAACCTGCAAACGGAGAAGCAGGTCGTAAGCATGCAGCAGAAGAACGGACAATCTCAACAATAAACACTTATGTCTTTCATCCATTACAGTGAAGTTTTGTTTCAGCTATTTGTGGCAACAGAACACAGCCGTCTTTATTAACGCACGCTTAACCTTTTAAGCCTGGATGATGGACACAGGAAGCCAAAAAAATACTCTTTTTAAATGTCTTTCTACGATAACTGTTTGTTACTCGGTTGCTCAACTTCTCATTTTTTCAAAGAGAGTAGTGATAGAATGATAAGAAAAGGACAAGACTAGTGGTAAGCTAATCGCTGTGATGTCTGAAAATTCCCTCCCACCCTTCCGATCCTTAATAACTGGGCTTAGCGAGAGCGATTAGTTAACCACTAGTCTTGTCCTAGGCTTATCCTTTTATCCATACTACTTACTCTCTCTGGAAAAGAGGTTGAGCAACTGAGTAACAAACAGTTCTCATAGAAAAAGTTCAGTTACCTCCATACACTCGACATTGGGAGCGGAAATGGATTAAAAATAAAAATGGTGGGAAGAACATTTTTGACATCACCGACATCCATGCCTTCGAACAGAAATTGATTGGAAAAATGCTGTTCGTGCTGGGATTCGAACCCGTGACGTTCGGCATGGAATCCAACGACGTCGTCCACTGTGCCATGGACCCGATTGGCATCATACAAAATGCCAAATATTGTCCGGTTTTTTTAGAGCGAATTTCGACCAACCTCCAATTCCCAAGGTTCCATACATCCGCCGTCATTGGCGTCGTCCAGACCGACGTTATCTTCATCCAGATAGCTCCTCGACTTCTTCTTCCACGCCGGTATCGGCAATGCGTCGGCGTTCTCGCTGTTGGCAGACGCAGAGCTGGGCGTGGCGGCGGCCGGATGCGAGTTGTACTCTGCGAAGTTACGCCCCGTGATGGTCCAGTGGCCGCTGGATATCGCCCACGTCGTCCTGGGCCTGGCCGCCGGGTTGCCAGTAGGCATTTTTTCAGTCGAGGGCGGCTCCAGGTACAGCTCTTTCAGCGACGATATCCAGGTGAGCGACGAGACTTCTGAATCGCCCATGAGAGTTCCACGGATGTCCAATACCTAAAAACAAACAGTCAAACTTAGATATGATACTAGGGTAAACTTATTAACACTCTGCTCAATACGATAAACGAAATTAAATCAATCAAATACCACAGAATCGAAATATTTTTATACCTTAAGACGCTTTTTATCATTTGAATAAAACAACCCGAGATTCGAGACTTGCTAATTGAATAATAAAATTTGTATAAAAAAGATTTTATTTATTGTTTAGTTTTTGAAATAATAGCCTTAAAATTACTGACCTAATGGCATGTACTATTTTCAAATGAAATGGTTTCATCAGCAAAATAAAAGGAATCCCTCGAATGATGTGTAATAAAGAGTATATAAATATTTACAGTAATTACTACAGTTCTCGGGACGCGAGAATTTCCCATATCCCGGTACATAAGAAAAAAACCAAAATGTTCCGAATCCCTATTGTGGACAGTTCGGGTAGTTGTGAATTTATTCCCGTGTTTGCTGCACGAATCTTTGTTATTGTTACGAAAAACTTGTTTGAACACTATACGAGAATTCACGCATACCTCCAGCACCTTGAAGCCATATCGGGCGGACAAGCTGGCGTAGGCGACGCATTCGCCGATGCCCTGGCAGTCACGCAGCGACAACTTCTTCAGATTCTCCACTTTGCTCAGCTGCAGGAGCGAGTGTGACGAGAGCCAATCGCAGCCGGACAAATCCAATTCCTGCGACAGACAAAAGATTCAACCAACCATTAGTACAGATTAACCCTGGTGCTTTGAAAAAAGAATTGAGCGTGTCTTTTATTTTCAATCCATTTTGTTTTCCTTTATACATTACATATATTGCGTTTTGAATTACTCGACTTTTTACGACAACTTTGCACAAACGACGTTAGTGGACCGCTAAGACTGTTGCCCATGTTATATAGGTTCGTCGGCTATTTTTATCAATGCCAAAGTGTTCCGACTCACCACCAAATTCTTCATGTACTGGTGGAGATTGAAAAGGTATGTTTTGTTGATGGGAATGTTGTGGCAGACGCAGCCCTTCAGCGAGAGAATTTCCAGCGTGGAGGGACAGTCGCTGGGGACCAACTGGAAATTTAAAAAATAAAATAATATAATTCTAAGTAGAAGTAAAAACGTAGTCGAGTTGTTCAGATTTGGTAAAAAATCTTTCCGATTCGTTCAAATATCCTATCACTGAGCCAGTTTCTCTGCGAGTCGTCGAATCATTTGTTTTCTCACTCTGTCTAATATTGAAAAACAAGTGTTAGAGTGGTAGAGTAAGTGATTCGCATTGATTTGCAAGTGATTAAATAAAAATAAACAATCATTGGTTTTTTCACACATGACGAATGTCAAATATAAACATAATTGATATACACTCCTTCTAGTCTGTGATGAACCTTTGATTTCCTAATCAATCTCTGCCTCTGACTCCAGCAATCAATGTCCTGGGACACCCGTCCACTTAGAAAATTAGTGGTCGTACCGCAGGAGTAGAAAATGTGAAGGCGGTCAAATGAAGTAGTGCCATCGAAACCAACTTGTATGCCTATCCTACTGTTCTCTATCTTCAACTTTCAATTGGAGACACCTTGAAACTAACGTTCCCTCTAAGCCAAAGGGTTAGCTGCGCGGAAATTTCAAAGGTTGCACGGACCGATCAAATATTAATTGAACAATTGCAGTGCGCGCCAACCCGGAATGAGTACGCGGGGGCTTCCCAACTGCAGCGCGGCCGCGCACACGCTAAGCTTAGAGGGATCGTTGCTTGAAACTTGAGCTACCATATTCAAGATAGGGGCGTCGATAGCGGAGATAGACATGTCTCTTCAGAAAGGACATTGATCGGTTAATCCTCAGAAAAATTATATACACATAATAACATCATTCATTTAAAATGCGTTGTTTCAAGAAAGAATTTTGAATGACAGAAATATAAATTTGAATCGTTCAAATTATGTACATACACACAAATTTTGTCACTAACGACTCGGGTTTCGCCTTTCGTCATCTTCAGGCGTTCAAGTGCACGAATGAACTTGAACTAACGTTCTGTAAATGAATGTTTCTTGTTTATATAAGAAATAAATGTATCATCGAGTTTAAAGCCATTGCTGGCAAAAAGAATTAGCCCATGGGAATTGCCCACAGATTTGAATGGTGAGTATTTTTGTTTGTCGGAAAAGGTTTTATGATTATATTTATATACAGTATAAGAGTGGAGAGCCAGGCATGTGCAGCTGATCGTTTAAAATCGGAAGACTGTTCAATTGCGCTCTGTTTATTTCTGAAATCTCCTGGAAAAAGAGTTTACGAACGTCCGTATTTGGGTTCCCGGTAAAATGCTCGAATGGAAATTGCTCGAATAACAAGATAATCAATTTGTTTCCGTTTGTTTTGTCCGTTTGTTCCGTCTTAGCCCTAGTCTTCTATGTGTTCTGGAAATATATAGAAACAGTTTGAGTAACTAATTAATAAGCAGTTCTCGTAGAAACACTTCTGTTGAGATAAACTCCATTAAAAGATCATATGTTCCGCATTTGGAGCGAACACGGTTAAAATAAATACTTACAAAAATTATTTTTATATTTCACTCTCTAAACAAGTGTCGCACGAGATAAAAATGAAATTCGTAGAAAAAGTCGTGAAAAGTCGTTTAAATAACCAAGCAATTCGAATAATTTGTAATTCGAGCAATTTCCATTCGAGCAATTTACCGGCTACCCCGTATTTGGGTGCAACATTTTTATCCCTTGTTCCTGATTGAACACGTGTCTTTCCGAAATCAAGTGATTAGCAAAAGTAGACGTGTCTTATTTCAATCTAAAGGTTGCCATATGCTCTGATAATCTGGTATTCAATGTCCTTTCGGTTTTCCCGATATAAAATTTGTACAACAAAAGCATTGCAATCTATTGATCCCGGATTTATTTAAGTAATGAATTCTATCTTTATTGTTAACTGATAATTGACAGAAATATAGTTGTTGGTAAAAGTTATAAGTAATTATCGCAGCACAGAGCATTTGTTACAAAACGAAATTAAGGAACCCCCATGCATACTCACAGTCAAGCAATCGATATTACAATACTCCAGCCGCATCTCTTTCATGTTGGGACACCTCCACACCACGTCATCCATGATATTCTTGGTCATGGTCCAGCAGCTTTGGCCGTTGGCTTCCTCGTCTTCCCGGTGACTGTCGTCCTTAGCCGTGGAACATTCGCAATTGACGCTGTCCCCGGACCTGTCTCCGGATTTCGGCGACGCAGACGGACTGTTGTAGGGCTTCGGGCTGGAGTTGCCGTTTTCCTTGACGGGTGTGGTCTCGCAGTTCGATGTGGACGGCGCCGAATGCTGCTGGCAGTTCCCCGGCTTCAATGTCATAAATACCTGCAGCACAAAGACAGTGTCGGTCAATCTCGGTTCATTCAATACCTGCAGTTCAAATCTAACATATTTGCCAGCTTAAAAAAAAAAAATTGTAATAATTTCACATTATTTATTATAGATCAGGACCAGTTTCGCTCATCAATACTCGCATAGAGAAAGTGTTTTTTTTACACTTTACAGGTGAGCCAAGGAAAATTCTGGTTTTAACAGATTTGTAATAATCGGCGGAAGATGGAATAATCCGATTCTACCCTGAGACAATTGCACTCAGTCAGAATTAAATGCCTTCTGTTAAAAGCATGCATATTGACAGTGCTGCTTTAAGGTTGCGAGTCATGGCACCTTACCAAAGGTGCGATAAAGCGGTTTGACTTTGTCAGGAAAATGGAGATAAAAGAGTGGACTACCAACCCTACGTTACGTCTAAATTAAAAAAGTGACAATGGTCCTGGTTTGGAAATGGAGAGCCTGAATGCTACCCGTCTGTTATACTAACTAGATCAGTGTCTGCCAAACTTTTTTCTTTTACAGCACACTGATGAATGGAACTAATACAGCGGCACACCAAGATGCTGCAGATTATCTCCGAAACTCGTTTTTTTTTTTAGCTCACCGAGGAATTGAAATCCTCGATTTGGTATACTTTTTCCGCAGATTATTTTGAAAATTCTTTTTTTTTTTTTTTAGCTCATCGAGGAATTTTAAATCCTCAATTTGCTACCGAATAGGCATTATTTAAAATTGACATTTTTAAGGCTTCTTCCACCGCGGCACACCTGAGACTTCTTGCGGCACAGTAGTGTGCCGCGGCACACAGTTTGGCAGACACTGAACTAGATGGACTCCCCACCACCACCCGTTGTGTGTATGAAACCACGGCCACCTTCCACAACGCACTACAATTAAGAAACGAATTTACTACTCATATTCTTGGTCTGATACAGAGCTGCACGGGACCTATCTTCAAACCATACGCGATTGTGCTTTAAAAAGATAGGAAAAAAATTAACGTTTCCTTACATCGCATTCGCCGCCCATGTTGTGCATGCTGACCTCCACGTCCGAGTGGCTGACCCACGAGGGTTCAGATTTTTGACTCGCCGGTTCCGCCTTCGATTCCTTCGCATCTCTATTGGTGTTAGGCCTGGAACAGAATAAATTCAAAGATAAACCCTTTCAGTCTTGTCACCACTCTTATACCCTATATGTGAGTAAATACAATCATAAAATTTCTCCGACAAACAAAAATAAATATACAGTAAAACCCCCATTTACACTATATTCGGGACCGTGTAATTGGGGGTGTAAATCTCATACAAAATTAGGGATTTGGTTTTTTTCCGCGGAAAATACAAAACAAAGATTTCCGTTCGTTCTGCAAAAAAAACAAAAAAATGAAAGAAATATTGAGTTTTTGTAGTAGTAAATATCCCGCACACAGACAGACGCCCAGCTATGCGTGTATAGCCTGGCACGTGTTGAATACGTAGACGCTAGCCAACATTTGACTGTATGCGCGGCACAGACGACCGTCTCGTAGTTACAACAATGGAATGCGACCGTGCAATTGGGGGATTTGCGGCGAATATTTCAAGCCAACGTGTAATTGGGGGTTCGACTGCAGTACTTAAAATTATCCACCATTGAAATCTGTAGACATTCCCGTGGGTTGATCCTTTTCGCCACAGCAATGGCTTTAAGCCTATTGATAAATTTTATTTCTCATTTACACGCGGTACACTTATTTACTAAGCGTCAGTTCAAGTTCATCCGTGCACTTGAACGCCTGAAGATGCCGAAAGGCGAAACTTAGGCCGTTAGTGACAAAACATGTGTGAATGAACATAATTTGAACGGTTCAAATTTAATATTGAAATTCCACCAAGCACCTTCAGTCGAAATCTTAAAAAAACACCAGTTGTACAACACTTTGGTGCATAATGCTATACAGTGGAACCTCTCATAACGAGCACCTCTTATAATGAGTAATTTCCATAACGAGCAAAACAGATTGTGAAAAAAGTGCTATCTTAACGAGTGACACAGAGTTTAGGAAAGATCACTATCACATCGTTGCTTGCCTCAAGATGAATGACAAAGCGTGGGAAGGGGTTACCAAGAGGACCTTCACTTCTGCTTGTAAGAAGCTTTGCCAGAGAGCGTTGTCGAATGTGATTTTGAGGAGTTTGACAGTACCTGAGGAGTCTACAGTCAACGAAATTGTATCCATGGGACTGGAGGTGGATAACAATGATATTGATGAGATTGTGGAAGAGCACGGTCAAGGGCTGACCACCAAAGAGCTTGTGGAGTTGCATTGTTTTTCACAGCAATAATTTATGGGGGAGAGTTTGTTAGTGGAGGAGGAGGAAGTAGCAGAACAACAATCTTCCGGTGCAATAAGAGAAATGCTGAAAGCATGGAAAACTGTTGCATCGTACATTGAGAAGCATCACCCTAATAAGGAGGTGGCTATGCGTTTTACAAATTTATTCAATGATAAATAATGATGCTGTCACATTTTTGCCAAATTTTGAAGCGTCGACAAAAACAAATGTCTCAAGACTAGGGAATCCAATCCCGAGCCAAAATGTTGATCCCGGGATTTCGGGATTAGAATTTTTCGATCCCGGGATCCTGGGACTGGTCCCGGGATCAGTACATATTTTTAAGAAATAAAAAATGATAATATTGGTGAAAAATAAATTAAACAATTTATTCTATATTATATAACCAGCCGTGGGCTACCAATACGTAAGCAAAAAGCTCTCATAATCTCAGTTATTCACAATGTACAGGTGAATGAGTGGATTTTTTAATAACTCGTAAAAAAATATGCGCCATCATAATTATTAAACGAACTTAATATGCAAACAGTATGAAATAAATACGCAATATAACTTAAAATAATTAATGTCAATAGCTGAAAAAAGTATCTACCTACTTCAGACTACAAGAGTACCTAAAAGAACACTAAGTCAGCGATTTCCAACCTTGGAGGCGCGCCTCCCTGGGGAGGCGTGGACTATTGCAAAGGGAGTCGCGAACAGCCTAAAATATGTATTTCCCTTTAAAACGTGTCTTTATTATTATATGAAATAAAGGATGGGGAGGCGCAAAGATTTTTTTTCTTCAAAAGGAGGTGCAGTAACATAAAGGTTGGAAACCACTGCACCAAGTAATTTTATTATTATTTAAAAATGTGCCCGAAATTAATACCAGTGCATCAATTGTTTCGCCATTTAGTCTACAGTTTCATTGTGCAAAGAACCAATAAAATATATTTATATATACATCATATCCGGCGACAAGTTCTTTTGTAGAAAGATCATTTTTTACAGTGAAAATAATAAGAACATTCAATAGAAATAGTCAAAGTGAGAATTGGTTTTCAACCCTAGCAATAATATTAGTCGAAAAAAAATTTAGACAATATTATATGCGGTTGTCGATGACTTTAGTCGCATGAAGTCGGCGGCGCGTCTTTGATATGAATCATACTGTTTATATAGAAAGCTAACCGAAATATGTTTTACTTATATGACAACATGTTAATAGAACAAAAGAAACATAAAACCACACAAAAAAAAACATTGCGAATGATATCTGATAACATTCATGAAGAAGATATAGAAAACAAAGGTAAAAAATTATTACTGATGTAAAATGCATTCAAATAAATGCGATAAGAAAATTTGATATCTTAGAGATCCAATTACGTTTTTGTATGCAGTAAGTCTTATCGCAAAGAATGTAAACTGCCGCTCCTCGCTTGAAAACCAACACGTTTGTTTTATAAGAAAATCAGTCCCGTTTGTTTCGGGATCATGTCTTCTAATCCCGGGATTGAAATGTATCAAAAACTGTACGGGATCCCGGGATTGGATTCCCTACTCAAGACGGCTTTTTAGGAAAAAATAATAAATTACTTGTCCTAATTAATAAACTAGTAATTTTTGTGTATTGTTTTTTGCAAATCGAAATCTCATTCCAGGTTGTTACGCTCCATAACAATTTCTAAGTGTGTAATTTTATTTGAATAAACGTTAAAAATATAAAAAATGATTTTTTTTCCCGTTATGGAACGCATTATTGTATTTTACATTGTTTTATATGGGAAACATTGTTTCGCTTAACGAGTGTTTCACATAACGAGTAAGATTCTGGAACGAATTAAACTCGTTATGAGAGTACTTTCGATGTTTTCGGCGGTAACTTTGTGGAAGTTCATTTTAATATAAAATTAAAAATAACTTTGATTATTCCACGTATTGTGCCACTGTGACACGTGTTTCGCCTCTTTCAGAGACACCTTCGTCCTAATCAAAGTTTTTTAAATTTTATCGTTATGAGAGGTTCCACTGTATATATTTTAGCCTGCTTTTATAAGCGATACTCAACTTTCATATTTTTTAATATAGAAAATCGGGTATTTGACAAAGAATTGTAAATTTCAGCGAAAACGTAATAAACAACAAGCCAAATATACATGTGCTCCTGTTTATTTTAATTCAAAACAAAATTAGAAAACATGAAAGTTTATTTTTAACCCACAATTGCATATATTTTGGTGGCCTATTTTTTTAAGTTATATTTTAATATGGTTGTACTCGATTAAAACCAAATGCCACTTATTCAACGCTTGCATTCTGCCAGTACTGCTTTACGGTTGTGAATCATGGCACCTGACGAAGTCTCAGAAAAACCGTATACTGGGCTTCGAGAACAGATACTTTCGTCAGATAAGGGAGCGTACAAGACAGTGTCCCATCACGTCAGTGGTTATGGAGAGACTTGGAACTGGCTGGGTCACGTGCTGCGGATGCCTCCGGAAAGCCTCAATCCTGCCTGCCTTTTCTTTCGACCGGTGGGATTCCGACGTGCCGGACGTCCGTCGGGTACTATTCACAGGATGTACTCGGTGGAACTGAGGGATGCTGGCATGTCATGGGAGGAAGCAAAGCAATTGGCGGGAGACTGGAAAACATGGAGGTGCCGCATGGCGGCCATATGCTCCACATAGGGAGCGAACATGGCCAAAGAAGAAGAAGAAAATTTTAACTGTCTGCTGATTTTTCATTGCCGAAATCACCGAATTAAAAAAATATTTGTGCATATATATATTTTATTTTTTAAATGATGCATCAAACATTTGCTACGCCATCTCTGTAGAGAATGAGACATTTGTCGCATTGGATGTATATATTTCAACACGTCAGTCAGACCGCGCGAAAAGACTCGAGTCATCCAAAGCCAACGTGTTAATATACCAAGACGGAAAACGGTGCAACACTAGATTGACAAAAATAACATAAGAATTCATTCGCTGCGGGCCACCGATAAATTAGATAGTGCGGTTGTACGTTTACCTGCCAACAAGTCCCCTGATGCAGAGGGATTGCGTGATAGGACGGAGCTTCCGCACGTAAACGGCCAACGCCTTCTCCCCGATGGCCCTCCGTCTCAGATCCGCCCACACCCACAGCGACCTGTCGCCGCACAGCCTCTTCAAGCGCGTGCACGAACTGTGAAAACACAACAGACATGAAATCTATATACTAACATAATAACAGTAAAACCCCCATTTACACTATAGTCGGGACCGTATAATTGGGGATATGAAACTCATACAAAATTAGGGATTTGGTTTTTTTCCACGGAAAATGAAAAACTAAGCCAGCTATGCGTGTATAGCCTGGCACGTGTTGAATACACAGACGCTAGCCAACATTTGACTGTATGTGCGGCACAGACAATCGTCTCGTAGTAACGACAATAGAATGCGAGTGTGCAATTGGGGGATTTGCGGCGAATTTTTCAAGCCAGCGCGTAATTTGGGGTAGTGTAATTGGGGGTTCCACTGTATATAGGCAATCCGGAAGATACGTTTGAAATAGATACATACAAACTGAGGGCTTTGAGATCTCGAGGCGGACAGTTCCTCAGGATTAACAGCAGCACGTCGTCGGATAGGTGGAGAAGATCCGGCGCAAGATACTCCTCGCCGCCCCTGGACCTCTTGACGATTGCCGCTACTAAAATCAAAGAGATATTTCGTTCAGATAACAACCCCAACAGTTGGTGCTAAAGCTCGTCTATGCTCTTTCGGCATAGAAATGATTTATGTCGGGTCTATAGCAACAACATTAGCGTCCACGCCGGACCTCACGGGTTCGAATCCCAGGACAAACAGCATTTTTTCGATTTCCATTCAAAGGTATGGAAGTTTGCGATATCTAAAAATTTCCCTCCGCCATTCCAATCCTTAGTCATTTGAGTGGCGAGTTTATTTTTACTAAATTAGGTTTTTTCTTATATTTTGATTATTAGTCGTATTGCCACACACAAAAATATAAAAACCTTTTTTTTGGATACGGACCAATCTGGGAAGAATATTAGTGATTATTTCAAGAAGCAAATATTTTTTTTTAAATTATAAAACTCACAGTTAAAAATGTAAAGTAAACTAGTTCTATATTACTTTTGAATATTTTTCTAGATGCAATTACTTCGCTTTTGCGTCAAGATCTTTTTTGCTCTCATCTGTCTACACGTGCCGCTCTACAGACGTCGATTCCAGGAAAGAATCGATCCCAAATAGAATTTTACGCTCAATATTATATGGCTACCGATTTGTCTACAAATGTTACCCTTTTTTTAAAAAACCTTTTCTTCATTTGCAACACAAAATAAAAATTATGTGGTGGCCAAAAGTCACTGGTGAATGTGTCTAATATCCATATCTGAAGAAATAACAAATTCATCAAAAAAATATGAGAATGGCAATAGATGACAAGCTACTCCGGCGTACGGGTACGGCAATACTCATCAAAGGGTTAAATAACGGGGTGTATCGGAGCGATTAACCAACCACTAGACCTGTCCTGCACTATGCTTTCTATCGCTACTAATCTCTTCAAAAAATAAAAGTTGAGCGGCTGAGTAACAAATAGTTCTCGTAAAAAAACTCGTGGATAAAAAAAAAATTACCTTCATTGACATATCCATCTTCCTCCAACTTCCGCTTGCTGATGTTCAGAGCATCGTCGGAGTTTTCCAAGTCCATATCGAGGCGCCGGAAGTTTTACGTGAACTGAATTGTACCCCCGATACGTTAATCGTCCCAATGTTTTGTAAATACCAAATGGATTCGGTAGATAGCGCTTCTGACGCTGAGTGTTCACATGACAGCCGGAAAGGATGAACTGGAATTCAGAAAGAAACGAAAGTGTTAAAACATTTCTAAAGAAGGAAGGGTCGTTCGATGGAGACAAGAGTTAATCAAGAGTAGTTTTTAAATAGATTGCCGGTCTGCGAGTAATAACTTTATATAAAAAAATACTTGACAACCACTGGTTTCAAAGTTATTTAACCCTTTCCGGTCCACAAAAAAATAAAAAAATATTCCACCTGGTCCACAATAGATTTACAGTATCACGAGGGAAACTAATATTTGCAATTATATTTTTTTTTACTAGATTTATAGCAACAGTTTAATTTTTTTTCTAAATCTCTAAATAATGACCTTATTATTTATATTTAAAAAAAATTAAAGTATGATAACGGCAAAAGCATTTATCGTACTTTAAAGGTTTTGCCTTACATGTTATACAATATATGTATCAAGTTGCTTTTTTGCGTTTTTTTTGTAATTTTGGGCATTTTTGCAAGGTTAGAATTATTAGAACAATAGTACATATCGGTTTTAATTTTCAAGTGCACGTGGCAAGTGTTACTGTTGGAAAGAAGAATGTAGAACTTAGCGCCCGAGCTGCGCGAGTCGGCCCAGCCCATAAAACGACCCTTTTGTATCCATTGCAGGCATACGGTTTCACATTACAATGTTCATAAAAACCATTTGATTCTTTCAGAATACCACTGTAATAGATATGAGTGGGAAAAAAAATATATTCAATACATTTGAACTTATTTTAACTCGATACCAATAAAGAAAAAAAAATGTCGAATAACATTCGACATAGGACCCACGGGAATAAAATCGATGTCGAATGAGATTCGACATAGGACCGGAAAGGTTTAATCGTTCTTTAAAATAACATTAAAAACTGCCCTAAACATTCTCGAACATTGATTTCAGGACATTTTTTTTTCCATATCCACTCCCTATACGGAGCGTATGGTCACCACATGGTTCCTCCAAGATTCTTCCTCCCAGGTCATCCCAGCGTACCGTAGCTCCGCTGGGTACATCCTACAGATAGTCATCAGTGGCCTTCCACGTCGCCGGGATCCATCTGGTCGGTAGAAGAGACATGGAGGGTTCAGACTCTCTTGAGGCATCCGCAGCACACGTCCAAGCCAGGTCCATCGTCGCTTTTTTATTTTGGACGTAATAAGAGTCCGGTTAGTCCGCTCTCTTATCTTCATGTTCCTGACAAAGTCAGACCACCGTACTCGTAGTATTCGACGCAGGCATCTGTTTTCAAAGCATAGTAAACAGTTACTATGCGCTTTCCTAAGGTGTCATGACACTGTCACAATGCGTGCGTTGAACAGGAGGTGTCATAACGGAATGTGTATTCAATAAAATTAATATTTCTTCACAGTTTTTGTTTATTAACACTTTATAAGCGGGCGTTTTTTAGTGATAAGCGCAAAAATATATTACATCCTTAAAATCAACACAACTTCTAAGCCAGACAATATTTTCAACTGAAATTTTCAAAGAAATCATATGTGACATTTAATCATTGAAAATAAAATGAAAACATTTTGAATACATTATAATTTCACTACTTTTCTAAGCTGAATATAAAAACCTGTTATTAATTTAGTAGATAGCACTCCAGGTAATCCGTGTAAAGAGCTCGCGATCCGATTAGGGATAGCTGGAGCAACCTTTAACTCAATGCGGAAAGTCTGGGATTCACGGCTGTACTCGGTCAGAACCAAGTGCCTCCTGTTCAACGCATGTATCTTGACAGTGCTGCTTTACGGTTGCGAATCATGGCACCTTACGAAAGCGCAGAGTAACCGTATACTGTGTTTCGAAAACAGATGCCTGCGGCGAATGCTTGGAGTGAAATGGTCTGACTTTGTCAGGAATACGGAGATTAGAGAGCGGACTAACCAGCCTCTAATTACGTCCAAAATAAAGAAGCGGCGGTGGTCCTGGCTTGGACACGTGTTAAGGATGCCTCAAGAGAGCCTGAACCCTGCCTGTCTCTTCTTCCAACCGGATGGATACCGGCGTCGTGGAAGGCCACTGATGACCATTCTCAGGATGTACTCAGCGGAGTTGCGGGACGCTGGGATGACCTGGGAGGAAGCAAGGAACTCCACTTGTTATCAATATGAAATATTCAAAATATTCCGTAGAAAAAATAACATTAATCCATACCATACATTTATATAAATAATTATAGTATAAAATCTTCATTCCTACAAATTTACAATCACTGGTAGTGTGAAATCCGATGCCCTAAATATTCGAGAAACATGTGTCGCCTTTTTAAAAAATACTATGTGTGAGCGAACATTCAGGGCATAATAAATTATGAGGTTTATTGCTTATTGTCAAAAAGGGTCACTTTCCGCGGCAGTTATTTTTGAGAAACCATTAAATTATGAGTCAATATACCAACAAAAACGACAGTACGCGATAAACGTATTTTTACGTTTCCCGTCTATAATGTGTTAATGAAAAGAACAGAAATTCTTACGAAACATTTCCAGTATTCCATTCAGTCACTTTTTGCGGTGTAATACAATTAGAATTAAGTGAATACTCATCAAATCCATCTGAATCTCGGTTATAATGTAGTTGGCTGATTTTTTTTGTTTATTCCGATTTTGAATTGTTTATAAGGTTGCCGTGCTTCCGAAAACGGGCCATTTCTAGCTCTGCTTGGGGACAACATGATAGACTGCCTAAAAACAGGATGTATGGTCACATTTCATATGTGTAATATGGAAAGTATACACCGCCTGGTGTAAAACAATGAAGTACCCAAAGTTAAATTATTTTACGACGACTAATCATATTGGAACAATGCTGAATTGAATGAAACGCATTTATAAATGAAATGACTCGGTAAAAAAAATCACACATACGTGTAAAACGCTTATTCGGTCAATATTTCACAACTTAGTTTTCAACCTGATCTGTGATCCGTGCTGGATTAATATGACCGTGCATGGCGAGCCGTGATTTTCTTTAAAAAAATAAAATCTAATAAATATATCCTTTTTGGACATATAATAATAGTACATCACAAACACTTACCATATAAATACACAATGGATCATTTCCGTCATCATTAATCGAAAAACGTTTCAAAAACGGAAATTAGCTAGCAACAAATTTGAACACAACAAAAAAGCTTTTTTTTAAATCGTCTTATTATAGATCAGTGCTCCACAACTGGTATGCCGCGAGGTTATGCTGGGTGTGCCGCGGCGCGAATCTCTAATAAACGAAAAAAAACAAATAGTTTGGTCGATACTAATATATAATATAATTATATTATTATTTAAATATATGCCCCAAATTAATACCAGTGCATCAATTGTTTCGCCATTTAGTCTACGGATTCATTATGCAAAGAACCAATAAAATATATTTATATATATATCATATCCGGCGACAAGTGCTTTTGTAGAAAGATCATTTTTTACAGTGAAAATAATAAGAACATTCAATAGAAATAGTCAAAGTGAGTCGAAAAAAATTTTAGACAATATTATATGCGGTTATATGCAATATATAGGTTGTTGATGACTTTAGTCGCATGAAGTGGCGATTGATATCTGATAACATTTATTAAGAAAATATAGAAAACAAAGGTACCGAAAAATTATTACTGTTGCTGTTAAATGCATTCAAATAAATGCGATAAGAAAATTTGATATGTTAGGGATCCAATTACGTTTTTGTATGCAGTAAGTCTTATCGCAAAGAATGTAAACTGCCGCTCCTCGCTTGAAAACCAACACGTTTGTTTCGGGATCATGTCTTCTAATCCTGGGATTGAAATGTATCAAAAACTGTACGGGATCCCGGGATTGGATTCCCTAGTCTCAAGTACACACATTTTGTATGGCCGGCACCACAAGCATGAAATTGTTTGACGTGTTAACACGTCGCTGGCAGAGAACCGGTTAAAAGGAAGTTAAGTAATAAATCACAAATTCAAATCTACAGACAATGAATGTAGCAAATAAATTCTCACTCACTCTGATATATGGAGTTGAATTTTTTTTTGAGTAAATATGCTTTACAACATGCTACATTTTTTCTACCTGAAAATTAACAAAATGCAACTATTAACAATCTAGTTCTGTAGGAACTTTGATAATAAATAGGAAATGCTGAATTATCATACACGGGAATCTAGCAGAACCGAAAATTTACGCGAAATACGAATATATCAATATGAAAAGAGTCAACATGACATTTCAAATGGAACTTTTCGGAACAAACCGTGGAACATATTTGAAATATGGCGACAAATTTTCGTAAAAATATTTCGTAATTACCGTGAATTATCAGTTTTATTGATTCTTACGTTGAGTTTTTGGATATTTTCTTATTCCCAGTAAAGATTTCTAGTAAATTATTTTGTTTTCGACGGTATTCAGTTTATTTTCGGAGAGAAAAGAAGTAGCATGTTGTAAAGCATATAATTACCAATATGTGCATGTTATATTTTATGTTAATGTCAAAATATATTAATTTACCCAGAGCTGAAAAAACAATTATTTAGGGTTAATATGGTGATTTTCATTTGTAAATTGATGAAAAATTATTTAAAAATACATTTGTCACTTAATTATATTGTTTAAATCACTATTTTGCACAAAATTCTTCGATGTTTACGACCGAAATAAATGAGTTAGAAAATATAAATACATTCGTTGTCAGGGTACAAACAAACAATAGAAATAACATGACGGGACGTAAATTGAGTATATGGTATTTAAAAATAATCAATGTAGGTCCATGCACGTGTTTTGTATTGTAAGGGCACAATATTACGATGTATAAATAACAAAAACAATAAAAAAAAAAGTCACTAGTATGTAACAAGTACATGTGAAACGCACAATAAAAAACGTAATTTCAACGTGAAATGTGATGATATTTTTAGTGAACACTGTACAATAATGTTAGTTGATTAGTTTAGTATGATTTTTAGATGGTATGGGGAATAATTTCTGGGAGAAACAGTACGTATAAAAATACAAACACAGTGTACCGTCGGGTGAGTGGTCGCTCGATTGAAAGGTTGTTTTCGTCCTTACAGGAACGGATTTTCGCACGCTGGGGTTTCTGACACAAAGAACTCGCTTTTAGTAAAACATAAATAATAATAAACGCACAAAGAAACGAGACTCGAGCGTTTTTGGCCAACGTCCAAAAAATGTCGAAATCTGACGTCAAAAAACCGACACAACCGCCGTGTTTTGATGAACGGATCACAGATGACCGGAGATTGATCTGAACTTCGAACGAATTGCCGCTAAGAAGGGATACCAGTATACAAAATGTATGTTTGTAAAAATATTTTATTATTACTATTATTATGATATTTATTAGTAGTGTGGTCAGAAAATTAAATGAATTGTCAGTAGTAAATCAAAATGGTTAGTTAATATTATAAACGGTCCGTATCCGCTGTATCAGTATGCATGTGGTCAATTACCAAATATAACGGTTAGTAAGTAATGTAAAACGGTTGGTGTTTAAATGAAATAATCGGTAATTTGTATAAATGGCTAGTTTTATTTTGACAGCTGGTGAATTTTATCAAAAATGGTCAAAATTATTACGAGTTATGTGAAAAATAAACACATGAAATAAAATAATTTCTTAAGTTAATGTGTGTAGCAGATAATTCTATTTTAATAAATCTGAGGTCACAGAATTTTGATCTGTTTGATTAAACACACATTAGCTTAAAATAAATGTTAATTTATTCTTAAAGATAATAATACACTTTTGATGGGATGTTTCATTTGAATTTTATAACTATAGGGCACTTACATTGGGATTTGGCGTGGAAGCAAAAGAACGTGGTTAATACTGTCGAATAAACCGTACGGTATCCGGCATCCAAAAGTGTTGTCACTAAAGAGGCAAAATGGTGGCGTCCACGAAATAGGACAAGGTACAAATGGGGCGGGAAGAATGTCAGTGTAAGGTCTAATGTGTGGGAAACCGCGACGTTATGGCCTGTGCGTGAAAAACGCTTGAAGTAGGGGACATTTTTTCGAGAGTTTTCGTTTAGTCTATGTTTATCTGAATTTGTCCAACGTCTCAAACGTCAAACTCGTACGCAAAAAAAAATGGAAAACCGGATTGATGGAGTTATGTTAAATGGCGGTATTGATTTGGCCTCAGCATAATTATGAAGAGAGAAAAGAAAAAACGAAGTTGCTGGTTAAACTTTACAGACAGCGCTACTCCACTGCGTTAATTAACGAATAAAGGGAAAACTATCCAGACGATTTTGAAATTATTTAAGGATGGACAGTATATGTTTTTGTTACTTTGTAGACAAAGTTAGGCACAGATCCATCACGGGTTTTGTGCTTAAAAACGTATTGGCGGCGGAACGACTAAGCAGCAATTTACGATTTTGGCAAACGGTTATTCATTTAAAGACCTAAAATTCAGGGCAGGATATCGTTTTCGGATTGAGTATTTGATACAGAACTGCAAGCTATGTATTAGGCTTCTCAAGACAGATTACATGAAAAGTCATTTAAAATTCTCGTTAAAAACTATATTTGATATTATTTTAAAAAAATATTGAAATTAAATAAATATCGGCCTTATTATAATCAGTTGCCCTTTGACCTTTTACTTCCAAATAAATTGTTAAGATATGTCACTCATAGGTAGAAAGGCTTCCATGATGGATCTCCAAATTTCGACATTATTTACTTCAATCGTTTTATGTTCGGAAAGCATTGGTGTTTGTGTTATTTGTACAAAGTTCTCAGTTCCAATCCTAAAATTAAATGGGGCACACAAAAAGGATAGTTAAGTATAGTCTTCATTTTCTATCATAACTTTCGCGAAAAGGGTGGGTTAAGTACAGCATTAACTTCGATTGAGATAATGCCATCAGGAAGCCGTTGCTCACATTAAATAAGGGATGGAAAAATTTCAAAAAAGATGGTTAAATTATATTTAATTCTTTAATCAGGAAAAACGTTGTTATAGTATATAAACATATGCCTATTAATTTCTCAATAAATTGTATTTATTAAGTAACTATATTATTTTTTTTTTGTGTTCGAAACACGTCTGTTATCAGTATATAAATATCAGTCTATTATCAATTAGATTAAATTTATTAATTAGTCATAATTTCATTATTTTTGTTCTTAAAAAAATGTTAAAGAACTAAAAATGAATTTTTGTATGGTAGTCCAAGTGCACTAAATCGAATTGTAGAGAAAGAAATTTATATTAATAAGAAAGATTATCTAAGAGAAATAAAAGGGAAAATATTTTTTGAGTTTATTGCACAGGTTGATTGAGATTCTTTAGAATTTAAGCACCTTTGAAAGATCGAAACTGCAGTTTCGTCTATTGTAACATGCTGAATAAGAGTACGACATTTAAATAAAATGAAACTGTTAGGTATACATTAATTTGACTATATTTATGCTTCTTTTTAAATTAATTTACTTTTCATAATATTTTTCAAAAAAGTTCTATTGAAATTGCTTTTACTGAGTTTTAGTTTTCATGTGGACTTGTATACCAGGCGACGAATAGAGCATAGGATTGCGAGGAGATTTTTGGTTCGCTGCACGAGGGCGCGGCGTGTGCAGCGCCGTTATCGCGTGTACACGACGGCGTGCATTTTTGGCGTGCGGTACTTACTGGACGCGATTCGAATTTGTACGTTTACATGACCACGCTATCCGGACACTTGACATACGTAATCGTATCAGGACCGCCGAAATCAGGTGTGCGGGGGCTCCTATTGATGCTTATATTTGTTTGACGTTGCTCTGCTACATTCATTGATTATTATGGCTACAAGTGTATTTTATTTTGCGTATAATAATAACATAATGACAGATAAATTTTCTCTTTTCAAAAATAATTCCAAAAAGCCAAACACTTAAAACTTTTAAATTAATTATAAGTAACAATATTTATCGACATCTATCAGTTTAATATTTTTACATACAAATATTTTTCCTTTATAAAATCGTGCAAAAAGTTTACAATTCACTATTTATAATGAACAAACATTCTTTTTAAAAAGTCACTAAATAACCCAAATCGTCTTACTACTTCTAACCACTGACCGTTTATAAATTTCTACTGATATTTTTACAAAAAAATAATTCCCATTTTCCAATTAAATCCTGACCAAAACATATTTTTATGCTGATAATTTATATTTTTTAATTATCATTTATAATTTTTAACTGACCGTTTTATTTATTAATAAGTGATAATTTCTTTCATATTTATCGACCGTTTATCGAATAAACAATTGACCAAATAATGTTTCCATTCAGCTATATAGCACGCAATCATAGTTTGTCTATGAAACGTAGCCAAAACGTGGTGGACGTGGTGGATCACCATAGATAATATACATCTATCACGTTCCGCGTGTCGCACACAGAAATAATATACTAGTCGCAAATCAGTCGTTCGCAAATGATGTAGTTGCCGTCGTCAAATTTACATTCATTGTGATTTTATAATTCTTACATTAATAGAATTCAATGAGCTGTAACCAGATAATTGACCCCAGACAGTTCTTTCTCTACTGGACCTCGAACGGATTCTCAATGGCTGTTGGCCGGATGGATATGAATATCCCGATAGAAACAACGCTGTTCTGCCTTCTTAAACCATGCAAACTGTGAGTATTACTCTGAAAATTTCCTTAAATCGCCTCGCTACTTTTTGAGTTACAAAACAACTTGTAATACCTTCAACACGAAAGCCATTTGCTAAGAATGCTTATGATTGGTGTTTGCCAAACACTCGTGCATTCGAAACAATCGAGTCAGTAAACAACAGAATGATGCATTCTTAAAATGTTCATATTTTAGGACATATCTTATAGTATGCTTTATTGATGTGGTTTGACTTATCCACTGGCTTTTATTCGAGAAATAATTGACTTCCTTCGTTTGTTCATTATTTAGGAGGCACGTTGCCATTGCAATGATTTATTAAAATGGCGGCGCCGGCGTGATAATTATTAGGCCGTTGGCCTTTCAATTGTTATCAAATTTGTTGTACAACTAATGATTTATTATTTTTCTCGAAATTATTCACTCAATGATAGTATTCTATCTATGAGAAAATGGGTAAATTTAAATTTAGATACCAAGTCGGCATTTTTAGCTTCCATTCATTTGATAGAATGTGTGCCGAGTCGTGTATACATTGTGATTATCGAAAAAAAGCTGTTTTGGAAAATTGAGGTCGGTAACAGTCGATATGTATTGCTAAGGTCGTTTAAATTTTAGTTACAGCCATAAATTATCGGTCGGGCCTATATTATACAATAAGTCCTCTACAGTGGCACCCAACCATCTTTACACCGGGATTTGTTACATGCAACAACAAAAAACTTCGGCTTCCTGAGGGATGCATTCGCATTGCAAAATTCGGTAAAAGTGTCTTATAGCTAGTCATGGATTATTACGGCGAAAATTTTCACAAACTAAAAACAACGCCACGATTGAACACTGATAAATTACGCGGAATACGAAATATTTTTCAGTACTTCGCCTCCATTATTCATTATGGCCGCGCGGCCATACCAGATACATGAAAACCGTTTTTTTTCTTCAATAGTCGGTTTTTGTACAAGCTCTAGGGCAGGGATGGTGAACCTCTGTGGGTGCGCGTGCCAAAAATCATCAAATATTATTTCTCGATTGTGTGGCGTGCCCAAGCAGTATTATTTTTTTTAAAACAAAAAATAAAAATGATTTTTTTAAACGACTCGTTTGTCTTGGGAAATATTTTAAAATTATAAAACGGAATAAATCAATAATTCACGGATTATTTAATCAAAATTTTAATTTTTTTTTGAACTTCGCGTGCCATCCTAATTCTCAAACGTGCCGCCTTGGGCACGCGTGCTGTAGGTTCGCCATCCCTGCCCTGGGTGACTTCTTATAGTCAGCCTTTTAGCTTAAACATGAATAGTGTTGGCATTGAATAAACAAAATTGTTTAAATATGCGTCGGTAGTTAAACTGACTTCTGTGGTTAGTGGTCAACGTCGTTGGCTTCAGTTACGGGCAGTTTTATAAATTGATTTTCAATCTATTTATGAATTTCTTTTCGAAGGCATGGATGTATGTGATGTCTTGAATTAAATCCTATCCACCCATCCTATCCTATGAAAGGGGCTTATCGAGAGCGATTAGCTAACCACTAGTCCTGTACTAGACCTATCCTTCTATTTCTACTCTCTTTGGAAAAAGAGAGGTTGAGCAACTTAGTAACAAGCCGTTTTTGTAGAAACTCTTCTATTGAGATAAACTCCATTAGGAGTCCATATACTCCACGTTGGGAGCGGACATGGTAAAAAATAAAAGGCAAACTACTGATTTTTGGTGGCCGAGTACTGGATTTTTTTTTCCATTTTTTGGAAAACTGTTTTTATTTTATGTGTGGAATGATATTATCCGTTTTTATTTTCACTTGATTATACAGTATTCGGTACTTGTTTTATAAAATACCAGTGGAAAAAAACATATATTCATTAATTCAACATATCTTGCGAAAAACACACCCGTCCCTTAACTGGCTGACTTCTGGAACAATCACCCTAGAATAAAAACATATTTTTACATTACAGATAAGATGCAACATTTTTATGGATGAAACGCAGGTGAAGTCTCACACCGCCGTAAATTGGTCTAATTATTGCCGAGCAGTATGCGTCACCCACAGGCGTATTAAGTTGGGTGTTTCAGTACAGATAGATAAAGCAAAATTCGGAAAGACGAAATATCGGGGAAGACTGTCAACGGCAAATGGGTGTTTTTTGGACCCTTGCACAGGTGCTCATACCCAAAATATTGAATGTGTATGGAGAGATGTACGTTCCAGTGTGCTGTGGAATGGGCGGAGTGGAAAACGTCACAATGGCTTTCTGTGCGATCTTTTGTGGAAAGGACCTAAACGCACCACACAGATGGAACATCAGTCGATAGGTTTGTCTTCAATCAATAACTATGTATACTTTCAATACCTATTTTAAGACCTCGCTCACCGCGTACATAGCATTGGCGTCCTCCATTATCCGAGCGTTAATCATCGCATACGTAGCATTGGCGTCTTATTACACATACGACTTTGCGGCCAAAAATAAATTCGATGTTCAATATCAGCTTCGAATATTTGTCGAGAGATGTTTAAGCAAAGACTCAGACTATGAAGTAATGGTAAAAAATATATTAGTTTCATATTTTTTAACAGATGTCAGCCATTTTAAAAAAAATTGCTAGTTTATGGTAGACATAAATATTTTTGACGTGAATAGGTCTTTAAAATTGCTTCCATAGGGAGGCAATTCAAAAAAATTAATGTTAACGAAATCGGGGATACAGTTTGGTGTTGCAGCTTCATATCTATCATCGCTATCCAATATTCAATTGCATCACTGGGTAGCTAAAGAATCAAAGAATTTATTGTGCTATGTAAGGACTGTGATACATCGCGCGGGACGGAGGGGGGACTCGCCGCCATTTTGAGGTCATTTTTCTGTGTATCGAGATTTCTATTTACTATAACTTTTGACTCAGAGAAGTTACGATGTTCGTTCAAGTTTCAATTGTTAGCTCTCATCAAAATCTATCGATTGTAGATAAAACATTAGTGTAATATTGCGACTGTGACTATAATTAGGTGTTAAAATATAAAAAAATATATAATGTCGGGCTATACGCGTCAAAAAACCAAATCGAAATACAGAGGTTGTATACGGTTGGAAAGGGCTTTTCAAAAGCAATCGAATGGTACCATTAAAACACCATATGACCGAGTCAAGCAGTGCCGGGAACGTAAAAATGGGGCGTAACATTACCTATTATGAGACATATGCACGTACAACACACGGCCGTGTCCATGACGCAGCCACACCACATTTTTTTGCATTTAATAGTTTTGTAGGCATTGGTATTTATGGGGCAATATTCTAACACACATTATAAGTTACATGTGTCGTTGCACTCATAAGTTTTATATTTACGTCCCATTACAGTGGTAGTGAACCATTGATGCAGATGTACATTTTTATCAGGATATCTTGACATTATTTCAATAAAAGGTGGTTAGGTTTACAGTTTCCCATCTATGAAAAAAGATTTCGAGTGGTACGTATTTTCAATATGGCATCAAAATTTCATTGAAATACATTGATGCATTAAAAAGTTGTGGAAATTTTAATTGAACAATCGAAATTTGCTGATATTTTGTAAATATTGCCGTATTTGGCGTACAATATTTTGAAATTCGTGTAGTTGATAGTGGTTAATTTCAAACTGTCAGCAGCACAATGAGTATTGATTATTTCAATGAAAAAACCAGGGCTGTGGAGTCGGAGTCACGAAAAATGAGCGACTATTATTTTTTCAAAAATATATTTAATGATTTGTATTTAAACGTAATAGTCAAAAGTGTTGACATTTCATGCTTGACTAACTAAAGATGATTTGATGGTATACATATATAAATATAAGTTATAATGAAATTATTGAAAAATTTCCTCTGAGTCATTAATTATTATTTTAAAGCTGGACTATTTTAAAGTCGTCCTTTTTTCACGCGACTCCACAGCCCTGGAAAGAACAGTTGGTAGCCCTGAAACTACTAATTGAAAAAATGACCTCATTAATATTTAGCTGATATTTATTGTAATCTCCAATGATACATCAATCAATGCAAATATTCCCAAAATAAATTTCACGTGTATAAATTTTTTTTTGTTTGTTCACAGATTTGAATTCGTCACAAATATTAAAAAGAAGAAACGCACTTGAAGCTAAGAAATCAAACCATCCCACAACGCCCAGAATTAGACGTTTCGGCATGTACGCCATCAAGTCAGAAAAATAAATGGCCGAATTAAGAACTATTCCACAGGTTTTAAAAATTATCCGGATTATAACCTAGTTGTGTGCGCTTTAAAACAAGAGAAAGGGTTAACTCGCCTCAATATTTCTTGTGATAAACACCGCCTGATTGCAAGTGAAATCGCACATGAATACAGTCATGTTCGTGCAACTAACGTCCATACGTAATGAAAAAATGTTAAAAAGACAACAAAGACGTGAATAAGGTTGGTCGCTAGTACACGACAATATGAACAAAGGGACTCTTAACAGCTAGGTTGACTACTCGGTTTTCGCTGAATTTACCACCACTGCAAATAATGAAATAAAGCACTAAAATGGCAGATGTGACGCAGGATATGAAGAAGTGGCTTGCGTACTATCTGGAATTATACAACCCGTCAACAGTGAAAGCCGAACCAACGCAGCCCCATAATAGTACCAAAGCTTCCTAAAAATATGAGATGGGTGAATAGCTGGTTCAATACAACAAAACTGTTGTGGCTTATACCTGATGCTGTCCATGGCTAGTTTTCCCTGGAGAATATCACTGGCTTGCGCGAAGGTGCTTGGGAATCACCAATGCGGAAAGGTAATTGCTTTTTAATTATATTATAAAGCTTAAATTTCGTGGCTTCGTTCAGTGACGTACGGTGGGTGTTGATTTTAGGTGTGCCGTATATCAAAAATTAAAAAAAAAAACGAATGTTTTTAATGAATTTTATTGTTATTCATACGTCAGTTTGATAGTTTGCTTTCAAAAGCAAACTATCAAATGTCTCAAGACATGGATTTGCCGATAACGTTGTTATATGCAAATATTCCCTTTTGGATATTAGCTCGGTAGTGATATTTATTTTCATTCAAATGAAGACCAAGCGTATTGGGGTGGGCGTAGTTTACCAATTATAATCGAATTTTATCTCGGAACTTCTATATGAAAATTAAGTATTAAAAATATCTTGAACACGTATTACTCATAATTTTTTTAAAGTAAAAATATGTATACAGTACAACCCCGATCTACCGTTCTCGCATTGTTCGTTTTCCCGCATTTATCGTTTATTTTTCATAGTCCCGGCCAAACACCCATAAGAACAATGTGAAAGAATCCCGCGTTAATCGTTCCCCGATTTACTGTTTTCCTCGATCTATCGTTTAAATATTTTGGTCCCGTCACGAATATTATCCCGATTGACCGTTTTCGTTGAATATTTTTCATAAATAGTTTTGCCTCGCATTTCGTCTTCACGTTTTTTTTTTCAGTGGAAACCCAATCTACCGTTCTCACTATCTTCGTTTTTTGCATGGATTGTTTATTTTTTACTCAAACAAGACCCCGTCGTTTATCTAAATATTAACGGCCCGTCCCAATTATTATCCCGATTGACCGTTTTTGTAGAATATTTTTACATCGCATTTAGTTACATAAATAAGTTTTTTGAAAATTAAACATTTTTTAAAAATATTATTTCAAGATTTCCCGCATTATCGGTTTCCCGCATTATTCGTTCATTTATTACAGTCCCTTGAAAAACGTAAAATCGAGGTTCTACTTAATATCAATTCTAAATATATCTAATAAAATGAACCATTATTAGGTACGCCAAAATAAAAATAAAGGATTACGTGTCTATAAAGAAAAATTTAATTAAAGATTTCAACTGAAGGTGCTTGGTGGAATTTCAATATTAACCGCCCTACCATCTACTATCTAAATGTTGTTTAGAGTGTGCAGCACAACGTTAGCCAACGATGTTGACCTGGCCATGAATACTGCAAAATATATTTTTCCCTTTAAATTTACTACAAAAACATTTCTTTTTTTTTTTTAGATCATCGCACGCGGCGACATCGAGATTGACCGTCTTCCAACGCTCGTGAAAAACCGTAGTTTCCTGAATGCATCCGAACTCACCGCTCACCGTCCAGAAGATCTACCAACTGTGTGACCCAGCCGTATATTAAGTTCATTTGAATTATGTATGTATTTAAAAGAGGCTTAGGATTCCAATCGACAAATACTGAACTTCGAGATAGGTAATGGGGCTTGCGGTTACATGATTCAATTAAATTTCGAGTTTGATTCAAATACGAACATAATGGATAAGGGATTATTTTCATTTAGTGTTAGAAATCTTGTTCACATATTTCATGACGAGGATCAAGCACTCGAACTTCGAACTTCTTTTCATCACTGGTGACTTTTTTTTACTTTATGAGGACGCTTGATTTTTTATATTTTAGATTTTAAGTTTTTTTTTTTTTTTATATATTTGTAGCTGTTAGTTCTCTTAATGGTGGTAACTTCTGTAACTATGTGTGAGTGTCGCACACCCCTACGACCGACCCTCTTTTGAGCTTCCTCGTAGGCCTATCGAACCACTGGTGTCTCAGACGGTCTTGAAGATCTCTTGAGCGTCGTAGAGTCATCTTCTGATAAACTAAAGCGTCAAACGATCTTTATATACATATATAAAGGGTCCGCCAAATAACTTTTTTTTTTAAATGCAATAAAAAAAATACTACTGAATATTTTCTCAAATTTCTTTTTTTATTTGAAAGTACAATCCTTCCGGTTAATAATGGAAAATAATTTCATTCAAATGGCTGCCTCGGCTGGCCATGCAGTAGCCTACACGATCGGTCCAATTTTTAAGCACATTATCGATTGTGTGCAGCTGTATTTCACCAATGGCTTCACGAATATTGTCCTTTAAAGCGTCAATTGTCTCTGGCTTGTCGGCGTAACACTTATCTTTGACGGCACCCCACAAATAATAGTCCAGCGGTGTCAAATCACAGCTCCGAGGTGGCCAAACGACATCAGCTCTGCGGCTGATAATGCGATCTTCAAAAACAGGGCGCAAAACATCGAGTGTAGCTTCGGCTGTGTGGCACGTAGCGCCGTCCTGTTGAAACCAAATGTTGCCAATATCCTCCTCTTCAATTTTTGTGAACAAAAATTCGTTCAACAAGGCCCGATATCACGAAAAAAGCACTAGTTGAAAAAAAAAATGTTTGATGGCGGACCCTTTATATCTCAAATGTGTTGTGCGTAATGCAATTTACTCTATGGATTGGTATTTTATAAAGCTTATCGTTCTTTTTATACGTGTCGGTAATGAGAAGTCTGATTGGACGTACAATCTGGACTTATATTGGTTAAAAATGATTTTATACTCTCGTGTGTCACTGTAGAATTTCTTCGGCAGTTTCACGATGTGATATTACGTAAAGTTTTGTCCTGAATGATTTGTAAGGGTTTCACCCTTTCTGTGCTTACATGTACCTAGATGGGGCATGCGTACACCATGATCGGTTTAGTGATCGCTGTGTAGAGTAGTAATTTGCTTCTTGTGGCAAGGTTATTCTTTCCGCCCGTCATCGGGTAGAGTCTACCTGTGACTGGCTGCTTGATGCCATTTCGCAATTATGGGACTGCGAAAGGTAGGCCTCGAATAGTGTTGTGAAGGCCCGTATGGCTATCATGGGTGTATGGTTAGAATTGAGATATTGGACGTGTATAGATCATACAGTAGACGGGACAATACTGATCCCTGCGGTACGCTGGCTGTAGGGACAATTTATAATTCTATCCAATATCTAGTAAATTTAATATAATATTTTAATAGAAATGTAACATAGTGAAGTAAACATTTTACAATAAATACTAAACTATACATTTCCTTATCAATAATGGCATCTCTATCATTGTACTCATTTTCTATTGTAACCATGTGATACAATCTTTTCTTAAACTGAATGAAAGAACAAATGTAACTAGTGGACAGCTTACCAGAATACACAAAATATGATTGAGTGATGGAATTGGTAAAAGAAAAAGGAGGGTTAACAGATGAAATGCAAGGTTTGGGAACTTCTGGTACTAGGAAGCTAATCTGATGACTTAAATGATGCACCTCGTAGGTGGGGTCAAGAAATTGACTCGTTTTCTATCCTAAGTGCTAGCAAACATTTTTCCACTCTTGCGTGGTAATAGTAGAAAATGCCGCTTCTGTGAGTTCTACAATTTTGCTGGATAACTGTTCCACATTTTTTTCAGCAACTCATTGTTTTACTGTATGTAGCCCATATCAATTCAATTGGATTGAGGTCACAGTGAATATTTTGCATTATGGGTTAAAATAAGCTCGTAAAATTGGTCTTTGGCATATCAGTACTGAACATAATACCACGCTCATGAAACCAACTTTTCATTTCAACGATGCGATTGCTTATAAGAGTTTTTTTTTGTAACTGTTTTCCAATTGGAAATCTGTTCTTTTGCGTCAAAACTGGTTTCCAACCGTTTTGCAAACCGTCAGAAACAGTTCATCTCGCTTATATTCATCTTGTCTGTATGTGGTGCGACACCGTCTGCTTAGCGAATCCAACGACAGTTGCGTTTGTTTGGGAACTGCTTAAGAGGATTGAGGAACTGTTGGGTTGCAGGCGATGTCGGTGAGAGTATCACGTGTTGTTATTATTGGAGGTCCTGTCAGTCTCCACATCTTCATCATACTCAAGATTTAATATAATCTCTGAGGACAATGTCAAATGCGGATATAAGTTTTTTTTCTTTGAAAAATCTCATCCAACTCATATTCGAAATAGTGTCTCCCTTCACCAGTTCTATTTGATAAATCCTTGAATTTTTTATACTTCCTCTCGATCACCCTCCACCGATTTTCACAATTGTTTGCCGTATAGTTGCGGTTTTCTTGTTTGAGTGTTGTTGAGTTCGTAAAGCGAACATGCCCACTTTCGGCATGTGTGTTTTGTACAAATGTATTAATAACAATGTTGCCAGCCGATCCCAAGCTGGAGTAGTAGCTGATCCTTCAGGCACTGAGAAAAAAGTTGAAATTCATAATCAGTAAAAACATATTGTTCAGATTATTTACATTATTATACTTCTACATAGTAATTGTCACTAGATCAAAAATTCAACGTAAAGGTATTGTTGACGCGAAAACATTGTTTTTGTTTGGCGTCGAATACTCTTGTCATTGTGATAATAAAACCCACCCCTTAATATTACTCAACATCTCAGTCCCCTTTTTTCTGGTCTAAATGAACCTTCTGGTTTTCATAATATTGAAATGTAACGACTGAGTCCCTTTCTGAACGTCTCGCACGGCAGACTTAATGTCGCAAACGCCTATTTTGTAAATTTTAAAGACGTAAGCATGCTTTTTAATAATGTCCCCGTATTCTTCCGGTTGCATATTGGTATTTGCCTTTTTAAAAGATTTTTCAATCACACCAAATATTCGATTCGGTGGTATAAACGAATATTCAGTCGCAAGGAAATATTCTTCTTTGGCCACTTCCACCCTTTTCAATGAATTTGGTGAATTCCTCCTAAACCATTTGCTGAGCGGCTATATTATCGTTTAATTCTTGTTCTGCCCGGAACATCCGTCGCCCATAAATCTCGGTGACTTTATATTCGTAAAGTTAACGTTATTTAAAAACGTATTTACAACATCGATGACCATAAAATGACTTCAACGTTTTCTACAAAAGATTACCCAGTCACAGGAAATATTACTTCCACCCTTTTCAATGAATTTGGTGAATTCCTCCTAAACCATTTGCTGAGCGGCTATATTATCGTTGAATTCTTGTTCTGCCCGGAACATCCGTCGCCCATAAATCTCGGTGTCTTTATATTCGTAAAGTTTACATTATTTAAAAACGTATTTACAACATCGATAACATAAAATGACTTCAATGTTTTCTATAAAAGATTACCCAGTCACAGGAAATATTACTTCCACCCTTTTCAATGAATTTGGTGAATTCCTCCTAAACCATTTGCTGAGCGGCTATATTATCGTTGAATTCTTGTTCTGCCCGGAACATCCGTCGCCCATAAATCTCGGTGTCTTTATATTCGTAAAGTTAACGTTATTTAAAAACGTATTTACAACATCGATGACCATAAAATGACTTCAATGTTTTCTATAAAAGATTACCCAGTCACAGGAAATATTACTTCCACCCTTTTCAATGAATTTGGTGAATTCCTCCTAAACCATTTGCTGAGCGGCTATATTATCGTTGAATTCTTGTTCTGCCCGGAACATCCGTCGCCCATAAATCTCGGTGTCTTTATATTCGTAAAGTTTACATTATTTAAAAACGTATTTACAACATCGATAACATAAAATGACTTCAATGTTTTCTATAAAAGATTACCCAGTCACGGGAAATATTACTTCCACCCTTTTCAATGAATTTGGTGAATTCCTCCTAAACCATTTGCTGAGCGGGCTATATTATCGTTGAATTCTTTTTCTGCCCGGAACATCCGTCGCCCATAAATCTCGGTGTCTTTATATTCGTAAAGTTAACGTTATTTAAAAACGTATTTACAACATCGATGACCATAAAATGACTTCAATGTTTTCTATAAAAGATTACCCAGTCACAGGAAATATTACTTCCACCCTTTTCAATGAATTTGGTGAATTCCTCCTAAACCATTTGCTGAGCGGCTATATTATCGTTGAATTCTTGTTCTGCCCGGAACATCCGTCGCCCATAAATCTCGGTGTCTTTATATTCGTAAAGTTTACATTATTTAAAAACGTATTTACAACATCGATAACATAAAATGACTTCAATGTTTTCTATAAAAGATTACCCAGTCACGGGAAATATTACTTCCACCCTTTTCAATGAATTTGGTGAATTCCTCCTAAACCATTTGCTGAGCGGGCTATATTATCGTTGAATTCTTTTTCTGCCCGGAACATCCGTCGCCCATAAATCTCGGTGTCTTTATATTCGTAAAGTTAACGTTATTTAAAAACGTATTTACAACATCGATGACCATAAAATGACTTCAATGTTTTCTATAAAAGATTACCCAGTCACGGGAAATATTACTTCCACCCTTTTCAATGAATTTGGTGAATTCCTCCTAAACCATTTGCTGAGCGGGCTATATTATCGTTGAATTCTTTTTCTGCCCGGAACATCCGTCGCCCATAAATCTCGGTGTCTTTATATTCGTAAAGTTAACGTTATTTAAAAACGTATTTACAACATCGATGACCATAAAATGACTTCAATGTTTTCTATAAAAGATTACCCAGTCACAGGAAATATTACTTCCACCCTTTTCAATGAATTTGGTGAATTCCTCCTAAATCATTTGCTGAGCATCCCTATTATCGTTGAATTCTTGTTCTGTCCGGAATATCCATCGGCCAGTGTCTTTATATTCGTAAAGTTTACGATATTTACTAACGACTTAACTACATAAAGATTCTCGTCGAGATTGAAATGGCTTTTATATATATTTATCAATCTCGAACGAAGAGCTTTAGATACGTCATTTTATGAATAGCGTTTTTGCCAAAACACAATTGAATTAAAAAAGGGCTGCTGGAATACATTCTAGCAAATTCCACCCTGTTGAGGGCAATGGGCTTACAGCTACTTAAACTAAATTTTCTAATTGTCTACCAGTTGTCATCACAAATGGGCTTTGTGGGAACTCAGGCAATTTTTCGTTTTATAAATATCAGGCTGATATCAATTTTCATTTTTTATTTCAACTTGTTTAATTGTGTCTTTCTCAACTTGGATGACTTATTTTGCTTCTAAGCATTTCGAGCACATATCACTCCTTGGGTGAAGAAAACTTATATTTAATTTTGAGTTGAAAATTTTTCTGAAAAATGACTCGTTATAAACAAATTGAAAAGGGCACAGTTTATAAGGTACATTGTAACCTTCTTTGTCCATTTTTTTTTGTTTTTCGTATTATTGAATAATATGAAATCTTGACATTACTTGTAATTTATTTTTAGGTGAGTGTCATTTATTGTGAGAAATTTCTACTTTTGTTCACGATGTTATACCCCAAGAATAAATCCCCACTAATAAAAGTCATCAAGACCAATAACAGTTTGAATGAACTCTACGTAAACAGGTAGGTAGAATTAAATAAAAAAACATCGCTCAAGTGTTACGAAAATGTTTGTTTAGGAATTTACAATCACCAAAGTTTAATCACATACAACATTTAACAAACAAAATTTTGAATTATTACAATACCCAGCTTGCTCACACGATTTTATAATAGTTAAGAAAATTGATGCTAAAATCGGCGCAGCGAACAAAATGAATTTAATTTTCATCGGGATGGAAAAAATATCAGTTTTTTCATCTCTGACGTCTAGCCTTTCGATACGCTATTCGGGTAACTAAATCAAAGGTCTCTGGAAGCAAGTTCCAGGACCGTGAAGTGTCCCCCCACACACGTTGTGTTCGGTTCGTGTCACAAAAAGCAAGAAAGAATCAAAAATCAATGTTGCCATTTAAGGCCATAAACAATCTATATTACTGGTTACATGATAACAAAAATTTAAACACAATTAATTAAGCTTCAAATTTTAAATGTCTGCCAGTTTTCGTCATAAAAGTGGTAGTGGGAGCGGGTGACTAACCTCTTGTGTGCCGATTGTATTCGATTGTTGATGTAGGTTTTAATATTTTACTGCTCGTCTTCTAGTCCTTGTTATGGCTTTCTTTTCTTTCAGATGAATGAATGGCAGAAATCATCCTAATTTCTTTTCTCGATTGCCAAACATGCAATAATACAACGCCCTTTCCTTTGAAAGTTGATTTGCTCATTTGATCATTTGAAATGAGTTGGGTAGTCCCCTATTCTTTCTAATAGTGCCACAAACTTTTATTTTATTTAGTAGTAAAGATTTACGAATTTCTACAAATTTCTGAAAATATAGCCTGCATCACTTTCACATTAAATCCACACCAGTATTCCGTATTTCACAATTTTTGAAGCATTACACACTCTTAAGAACAATCTTAATCTAAACATAATTCTCGGTGGGGTTCGTAAATGTTCTGAAATGCGGATATAGGTTTTTTTTTAAAAACCTCATCCATCTCATATTCGAAATAGTGTCTCCCTTCACCAGTTCTATTTGATAAAACCTTAAATTTTTTATACTTCCTCTCGATCACCCTCCATATTCCGCTTATATTCATCTTGTCTGTATGTGGTGCGACGCCGTCTGCCTAGCGAACCCAACGACAGTTGCGTTTGTTT
>CM062843.1:4409590-4435952 GCA_031772345.1 Himalopsyche anomala
GGAACTGCTTAAGAGGATTGAGGAACTGTTGGGTTGCAGGCGATGTCGGTGAGAGTATCACGTGTTGTTATTATTGGAGGTCCTGTCAGTCTCCACATCTTCATCATACTCAAGATTTAATATAATCTCTGAGGACAATGTCAAATGCGGATATAAGTTTTTTTTTTTAAAACCTCATCTATCTCATATTCGAAATAGTGTCTCCCTTCACCAGTTCTATTTGATAAATCCTTAAATTTTTTATACTTCCTCTCGATCACCCTCCATATTCCGCTTATATTCATCTTGTCTGTATGTGGTGCGGCGCCGTCTGCCTAGCGAACCCAACGACAGTTGCGTTTGTTTGGGAACTGCTTAAGAGGATTGAGGAACTGTTGGGTTGCAAGCGATGTCGGTGAGAGCATCACGTGTTGTCATTATTGGAGGTCCTGTCAGTCTCCACATCTTCATCATACTCAAGATTTAATATAATCTCTGAGGACAATGTCAAATGCGGATATAAGTTTTTTTTTTTAAAACCTCATCTATCTCATATTCGAAATAGTGTCTCCCTTCACCAGTTCTATTTGATAAATCCTTGAATTTTTTATACTTCCTCTCGATCACCCTCCACCGATTTTCACAATTGTTTGCCGTATAGTTGCGGTTTTCTTGTTTGAGTGTTGTTGAAATCAGCTTTCACAACTGTCGTTGAGTTCGTGAAGCGAACATGCCCACTTTCGGCATGTGTGTTTTGTACAAATGTATTAATAACAATGTTGCCAGCCGATTCCAAGCTGGAGTAGTAGCTGATCGTTCAGTCACTGAGAAATAATTGGATATTCATAATCAGTAAAAGCATATTGTTCAAATTCTTCTACATGGTAATTATCTCTTATATTTGTCTGAACAAAAAGTCAACATAGCATTGTTTTCGTTTGGCGTCGAATACTTGTGTCATTGTGATAATAATACCCACCCCTTACTATTTATTACTCCACGTCTCGGTCCCCTTTTTTCTGGATAAAATGAACCTTCTGGTTTTCATAATATTGAAATGTAACGACTGCGTCCCTTTCTGAACGTCTCGCACGGCAAACTTACTGTCGCAAACGCCTATTTTGTAAATTTTAAAGACGTAAGCATGCTTTTAATAATGTCCGCGTATTCTTCCGGTTGCACATTGGTATTTGCCTTTTTAAAAGATTTTTCAATCACACCAAATATGCGATTCGGTGGTATAAAAGAACATTTAGTCGCAAGGAAATATTACTTCCACCCTTTTCAATGAATTTGGCGAATTCCTCCTAAACCGTTTGCTGAGCATCCCTATTTTGCCGAACATCACTCGGCCACAAGTCTCAGTGTTTTTATATTCGTAAAGTTTACGTTATTTAAAAACGTCTTTACAGCATTTAAGTCATTTACAACTTCGCTGACCATGTGATGACCATGAAATGACTTCAATGTTTTCCATAAAAGAATATTCAGTCGCAAGGAAATACTACTTCCACCCTTTTCAATGAATTTGGCGAATTCCTCCTAAACCATTTGCTGAGCATCTTTATTATGCTGAACATCCGTCGGCCACAAGTCTCAGTGTTTTTATATTCGTAAAGTTTACGTTATTTAAAAACGTCGCTGACCATGAAATGACTTCAATGTTTTCCATAAAAGAATATTCAGTCTCAAGGAAATATTACTTCCACCCTTTTCAATGAATTTGGTGAATTCCTCCTAAACCATTTGCTGAGCATCCCTATTATCGTTGTATTCTTGTTCTGCCCGGAATATCCATCGGCCATAAGTCTCGGTGTCTTTATATTCGTATAGTTTAATTAAATTTTTCAATTGAACTATTTTTACATACCATAAAAAGCGTAATCTATATATTAATAGCGGATAATGTAGTTTCGTTGCTGTTCTGTTGTTAGGTCCCGAGGTCTTCTTCTTTCGAAATATATTGGTTTGCATACTTGAACATTTGAGCTATTATAAAAATTTCAAAATATGAATATTGCAGTGCTGTTGATATTGGATATAGCAGCTGAGCTCAATTATGATTTTTATGAATATACAGTGGAATCAGAATCTTACTCGTTATGTGAAACACTCGTTATGCTAAACAATTTTTCCCATATAAAACAATGTAAAATACAATAATGTGTTCCATGCCGAAAAAAAAATCATTTTTCTTTTATATTTTTAACGTTCATTCAAGTAAAATTACGACTTCTCGCGGCAATTTTAACCGGGTCATTGCCAGTTACCCGGCTAATTTCACCACTTAGTATTCTACAAACATCCTTGCACCAACTATATACAATTATTCTAATACTTAAATCACACATTTTTTTTTAATAAAATCGGTCTTATGTACATTGCAATTTATAAAATCAAAATGTATTTTCTTTTTCAAATCTGATACGTGGCTTTGGTTTTTTTTTAAATGCTGATCAATAACATACTATATAATTAAAAGTAAGAGAAAATTTCGCGGATGGGTATTTAAGCCATGTTTTATTGGCATACTCGCGGACAGTGATAATATCCATGCCTGCCGCATCAGATTTGCCAAAAGAAAAGGCATTGCATGTAACACAATTTTAAAAAATGGTTTTTTGTAACTTCTTAACTACATAACCGGCAACGTAATATAATCTCCGGGGTTGGGAAGATGTTATACTCTCAGATAATACACCTTCAGGAAATAAATTTTCGTTTCCCGAATTTGTGTATGCATCTTCACCAGGAGCAATGTCTTCACTATCGCAAACAAATGTCTTGTGAGAATTGAGACATTCCCCTGAGTCATCAACCGTACGATTTGATCCCACAGATCAGCATTACATTCCGTATGTACCCCTCGGCTTCTTATTGAACCAAAGAAGTTATCTCGGTTGAAGTGACGGAGTAACAAAGAATTGAAGCCGCAGTCTTTCAGGTATGTCCAAATATCTCCGAACCCACGGATCGTTTTGATCCAGTTCCCCAAGGAAGGTGGTTTGATCCTCTCGCCGTTTCCATCAATAAATTAATCAACTCTGATTATATTTAACACTTATAGTTTATACATTGATGACCCAGTTCCATAAAACGATAAATCTTGTCTATACACCACAAAGGTACAACTATAAAAAATACTAGTTTTCTCTCAGTTCATTAAAAATACAACTCGAAATATCATTTTATGGTTTTGCCACCATTGCAATGAATTTGAATTGATGTAAATGACTAAATGGTTGAGACGATGAGACCAATAATATTTTTTACTCTTTTACAACTCGGTTTGGATGTGTCAAAACTTTGGTCAGTCGTATCTCAAAACTATCAATTTTACTAATCCTAAAAAAAAAAGATTACCCCAAATTTGTTGTGCTGTAAAGGGATAAACACTTTTTAGATTTGGGGATCCGGGATCGGGGGTTTAGTGTGTGTAAAAGTTTTAAGATAGATACATTAGCTCTGTTCTTATGCGCAAACGTCAAACCCAACATTCCAACCGAATTCCGCCAACCCCAGTTTGCAAGTGGCGCAGAAGAACAGGCAATTTTTTGTTGTGTTGCCAGTGCGTTAAATAATTATATATATTTTTTTTAGAGTAGCAACCTTTAAGACCTAAGCCAATCTATGGCCATAATTCAAGATTCATTCTATACATTATCTATGGATTTTGTCGCACAATAAGTGGGAAAAAAAGATATAAAATTAAATAATATATAACAGGATAGTTGTTATAACTATGTTAAAAATAAATACCTGGATAGAGTAATATTTCTTACTATTGAAATATGATATAGGATCAACACTTGGTTTGTCGATCCGCACATGACTCCCATCGATAACACCAATTACCCCAGGAAAACCATTTTGTCGAAATGATTGTTCAATCCGATTCTTCTCACTGTCGTTTGGCCAGCTGACAAATTCTGGGGATAAATTGCTTATAAAGCATGCCACAGTTCTTATCACCCGATGTAACGTGCTGATGGTGAAATCAAATCTGGTAAACGAAAATCCGTATTGAAAATGACACTGGTAAACGAAATTTGCATCAAGCGTTTCAATGCTCGGTCCACTAGCACGCGTCCATAATCTGTATCGTTCGGCGAACTTCAGTGGCTGCGGGAATCGGTGTAATATTTTCGCAGCTGAATAGAATTGACATCTTGTAAAAGTGGAAAATGCGAAACATATTACGATTGTGCATATTGTAAAAATACAAGTCATAACTTACTATTATCAGATTTACCATCACAGCCTTCTATAGCGCAAGTTTTCTTATTCATTTTTCGTTTTATAAACTTTAATAAACAAACGAACGTCTGACGGAATCGACTGTTAGTTTCGAAAAGTTTGTTGTTTTAGTCTGACATTAGATGCGTGTGCTGCCAAGACTACATAAATCATATTCAAGTCTAAGTTAATGTAACGGGTTCGTCTACCAACTATAAAACTATATTCATATTCTTCAACAAGGATCTGAGCGTATGTATGTATTGTTATGTTTGACTGAAACCCAAGCTTTTTAAAAAGGGGTGAGTCGCCAATCGTTGTGTCGATTGGGCGGCTCAATTACTTTATTTCAACACAATTTTAAATACAAAGTTTAGGTTTACACTTTCAAAATAATAAGATAAATTTATTTATATAAATTTTTAATTAGAATCAAATTGAGACAAAGACTTGAAGAATTGACACTTAGACTTTAATACGAGCAGTGCGTGTGACTTGTCCACTACTACATCTCGTTCTGTCTTTTCATTGTTTTGCTTAGGGCTTATATACTAAGTGTTAATTAGGCAGAATGATTTCCGGGCGCATTAGTGCCACAAAAACCTGATATTTTATCGTAATGATTTCCTTATCAAAAATGTTGTTATTGACGTATACATAAAATAGATCCACTATATTTCGTAAGTAACAATTGTCATTAAGAGCTGGGTACATAACATCCCCCTCCTTAAGAAACTTGCTAATGTTTTTTAAGCAGATTAGCCAGTTGTAATGGATCCTAATATTTCTTCTCTAGTTTGAATATTATTTCTAGGGTTGATTCTAGGTGAGAGTTCTAAGTCCTCTTGCGTATTTTCGCTTATTTCTGTTCTTGCTTTGTCTTTTTTGAATTTTACAATTTTGTATGATTTAACATTTGATTCATATCTTTTATATAGTTTTAACAGTACAAATAGTATTACAATGAGTGTTACAATAATACAAAGGGAAAATATGACCTTTACAAAGGTAGACGAGTGTTTAACAATGGTTGGTTGTTTTTCATAGTTTTCTAAGTCATCGTTAAATTTATTAATTTTTTCTAAAATCTCTTTTGAGTTTCCGTTTTCGATGTTGATTAACTCGATTGGTTTCACTCTATTTAAAGTTACGTTATTATTTTCAATGAGACAACACTTGTCGTTTACAATATTAATGTTTGTGTACGGATTTTCGTATTCTGTTAAGATACTGTCTGTACCTGATAGACTTATCAAACCATTATTTGTTTTACAATTTTTCTCAAGCTTAATAATTCCAGTGTGAGATATTTCTAAAATTAATGGTTTAGTTTTCTTGCAAAACATTGTTAATCTTTTTCTTTCGGATATAGTATATAACCATCGGTTATTTGACAATTTTTGCCAAAGATTAATTGTTCCTTTAATATTTCGAGAGTTACAAATTTCTGGAATAGTTTTAACTAAGTTAAACAATAGTTTCCCAATGCATATTGATATGTGTCGAAAGTACAGTGAGCTGTTCACAAATAAAAATTTCATTAATTAAAGTCTTACATACTAATTCTATATTATTAATTGGTACATATGTCAGTTCATCTGTAGATAATGCCATGTATGTATATGTTGGTATGATTAGTGAATATGAATCTGTGTCATTTTTATGTGGTATAGGTAATGGATACAGTTTGTATAATTTAAATTCATTTGGTAATGTTAAAGGTATCTGCAATAAGTAGATTAATTTACTGTTTTTATGATATACAGTGAGTTTTGATATTTCAATTATAAGATGCATGTTTTCTAGTAGTAGAGGTAATGGAAAGTTCATTCCATCTGGTAATAAATTGGATCTTTCGTTAAGTTCTCTAAATAGTGTGGCTGGTGATAATATGCTTGGATGCAATATGTTTTGTTTGGCCATTAGAATAGAGTTTATGATCGTGTTCAAATGTTCTGATAATTTTGTTAATGATAGTTCAATTAAATCACATTGTTCGGTAATCAGAAGTAGAGTGTTCGCGTACTCTAAATCATTTCCAGTTTTATAAATTGATTGATCTAATTTGATTAAATTGTTTTTCAGTAAATATTCGTTAGTTTTAAGTTTACTCATAGTTTCGTTGAATTTATCTATTGCGTCTTTAGTTATGTGAACTTGGCTTTTCATTAATTCCATTAGATGTTGTTCATCTGTATTTATTTTATTAATTGAATCTTCGTAATATCGAGCGTCATCTGCGTCTAATGTTCCGAATACTGTCTTAAAAATGGATCCTAATCCGTCAATGAGACCACGTTTGTCTCTTCTGCTATTAGTTAAGTGTATTATGTTTTCGAATAAAGTGTTAATGTCTCGAAGGTTATTATTCAAGGGTGTTACTAATCTCTTACAATCTACCCTACCATATTTCTTAATAATTATGTTGCACTTTAGAGTTATATTGTTAATATTAGTTGTTAGGTAATTTATCTCTAAAGGTAAAATACTTAAGTTTACGTAAGTGATGGTTGTCCATGTTTCTTCGCTTAATTTAAGTACGCCGATTTGGTCGAAGTATAGACCGTTTCCTTGGGCAATCGGTGTAACTTGTGCATGTGTGTAGTGTAATAATAATCTGAAAATTTAACCATTAAAAGGTTTAAGTTGATTAAAGTGTACTCTTTTATATTTATTGTTTTCTATAATGATCGTGATATTTTGATAATCGTGAATTTCCTTGATACGATATGGTCCTTTCCAATTCGCTGTGAGTTTTTTTGTTTAATGATCTAGGTGTTATGGACATCTTAAGCCATACCCAATCATTTACTTCGTATTGGTAATTAGTCGCGTTTTTGTCGTAGTTTCTTTTTGATCTTAATTTTGATTGAATTATATGTTCTTTCGCGGTTTGTCTAATTTTGGATAATCTTGTTTTTATATTATTAATGTATTGACCGTAGTTTAAGTTTGGATCTGAGTTTTCTATTGAACTAGGCAAGTTTGCTTTCGTCCCAAACACTAATTCGTATGGTGTAAATTTCGTAGTAGAATGTTCGCTTGTATTATAGCAAAACATTGCATAGGGCAAGAATGTGTCCCAATTTGTGTGTGTTTCATTCACGAAATGTGATAAATAGTCTTTAAGCGTAGAATGTGATCTTTCTAAGGCTCCGTTCGTTTGTGGATGATATGCAGTAGTTTTTAAATGTTTTATTCTAAATAACTTCGTGAACTCCTTCATCATATTACTAGTGAATTGAGTTCCTAAGTCAGTTAAGATAGAGTGTGGTACTCCAAAATGTGAAAAGAAGAGAATAAGTGTTTCCGCGACAGTCTCTGCGTTGGTTACACTTAATGGATATGCTTGTGAGAATTTGGTCAAGTCATCTTGTAATGTTAGGATGTATTTATTTCCATTGTATGTTTCGTTTAAAGGTCCTACGAGGTCTATTGCTACTCTTTCGAATGATGTAGAAGACGTAGTCGTGATTTCCATAGGTGCCTTAAATTTACGTCTATCTGTTTTATTACTTTGGCATTCTTTACATGTTTTAACGTAATTCAATATTTCATCTTTCATGTTAAACCATTTATATTTGCTTTTGATTCTTGCGAGAGTTTTGTGAAACCCGGAATGTCCCGATATAGTTGAGTTATGACATTCGTTTAATATTATCGGAATCTGGTCCTTATTTGGTTCTATTATTTTGTTATGACAAATTATTATTTGAATATTAGTTTTTCTAAATACATATCGAGTAAGCATTTTAATTTTTCCAAAATTAATATTATCATAATTGTTTTTAAAATTTGAAATAGCTACTTCAGTTATTTCATTTTCTATTAATACGTTTTTTTAAATTCCTTAAAGTTAAGAATAAGTCTCTCAATGTTGCCTTATCATAATAATGTATTTTTGTAAGACAATGAAAGTATTTTGTTTTATTATCTCTAGATGAAGTTATGAGTATCTGATGTTGTTCTCTTTCTCGTGTGTTAATGATTTCGTCACTTTCTTCCGCAATTTCTAAAGTAAATGGATTTGATTCGTCAAAATCCAGTGATGTAGAATATGCGATATTTTTATTATTTTTTGTTAGTAAGAAATCGTCACATTCATATAGATTATCGTATGCTATGCAAGGGTTTTCCTTTGCATATTTAATGTAAGATTCGTAATTATCGTCTTCAATTATATCCCCTAGTGTGAGTTTTAATTGTTTTTTCTTCGTGATAAATACATATTTTAATATCTGTTGTGTAGAATAAAAATAATATCATTTGTTTAATTCTTTTCCAAGCTAGACCGTCATGTCCGGTTGCTAGTTTAGGTAATGCTAGATTCTTGATTTTAATCTTGATAAGATAGTCTCTTAAATTTTTCAAAGCGTAGAATACGTTTTCGTAAGTAGGTTTGTGAAAATAATTTTCTTTAGTTATTAAGTGATAGATAATTCTATGATCTAATTTAGATGTTAAGAAATCTGTTATATCCTTTTTATGTTTTGTTAGTTCGTTATAATTGTTAATTTTTTCTTTTATTAATGAAGCTAAGCCTGCTGACATTTTCGTGTCTTTTGAAATGCAATGTGCAAGATCTGATTTACAATTTAGTAAGCTAGAATTTTCTTGTAATAATTCAATTTTCATTTCGTTTTGATCGAATTCTAAAAAGTCTTCGTAAGTATCGTGAAGTTTTATTCGTGATAAACAATCTGCGTTGTTGTTGATTTTGCCTGGTTTATAAATTATTTCGTAATCGTATTCTTCAAGTTTAAGTCTCCATTTGACTAATCTTGATGAACCTGGTTGCTTGATATTAAATAGGTATACTAATGGTTTATGATCTGTTACGATCGTGAATTTTCTTCCGTAAAGGTAAGGTCGGTAATGGGTTACTCCCCAATAAATTGCCAATAATTCTTTTTCTTTCGTGCTATAATTTATTTCTGCTTTATTTAATGTTCTAGAAGCATAGGAAATCGGAAGATCTTTTCCGATCTGTCCTTGGCTTAAGACACTTCCAACTGCATAATTTGAAGCGTCCGTAGTTAATATAAATTCTTTAGTAAAATCTGGGTATTGCAATAAAGGTGCTGTAGTTAAATGTTCTTTTAATTTTTCGAAAGCTTGTTCCTGGATGTTAGTCCAGTCGAATTTAGTATCATTTTTCAATAAATTAGTTAATGGCTTTATAGTTTTACTGAAGTCCTTAATAAATCTTCTGTAATAACCTGCTAATCCCATAAACGCTTTAATGTCTTTTGGGCATTTAGGTCTTGGATAATTCTTTACTGCTGATATTTTGTCTGGGTTAGGTAAAACTCCGTCACTGCTTATTATGTGACCAAGATATGCTACTTCCTTTCGCATAAATTCGCATTTATCTGGTTGTAATTTTAAATTGTTTGAGTCTAATCGTTTAAATACCTTTTCTAATTTTTCATTATGTTCCGTAAGATTTGTTGCGTAAATTACTATGTCGTCGAGATATACAAAACATGATGAACCGTTTAATCCTGTTAATACGTTATTCATTAATCGCTGAAAACTGGCTGGAGCCGTTTTCAATCCAAATGGCATTCTATTGTACTCGTAATGACCACTAGTCGTCGTAAAAGCTGTTATGGCTTGATCTTCTTGTCTAACCGGTATCTGATGGAAACCGTTTGCTAAATCTAGTATTGTGTAGTAGTTACAACTTCCTAATTGATCTAATATTTCAGTTATATTCGGTAAAGGGTATGCATCACCGATTGTTATAGCGTTAAGTTGTCTATAATCTATTACGATTCTCCATTTAATTTTTCCTGACGCGTCCTTTTTCTTAGGTACTACCCATAATGGTGAGGACCAAGGTGACGTTGAAGGTTTTATTATTTTATCTTTTAGCATTTGGTCGATTTGTTTGTCGACTTCCTCCTTATGAATAATTGGATGTCTATAATTTTTTACGTGAATTGTTTGTTTGATTCCGTATTTATTTCGTGGTTTACTGCATTTGTGAAAGTTAACTCATCGTCTACTAAGTGAAAGATGTGATTGTATGCATTACAGATTTCGAATAATGATGAAGCTTCTTCTTTGTTTAAATGATCCGATCTGATCGATTTACTTAATTGATTTATTCTTTCGTAAACATTTTTTATCTTATAGTTAAAATTATATATATTTATAGGTATTGGCTCAAGTGTAGCTTTTAAGTTCCGTACCGTTAGTTCGTTGTCTGTCGTATTTAATATAGTACAGATTGCGTCTGAATTTTCATCGACTTTTACTAACGCGTTTGATAAATATACTCCTGGTATATTCAATTTCATTTTTAATAAACCGCTTTTTACTTCTGGGTTTAATACTTTTATTTTTATTACTGTTTCAGTACGAGGGTTTATAGTGTAACTGAATGTTTCTTTATTTATTTCGTCGGTAGCTTCGTTACGCAATTTTATCGAAGTATTATCATTTATTATTAATTTCTCCGTTTTATAATCGATTTTAGCACAGAATTTTTTCAAAAAGTCTCCGCCTATGATTCCGTCATAGTGAAGGTTTAAGTCATCATCTTTTATTACATAGAATGTATGTCCTTCGCTTACATTGTCGAAGTTAAATTTTATGGAAATACTACCTAATGTTTCGCCCGTTTTTTCCTTATCGATACCTTTTATATCGACAATATCGTTATTATTAATTATAACGTTCGGGTCTACACAGTGATTTTTAATGATGGATATCCCTGCTCCAGTGTCCATTAAAAATCTACGTGTTAAAAATTCATTACCGCTTTTAATTTGCAGGCGTATATATCTCATTGTACATGAGTTTATTTTATAAATAAGGCAGGGTTTTAATTTGAATTTTGAGTCGCTTAGTAGTCTGTGAGATCGACTCTCCCCTCGACAGACAATTGCCCGTTTAAATGATTGATTGATGATGATCCTGGTGCTTTATTTGAGTCGTTGGATTTCTTTTTCCAACACTCGCTTATTAAGTGTCCGTTCCTTTTGCAGAATGAACACACTTTCGCGTTTTTCTCCCTCATGGAATAGTTTCGATTGTTATTATAATTTCTTGCGATATTTTTGTTAGTATTATTATATCCGTTATTATGGTTATTGTAAGCGTTTAAATTATTATTATTATTATAAAAATTGCTCGGATTACGCGCTTCGACGGCGTGTATTTTTCTTTCGAAATTAGGCTTCCTATCATTCCTTCTATAACAATTATTACTTTCGTGTCCGGTTTTCTTACATATAGTGCAATGTTTTTGTACTCTACGATCTAACATAGATTGAATTCTTTCTTCTTCAAGTGCAATTTTGAATGCATCATTTAAGTTATCAGGGCTTTTAGCTCTGACTATAAGCGCTACATTTGGATTAAGTCCATACGTAAAAAGTTGAAGTCCTAGTTTTTGAATGCTTTCTATTTCTCCCGCTCGAAGTTCGGTTTTACTGTTTTGGTTGATTGATTTAATACAATCGTTAACGCGTGATTCTAATTTGTTAATAAATTCTGTCACGGTTTCATTTCGGTTTTGCTTACAGAGTTGCAGTTCCATAAGAAGTTGAGCATAATGTTTTCTTTCTCCAAAGTTCCTGTACAATATTTCGCGTAATTGCACAAAAGATGTTATTGTTGTGTGAGAACATACTGAATACGCTTTTCCTTTTATCTGACTCAAAATGAAATTAAACAAAATTGTTTTCTGCTCTTGTGTTGCTAATACAAGTGCGCGTTCGCAGTTTGCGATGAAAGATTCTAGTTTATCTCGGTTACCGTCGAATGGTTCCACGAATCTAATTAAAAGGATTAGTTCCAAATTTGGAAATATGTAAAGTACCTCTTTTGAACTGTCGCCTTTCGACGTTCCTGGTTCGTTCATTATAATTTGCTTAAATTAAGTTTTAACTATTAAAATATATTAAAAGTAATGAGAAACGAGAGTGTAGTGTGTGGTGTGTAAATATGTTTGGCAAGATCACTGACAAATGTACTTACAGAATGATTGATACTGCTACAGGTGTCTTCATCTTCCTTGTAGTCCGTGTCTGTAGATGTGTGATGTGTGTATCCTCGTCGGTGTCCTGCCGTGTCTTGTTGTGTTTTCTTCGTCTTGTGTCTCTTGTCTTTTTCTGATAATTTCCGGGAAGGTTCTTTGGCTGCTATTTAAAGGATGTAGAATCCACCGTCTCGAGTCGTTGATTTGATTCTTGACGTTTTTCTTGTTGCCGGTAAGAGTTTTTCTGTGTCGATGCTTCTTGCGATATCAACGGAATTCGTATCTCTATGCTGCTACGTGAAGATAAATCTTCCGCGGGCAATTCAATGCCGACCCTCGTAAGGGCTCTGAGTTGCAATTTCCAACTGATTGACTGAACCCAGTTCGAGATACTTGATATCGTTCGTCACTCCGTTACGTTCTACGAGTTTTTCTTATGTCGATACGTCTATCGATTTTAGAAGTGAAGCAATCCCACCGCTATCACCAAAATTATTACTCTGTTATGTTTGACTGAAACCCAAGCTTTTTAAAAAGGGGTGAGTCGCCAATCGTTGTGTCGATTGGGCGGCTCAATTACTTTATTTCAACACAATTTTAAATACAAAGTTTAGGTTTACACTTTCAAAATAATAAGATAAATTTATTTATATAAATTTTTAATTAGAATCAAATTGAGACAAAGACTTGAAGAATTGACACTTAGACTTTAATATGAGCAGTGCGTGTGACTTGTCCACTACTACATCTAGTCTGTCTTTTCATTGTTTTGCTTAGGGCTTATATACTAAGTGTTAATTAGGCAGAATGATTTCCGGGCGCATTAGTGCCACAAAAATCTGATATTTTATCGTAATGATTTTCTTATCAAAAATGTTGTTATTGACGTATACATAAAATAGATCCACTATATTTCGTAAGTAACAATTGTCATTAAGAGCTGGGTACATAACAACTCGTTATGCTAAACAATTTTTCCCATATAAAACAATGTAAAATACAATGTGTTCCATGCCGAAAAAAAAATCATTTTTCTTTTATATTTTTAACGTTCATTCAAGTAAAATTACGACTTCTCGCGGCAATTTTAACCGGGTCATTGCCAGTTACCCGGCTAATTTCACCACTTAGTATTCTACAAACATCCTTGCACCAACTATATACAATTATTCTAATACTTAAATCACACATTTTTTTTAATAAAATCGGTCTTATGTACATTGCAATTTATAAAATCAAAATGTATTTTCTTTTTCAAATCTGATACGTGGCTTTGGTTTTTTTTAAATGCTGATCAATAACATATTATATAATTAAAAGTAAGAGAAAATTTCGCGGATGGGTATTTAAGCCATGTTTTATTGGCATACTTGCGGACAGTGATAATATCCATGCCTGCCGCATCAGATTTGCCAAAAGAAAAGGCATTGCATGTAACACAATTTTAAAAAATGGTTTTTTGTAACTTCTTAACTACATAACCGGCAACGTAATATAATCTCCGGGGTTGGGAAGATGTTATACTCTCAGATAATACACCTTCAGGAAATAAATTTTCGTTTCCCGAATTTGTGTATGCATCTTCACCAGGAGCAATGTCTTCACTATCGCAAACAAATGTCTTGTGAGAATTGAGACATTCCCCTGAGTCATCAACCGCACAATTTGATCCCACAGATCGGTATTACATTCCATACGTACCCCTCGGCTTCTTATTGAACCAAGTTATCTCGGTTGAAAAATAATCTATCTTTCCCCGACAGACTCGGAATCCGAAATCCCATGAATATTAGTTCTGTACTGCTGACGGTTTGCAAACTGTTTTCTAATTGGAAATCTGTTCTTTTGCGTCAAAACTGGTTTCCAACCGTTTTGCAAACCGTCGGAAACAGTTCATCTCGCTTATATTCATCTTGTCTGTATGTGGTGCGACGCCGTCTGCCTAGCGAACCCACCGACAGTTGCGTTTGTTTGGGAACTGCTTGTGAGGATTGAGGAACTGTTGGGTTGCAGGCGATGTCGGTGAGAGCATCACGTGTTGTCATTATTGGAGGTCCTGTCAGTCTCCACATCTTCACCATACTCAAGATTTAATATAATCTCTGAGGACAATGTCAAATGCGGATATAAGTTTTTTTTTTCTTTGAAAAATCTCATCCATCTCATATTCGAAATAGTGTCTCCCTTCACCAGTTCTATTTGATAAGTAGAGTAGTAGCTGATCCTTCAGTCACTGAGAAAAAAGTTGAAATTCATAATCAGTAAAAACATATTGTTCAAATTATTTACATTATTATACTTCTACATAGTAACTGTCACTAGATCAAAAATTCAACGTAAAGGTATTGTTGACGCGAAAACATTGTTTTTGTTTGGCGTCGAATACTCTTGTCATTGTGATAATAAAACCCACCCCTTAATATTACTCCACGTTAGGTCCCCTTTTTTTGGATAAAATGAACCATTTGGTTTTCATAATTTTGAAATGTAACGACTGAGTCCCTTTCTGAACGTCTCGCACGGCAGACTTACTGTCGCAAACGTTCATCTCGCTTATATTCATCTTGTCTGTATGTGGTGCGACGCCGTCTGCCTAGTGAACCCAACGACAGTTGCGTTTGTTTGGGAACTGCTTAAGAGGATTGAGGAACTGTTGGGTTGCAGGCGATGTCAGTGAGAGCATCACGTGTTGTCATTATCGGAGGTCCTGTCAGTCTCCACATCTTCATCATACTCAAGATTTAATATAATCTCTGAGGACAATGTCAAATGCGGATATAAGTTTTTTTTTCTTTGGAAAATCTCATCCATCTCATATTCGAAATAGTGTCTCCCTTCACCAGTTCTATTTGATAAATCCTTAAATTTTTTATACTTCCTCTCGATCACCCTCCATATTCCGCTTATATTCATCTTGTCTGTATGTGGTGCGACGCCGTCTGCCTAGTGAACCCAACGACAGTTGCGTTTGTTTGGGAACTGCTTAAGAGGATTGAGGAACTGTTGGGTTGCAAGCGATGTCGGTGAGAGCATCACGTGTTGTCATTATTGGAGGTCCTGTCAGTCTCCACATCTTCATCATACTCAAGATTTAATATAATCTCTGAGGACAATGTCAAATGCGGATATAAGTTTTTTTTTCTTTGGAAAATCTCATCCATCTCATATTCGAAATAGTGTCTCCCTTCACCAGTTCTATTTGATAAATCCTTAAATTTTTTATACTTCCTCTCGATCACCCTCCATATTCCGCTTATATTCATCTTGTCTGTATGTGGTGCGACGCCGTCTGCCTAGTGAACCCAACGACAGTTGCGTTTGTTTGGGAACTGCTTAAGAGGATTGAGGAACTGTTGGGTTGCAAGCGATGTCGGTGAGAGCATCACGTGTTGTCATTATTGGAGGTCCTGTCAGTCTCCACATCTTCATCATACTCAAGATTTAATATAATCTCTGAGGACAATGTCAAATGCGGATATAAGTTTTTTTTTCTTTGGAAAATCTCATCCATCTCATATTCGAAATAGTGTCTCCCTTCACCAGTTCTATTTGATAAATCCTTAAATTTTTTATACTTCCTCTCGATTACCCTCCACCGATTTTCACAATTGTTTCCAGTAAAGTTGCAGTTTTCTTGTTTGAGTGTTGTTGAAATCAGCTTTCACAACCGTCGTTGAGTTCGTAAAGCGAAACTTTACAAACTTTAAAATGTAGGGCGAATAAATGAGGCTGAGTGTTGGCAAATGTTACTGGGTCGACAAAATGCAGACTGTGGTTCACTGTCTGATGTTCGAAGTGCTCACTGACTTGAGTAAGCACGCCAATAATCGCTTAGAATAATTGAGCCCGGTCTAATTTTTTCACGAATAATTGGTATCAGAGTGGCAGCTGATCGGTCAGGAACTTTTATAACAAAACACTCTTTTGTTTCCCTACATATGCCACCAAAAATCCACTGCTGCGGCAAAACCCTTCCAGCATTGTTTTTTCGGTGTGTAAAAAGACTCTTCGATTTCTACGTGCATGCCCTGCTCACCAATTACCGTATCAGTTAACGAAACTCGCCAAACGCAAACTTCTCTTAAAAAGTTGTTCCAGTCTACTGTCGTATTTTTAGTAATAGACAAATGCTTCTCACAAAAAGATATGGAAGTCATCTCCTCTGACGAAGAGAATATAAAATGCACTACACTTTCTAATGGAATCCGGGAGCCCTCTAGCCACGTATTTTTACTTACGCCAACACGAGATATGCAGGTCCTTTTATTGCACATCCATCGATTACTTTGAGTAAATGACAGGTTCATAATATGACCATTGTCACAACTCGTCTCCCTCGGAATAATGCCGTGTGTCTGTAAAAACGCAACAGCAGTTTTTTCATCATTAATCTCATGAAAAAGCGCTTTTAAACTCGTCATATTGACAGTAAGTTGGTCAAGTAACTAACCGTTAATAAAGAATCTCAGTAAAACCATATAAAGAAAGGATGTCCTAAGTATTGATCTTATTATGTAATCGATACTACCCTTTCGATTATTCAGCATGTTATTTCATAATAATATATTGAAGTGTTACAAAGGAATCGGTACACACATGTGAAATGCATCTCTAGTGTGCGTCTGTACACAAACGAATATTTGTGTGAGTAAGCGTAAGTCCGTTAATTGAATACGCGGTTATCATTAACTTTAGAGTAGAAAACTCACTGACAGATAATCCATCATGGCCGCCGTGTCAATGTTACCAACATAAAAACATACGTCACATAAACAAAACAGTCATTATTATTGTTATTATAATTTCATTCTTTATTTTACATACCTAAGAAGCGTAATTGTCTTTAAGAAGCGTTAGAAATACTCCAAAACCACTAAGCGGAGTGCGAAACGAATTCCTTAACATAAATTCGTGCAAATAGGATTCGAATAAAACCCTACTTGTTCCGAACTGACGTTTCAGTTTTCGTTTAGCATGCATCCACATATTCTCGACTTTTGCGTATGCAATAAACTATCACTTGGATCCACAAAGTCCCTTTCTGAACGTCTCGCACTGCAGGCTTACTGTCGCAAACGTCTATTTTGTAAATTTTAAAGATGTAAGCATGCTTTTTAATAGTGTCCGCGTATTCTTCCGGTTGCACATTGGTATTTGGCTTTTTAAAAGATTTTTCAATCACACCAAATACGCGATTCGGTGGTATAAAAGAATATTCAGTCGCCAGTCAATATTACTTCCACCCTTTTCAATGAATTTGGTGAATTCCTCCTAAACCATTTGCTGAGCGACTATTTATAAACGTCTTTACAACATCACTGACCATGCGATGACAGTCACAGTCAATATTACTTCCACCCTTTTCAATGAATTTGGTGAATTCCTCCTAAACCATTTGCTGAGCGACTATTTATAAACGTCTTTACAACATCACTGACCATGCGATGACCATGAAATGACTTCAATGTTTTCTATCAAAAAATACCCAGTCGCAAGGAAATATTACTTCCACCCTTTTCAATGAATTTGGTGAATTCCTCCTCAACCATTTGCTGAGCATCCCTATCATCGAATTCTTGTTCTGTCCGAAACATCTATCGGCCATAAGTCTCGGTGTCTTTTTATTTGTAAAGTTTACGTGACTTAAAAATGTATTTACAACATCGACGACCATGAAATGACTTCAATGTATTCTATAAAAGAATACCCAGTCGCAGGAAATGTTACTTCCACCCTTTTCCATTAAATTTTTCGAACGCCTCTTCTTAAACCATTTGCTGAGCATCCCTATTATCGTTGAATTCTTGTTCTGTCCGAAACATCTATCGGCCATAAGTCTCGGTGTCTTTTTATTTGTATAGTTTAATTAATTTTTTCAATTGAACTATTTATACATACCTTAAAAAGCGTAATCTATGTATTAATAGCGGATAATGTAGTTTTGTAGCTGTTCTGTTATTCGGTCCCGGGGTCTTCTTCTTTCGAAATATATTGGTTTGCATACTTGAACATTTGAGCTGTTATAAAAATTTCAAAATATGAATATTGCAGTGCTGTTGATATTGGATATAGCAGCTGAGCTCAATCATGATTTTTATGAATATACAGTGGAACCTCTCGTAATGAGTTTAATTCGTTCCAGAATCGTACTCGTTATGTGAAACATATTATGTGCAGAATTTTTTTTTTAATATTTTTAATGTGTATTCAAGTAAAATTACATACTTATAAATTATTAAGGACGGTAACAACCTGGAATGTAATTTCGATTTGCAAAAAATGATAAAAAATCGACTAGTTGATGGTGGGGCCTAGAAATTGACTCGTTTTCTATCCTAACCACATGCTAGCAAACATTTTTCCATTCTGGCGTTGTAATAGTAGAAAATGCCGGTTCTGCGAGTTATACAATTTTGCTGGATAACTGTTTCACATTTTTCTCAGCAACTCATTGTTTTATTGTAGCCCATATCAATTCAATTGGATTGACGTCACAGTGAAAATTTGTCAGTGCCACTGGGTTTTTTTTAAATGATGATCAATAATTTGTGCTGTAGTTATGAAAATATATGAAAAATTCACGAATGGATATTCAAGCCAAGTTTTATTGGCATACTCGCGGCCACTGATAATATCCATGCCTGCCGCATCAGATTTGCCAAAAGAAAAGTCTTTGCATGCAATGCAATTTTTAAAAATCTCTTTTTGTAACTTCTTTAATAAATAGCCAGCAACATAATTTATGCTGCCGCAGACCAGGGAATGTGTTGTAATCTCAGATATTACACTTTCAGGAAATACATTTTTGTTTTCCGAAGTTGTGCATGTATCTTTATCAAAAGTAGTTTCTTCCCTTTTACTAATTAACGTTTTTAGGGATTGTAGGCATTCCCCTGACTGGTCATCCTCACAATTTGATCCCACAGAATGAGATGAGTTTTATAAGCTGATTCGAAACAAGTACGCGTCGGCATTACATTCCGTACCCCTTGACTTCTTACCGAACCAAAGAAGTTCTCCAAGGGATTCTGATTGAAATGCCGAAGCAACAAAGAATTGAAGCCGCAGCCTTTTAGGTATTTCCAAAGATCTCTGAACCCACGGATCGTTTTTGATCCGATTCCCCAAGGTAGGCGGTTTGGTGCTCTTACTGTTTACATCAATGAATTCCATAGAATTCAGTGTGGAAATAGCATCAGATCAAAATTTCTAGTGCGGTGAATTTCTCGTTAGGGCAGCCTCTTTACCGTTGAGAATAACAGCGGAACTGCTATTGACCGAATCAAACTGACGATCAAAAAATAACAGAATATCAGATGTCTGCGATGCATCACTTGAAATTTGGTTGAGCTCTGAAAATTAAAAAAAAAAAAAATGAAATTTTATGCAAAGATAAAAACTGTATATGAGGTTATTTATTCATTCAAATAAATGAAATCAAATTGCTGTTTATTTATACTTTGCATCATTATGTCACAGCATCAATTTATAAACGTAAGCATTTATCTATCAATAGCAAGCTGTACATCTGGGTACAATTATGCGCGATTAGGTTGTTTGTATGTAAAGCCGATAGAATTAAAGAACAAGGGCGATTAATTACATATACAATCCCATAATAGCATCTGTGGGCTTTGCCATGTGTATTGTGGGTAAATAAAATGCACACGCGTCTTTATAACATGTTAATTGTATATGATCTTGAATGTAAACTAAAAATGTACTAAATGAATACACATAGATACTTATAAATTTTTCAATCAATGGTTATACATACCGGTTAAGAGCATCAGAAGTCCGCTCACTGTCTTACTGAATACTTGACTGGCATATTTCACCTTCATTTTCGGTATTTTGTCTGGGATAACATGGTAATCAGTCAATGTGGATAACATCTTGATCTGATGCCTCTCATTATTAAAATTATGCGTACTCGATATTGGTGCAGCAATCGACAGCTGCGGCATCACCAGAGAAGGCCCCATTTTACCTGAAATCACAAGAAACGTCTTAAAAAACGTAATATTTCATTACAAAGTCCACTGCGAGACAGAGCGAATGGCAACAAATCGTAATAACTATGTGAAGTTTGCTCCCGCACCAAATAAATTTGTAGCATCTTCCTGAAGATTTCATTGATACATGGATTCATATAATTTATTCTCATCTGGCATATGCAGCGTCGGCACTGCCAAAACATTCAGCCTCCTGCAACGTAATCGAAATCTATCCTGAAATGCTTGTCGCAAATTCTTTGACACTTATATACGAATGTTTTGTCGAGCATTTCGAGGTTCGACCTGCTGGCCCGTACCCATATCACGTACCGTTCTCTAAACTTTTTAGGCTCTGGATACCGATGGAATATTTGGTTAGCTACGTATAAACAAACAACATGATGTAGTTATAATACCCAGGTAGATAACTCACGATTTCCAGATAATCCATCACACCCTTCGACAGCACACTTCTGCGGACTCATTATATGTTCATGTGAACTTTTTTTGTTTTGCGAACTTACTTGAAAAGCAATTTTTGAAAGTTTGTTAGCTATGCCCGCGTTATACGGCGTCAGCCATAAACAGAAATGGCGGGCGAGTTAGTTGTTTGCTGACTACTGTTGTTGAATTATAAACACACATTGCAGTGCTCTGAGCTATTTCACTCTATTACCTGGTTACCTGGCGTATACAGTGTTGGTACTGCAAACATATTCAATATTTTGTGGCGCAACCAAAATCTCTCTTCAAAATGCTTTGTGTATACTCGTCGACACTGGTAAACGAAATTTGCATCAAGCATTTCAATGCTCGGTCCACTAGCACGCGCCCATAATCTGTATCGTTCGGCGAACTTCAGTGGCTGCGGGAATCGGTGAAATATTCCCTCAGCTGAAAAGAATTGACATATTGTAAAAGTCGAAAATGCGAAACATATTACAATTGTGCATATTGTAAAAATACAAGTCATACATAACTTACTATGATCAGATTTACCATCACAGCCTTTTATAGTGCAAGTTTTCTTATTCATTTTTCGTTTTATAAACTTAAATAAACAAAACGAACGTCTGACGGAATCGACTGTTAATTTCGAAAAGTTTGTTGTTTTAGTCAGACATTAGATGCGTGTGCTGCCAATACTACGTAAATCATATTCAAGTCTAAGTTAATGTAACGGGTTCGTCTACCAACTATAAAACTATGTTCATATTCTTCAACAAGGATCTGAGCGTATGTATGTATAAACGCTGTTCAGGCTTGCTGTATTGAAGTAGCACACCCCTGGGTGGGGCCTAGATATTGACTCGTTTTCTATTCCATCCACGTGATGCAATCTTTTCTTAAACTGAATGAAAGAATAAATGTAACTGGTAGATAGCTTACCAGAATACACAAAATAAGATTGAGAGATGGAATTAGTAAAAGAAAAAGTAGGATTAACAGATGAAATGCAAGGTTTGGGAACTTCTGGTACTAGGAAGCTAATCTGATGACTTAATTGACCAATAATCTGTCTTTACCCAACAGACTCAGAATCCAAAACTGGTGTCATCTTTTAAGCAAGCCAAAAGTTTTCTTATCGTTGGTGATTCTTTTTAATACCATAGAACTCTTGAATTTTTCCCTGTATCGCACACACGTCAAAATAGTATGATGCGAAGCTAATGTATTTTATTTCTAACTTTCATAAAGAATGTTTGCTAAATATCGGCAATCGAGTGCGTCGGTTTCGGTCGATGTGTGAATAAAAAAAAAACTACTGTATTCACAATTTCTTCATTAAAAAATTGCAGCTCTATCTAATCGTCTTCCAAGTCCATATTGCCTTTTATGTCAGGACTACTATGCTCTTTACACTTTCTATGAAATATGTTGCATCTTTCAGTAAATCTTCAGTCAGTGCACCACTATTATAATGATTGTCCATGAAAACAGAATGGCCGATTTAAACTTCAACTTGTTTCGTATGGTCTCTTCCTCCCAATTCCTCATCTGCCGATCAACCATACACGACACGTTTTAAAGCACACTGTCAGACTCTGAGGATTTAATTCTCGATACCACACCATGTTTTTTTTTTTATCATTTATGAAATGATCAATCGATATTGATAAATTGTTTTTCGACACGTCTATGATGTTCATTCTTTCATTGAATAAATCATTCAATGGATGTCTTTTTCCTAAACTTAAGCCGTAAGCTCGATAAAAATCTATCCCGTGACGAAAATTGTGAAAATATGTTTATGTTGAAAAGGTAATCTTTATTCCAGTAGTGATTTCGACGATTCAAATGTATCATTCCTGTTTGAAAAAGCAGTCCCAACCGTATTTTAAAACCGTCAATTGTTATATCTTTCCACTGAGTGATTCGACTTGCACCGCCTTCCGATTGACCCAGCATTTGTTTGGTTTACGACGCGGTTGTAAAACTTCCCATCGGCAATCGGATGAAGAAGTAGATGCGACCGTTTCCACTCGTTGATTTTTATATCGGGCAATTATTGCGATTGATTGTGAAATTATGTCACGATCGTTCTCATAATCCGATTCTAAGTCACTATCAATGCTATAGTCACATACACCATTCTCAAATTCACTCACATGGGAGCCTTGTTTGACACACTGGACGTGTTGGTATTCTTTATTTGAATGCATCCACTGACTGTTATCGGAGGTGCTTCCAATGCGATGAAATGGTAAAGAAAATACATTTCATATGCCTCGTTCATTTCCTCTTCGAAGAAGTGTAACCTTTCCTTGTTTGCTGGGAGTTTCCTGAAGCGGGCTGGGTTGCATCAAACATTTCAACAAACTATTCATCAATGCCAATAATCTTGGGTCCAAAGGCACCGATAATGCACATTGGTTTCCTATTACTCCATTTCTACTGTTTTTCTCATTGGAGTTTTCCTATGATAAATCTTAAAAATGCATAAAATGTCATACACTGGAGAAAAGCCTTTTAAATGTGACCAATCCAATTATATAACTTACTACTATAGTTACTTCGGAAAATTCAATTTTTAGATTACGATCCGTTGACAAGATGACCAATTCAATTCTTCTTCATTCAACGCGAGACAACATGTGGTATCGATTAGAAGGCTTTTCTGTTTTCACCATTTTGCAGATTTTTAAAAGCTTTTCTCTTTTTTTTCACGGTGCACCAGTTAAGAACCACTGACTTAAACTCACGAAAGGAAAATACAAGATAACTCTCGGTATTGTATACAATTATTGTGCAATTTAAATCTACACGTAATGCAAATGTAAGTGTCTGACAAAATGTAAAAAAATGCACCAATAGTGAAACGAAGATGGCAAATAAATCGAAAAAGGCTATGAAATTTATGTACATAGCAATGTGCTTTTGATACTGAGTGTGTTAATCTTTGTAATGCTATTTGATGATGTAATAAATATGTGTTTAAACTGTTGTCAAAATAAAAAATGTTTAAAGTAAAAAGTTTTTTTTTTAGTACAATTATTTACCTTTACCCTTATGAACGAGATTACTCCTTTGGCCGAGTGGTCACAATCGTTTTTACAGGTTGCATTGTGCACGGGTTCGAATCCCAGTATGGACAATTTTATGAACTTGTGTTCAAAGCCATGGAAGTCTGATGCAAAGTAGGTCTTCACTAGGGACGACATGTGAATCTTTAGTGACTTACTTCATGTTAAATAAACAATTATTACAAGTGTTTTGCACAGCGAAGAAAGATTGGAGTATTTCAAATGTAAGTATTGGTTATGAACCAGTTTTATGCATTGACAGTAAATAATATTTTATATAAAAGAAGCGATTGTGTCAGATATTTTTGTTAAATAATATGGGAGGTGTCACAAATACCTGTGCCTCAGATCTTCTGCGATCAGCCTGCCACCAATTTAAAGAGATAATTATCCTATAATCAAGCATCTCGACTGAAGCTTAACGTGAACTGGTTGTTATTAATTTATTAAGTCTCTATGTGGTTCATATAGCCGCTGGATGATACCCTGTCTAGTGCAAACTACTTTGCTTTCACCTATGACTTACTAGCATCCCTCAGTTCCACCAAGTATTACTTGTTAATCAAAGGCAATATCGAAGTTCAATCGATTCAATTCAATTTATGTTAAAAGTTTCCATACTTAGAGTGTAACCAGTGGAGAACACAACTGAAGAGGATATCACTGACAACCAGGCTACAGGTTTGATAACTACCAAATTATTTAGAAGGTAAGTAGCTGACATGGTAGGATTAAAAGCATCACAGTGCATGCAATAATGGCCGCTTTACCATGTCAAATAAAAGGAAAAAGTTTGGCCATCCATGCTCTATGAGTTTGTCCGGTTAGTGGATAGGCCAGTAGACAAATGTGGATTTATAAACCAAGGTTCTGAATACAGTGGAACCTATCAACGAGTCTAATTCGTTCCAGAATCTTACTCATTATGTGAAACACTCGTTATGCGAAACAATTTTTCCCATATAAAACAATGTAAAATACAATAATGCGCTCCATGCCAAAAAATAAAACAATTTTTACATTTTTAGCGTGTATTCAAGTAAAATTACATACATATAAATTGTTAAGGAGCGTAACAACCTGGAATGCGATTTAGATTTGCAAAAAATGATAAAATTTATTATTTATGACAAATAATTAAATCTTTTTTACTAGCAGACATTTGTTTTTTCCGACGTTTCAAAAATTGATGAAAATGTGACAGCAGCACAACAGTTTCCCATGCTTTCAGCTTTTTTCTTATTGCGCCAGAAGATTGTTGCACTGCTACTTCCTCCTCCTCCACTAACAAACTTTCCTCCATAAATTCTTGCTGTGAAAAACAACTCCATAAGCTCTTTGGTGGTCAGCCCCTGACTGTTCTCTTCCACAAGCTCATCAATATCGTTGTTAACCACTTCCAGTCCTATGGTATTGGCCAAAGATACAATCTCGTTGACTGTAGACTCCACAGGTACTGTTTCAAAAACCTCAAAATCACATTTGACAACGCTCTCTGGCCAAAGCTTCTTCCGAGCTGATTTGAAGGTTCTCTTGGTAACCCCTCCCCACGCCTTGTCAATCATCTTGAGACAAGCAACGATGTGAAAGTGATCTTTCCTAAACTCTGCGTCACTCGTTATGCAAAATGTCGCTCGTTAAGGGAGCATTCAACAATCTGTTAGCTCGTTATGCGAATTACTCGTTATTAGAGGTGCTCGTTATGAGAGGTTCCACTGTAAGTAAATGTGTAACTTGTATAAATTATCCTATATCATTTTACACAATATTTAATTGGTTGATAATACGGTGAGTATTATCAGTATCATATCGACTGTGGAAAGGAAAAAGGACGTAACATACACATCAAATTTTACAGGAGGCGCAAAAAACATGTTTTGATGACTTTGGGCCATATGCAAATTATGAATTATACACAACCTTGAAGTGCACGGAGACTTCTAAACTGGTGTTAAATTGACATAACCTAATATTAATTAAAGAAATTGTCTAGGTTAAACCTTTATTTCAGTCTTTTCTCTTGGTTTTAACTTTTTACAAGGTCATCTTTTTCAAACTTAAAAGCTAAATTTAGATACTAATTCGGTATTTGCAGCTTGCATCCTTTTGATAGAACGTGTATCAAGTTTGATACATTGTGATTATGGAAAAAAAAACTGTGGTTTAGGTCCTTTTTCCTTTCCACAGTCGATATGTATTCCATCAGATCATCTTTAGTCAGCCAAGCATGTAATGTCAACACTGGACTATTTTGTTTGAATACACATCATAAAATATATTTTTCAAAGAATTATCGAGCCGCTCAATTTTTACGACTCCGACTCCGGCCAAAATACTGCGACTCCACGACTCTGACTCCGACTACACAGCCCTGGTTTTCATGAAAAAACGTGAACGTTTTTAAGATAAAATAAAAATTTGCACCAAAGATTACCTAAAAAATGGCGGCGCTTCCCCCTTCCGCCCGCGCCAATGTATCAACAGGTCATTTTTATAGCGCAATAACTTCTTTTGATTCTTTCGCTATCCTGTGGTTGTAAAGTGATTAGTTGGCATAGCGATGATAGATATGAAGCATGCATCAACCTAATCCTCTATCACCCGATTTGTTATCATTCGGTTGTTTTTTTGGATTG
>CM062843.1:4436052-4518739 GCA_031772345.1 Himalopsyche anomala
CATTCCGAAATGCAGAAACGTCGGGTAATAAAACGATAAAATGAGACGTTAATTGTTTTTAGCGATGCAGTGTTTCGAATGCCCACTGACGAAGAACAGAGTTCACCACTTCAACCGCCTAAATAAAAACACTCCTAATAAGTAAACTGCCGTAATTTGAATTTTGGCTACTTTGAGTTATGAATGAAGCTTAAACAATTTCATCTTTTCCATCGTCGGAGAAAACTGCGGTTGTATTTGAAATACATTTCACGAGACACCCAAAACTTCAGTATAATTTTAAATACGATGACTAAAAATTGCAAAATAGCACTAACTACAATACCCAGAATAAGTACAAAAGTGTTCCATTGATCGTTTCATATTGTCATGATTATTATTTCCAATTGCAAACAGACAGCAATGACAACGAAAATGAAAAATTGTATTAAATATGAATTATAGCTTTAGCTTCGCAGAAATCATTGGAAAAATACATATTCTTCATACTAAATTCACTTCAAATGCACGCAATTGAGTCCGTTTCAGTTAAAATCGACAATATCAATAATTGATATAATCAAACATTATAAATTAAAGATTTCTATTTTTATAATTCTATTTTGATAAAAATTGTAGTTTTATGTTTAACTACTATGAATTGATGAAGTATATAATTAGTTACATTTTCGTTTATGTTTTATTTTGCATTGTGAACAAGCATACTTGCTTAAAACCTTGGCTCGAAAGAATCTTTTGTTCTCTGAAAAATTAAAAATATTACATACGGCAGTCGACCTAAATAGTAGCGAAAATGCAGCAAGCATCTGATTATATGTCAAGTTCAGCACACTTTGGTGACTTGATGAATAGGGCTATTAAGTTTATGGTACCATCGATTTTACTTCCAGGGGTGTACTTAAATAAAATTGGTCATATTAAATATATGTGTAGAGTCAAATTTGTTTTAATATTTTTTATAGACAAAAAATCGATTTATTTTAAGATTATTAACCTAGCTTGTAATGTAAATGTGCTATATTTGTTTTTGCGAAGTAGCACATAAGACGTTATTATTGGTTTATATTATGCATGAGTATAATAAATACCCTAAAAAATAATGAATCTCTTTTGTTATTATTCTACGCTTATTTTATAACAATCAGAACCGGTTTCAACATTTCACCACGAGCATTTTCAACTAAAAAAAATATATGCCATATTCCTGGTTCTGATGACAATAAAATAATTGTTCTATTATTTTTCAATATAATGCATTTCTAAGTAGAGACATTGAACACTTAAAAATTGATAATTACTCAGTGTATCGTTTTTCGATTTACATATAAATATGTAAGTACGAAATATGAAAATTTCACATTCCAAGAACTTCATCCGCCCCTGGAGTATTCACTTGTGTGTATTCACTTATTGACATTTTTTCATCACAGACGCCTTGCATTGTAGGATAGCGAACCTATGGCACGCGAGACGATTTTGCAAAAAAATGAAGTGATATTACAAAAAAATCAAAAAAGTTTTAGAAATAGTGTACAAAAAATTCAAAGCATTTGAAACTTAGTTACAAATATTTAAACGTTATATAATGATCATAAATTTCAAGTATTTTCCTAACCTAAAAAAATACATGATGAATCTGGAAATTAATGAAAAGCCAAATGTAGGGAAAATAATAGAACAATTTGAAAATGCTTTAGAAGGAACAATATAACAATTTTCGGGAAGGTTTGCTCAGTTTCGACAACTTATAGGAACTAAAAGATCTATTATCCAGTGCAACAGTAACAATTTTTTCATAGACTTATTCCTGTGAATCATTATTCTCTTCAATGAACTGACATTATCAGACATAATCATACATAAATCAGACATAAGAAGTAGACTAACAAACGAAAGTTGTATTTCTTGTATTGTATTAAAAGCTACCAACTGTGAACTCGATATAAAACATTTAGCATCTAGCATCCAACAGCAAAAATCTCAATAATAATAAAGTTTTGAAGGTTTTTTTTTAAATTTTAGTCTTTTTTTGCCATTAATAGTCATGTGTCATTAAGTAAATTAGACATTTTTTATTTCCATGGCATGTGTTAAAATATATATTATTATATATTTGAACACATGCCATATTATTAAATTTTTAAAAAAGTGGCACTCAAACTTAAAAAGGTTCGGTACCTCTGATATATTTTTCTTACTCATAAACATACATTTTTATTAAGCTGAGTATATGTTTTGACTTATTTATTACCATTTGTCTGAGAACGAAGAACAAAAATAAGTAGGTACATATATTTTTAACCCTTTGAGGAGTATGGCAAAATATGGTAAATATTTTGGTTTCTAATGCTTATTGCCATTCTCTTGGTTTTAATTAAAATGTCATTGTTTTTTCACATATGGGTAAAAAACATTTTTATCTGTGATTTTTGACGATCGCGTTATTTTTATTATTTGTTGCAAATGAACAAAACAATTTTGTAAAAAGGTTAAAACATATTTGTACTCCTAATCCTAATTTAGTAAAAATAAACTCACTACTCAAAGGGTTTAAATCAAAACGATAAAGCGATATCTGCCGATTATGAAGCAATATTAACAAATTCTTAATTTGATAAGTACTATTGAAAATATTATATATATTTATGAAGAATTTGTACATGCGGAATCTATGAATATATGTATAATATAATCGCATATTTTTTTAAGAGAACTAACAAACAGTGTCGTAGAAAACATTTCTTAAAATAAACTTTATTACGAGTCTATATAATCATACAGAGATCTTGCTAAGACAGAACAACCGGTAAGCTAATCGTTCTCACTGCACGTTGCTTTATAGATCGGATAGGGGGATGGAATTTTAGATACCGTAAATATTTATGTATGAAAAATATTACTCTTATGTACTGATTTCACATTATTTCAATAACGATTGTAACCGGCTTCGTTCGTTACAGACATTATAAACTGATGAAAATATAAATCAATACTGTAACACAATATAAATAAACTTAAGTGGGAGGGATTGTATCTTTTTGCATAATATATACGTCCAATTCTGATGGAATAGTTTTTCTATAACTTGATTATAGAGTACTAGAATTGGATAATTAATATTTTTTTATAATGTACTTGCTATTCAAACTACTTATTATTGGATTTTAATTAAAAAATGTATACATATGTATATGATATACCTACACTTCGACTTGAACTTCCAACCTGTTGGATATTCTTTCATTCCGCAAATGTTTGCAAATTGTTTTGTTTTATTTAGAAATTTAAACATTTTTACTCGTATGTAATGGGTCATAAAGTATGAATGGAGATGTATAGTTCTTTTAAGTGACGTTTTGAACGTTTGAATATCGGGCGTAAAGTAGTTAGCAAACATAATTCACTCGATTTTGACTTTAATGAGCTTGATTTATAGCATGAGCTGAACTTTTAATGAGAAAATAAGATTTTTCGCGCTCGTCAGTGGCCGGCTTTAAATAAAATAAAAATTTGCGAACATTATGTTGCAATGCCGAGAAAAAGTTTCATGGGGAAAAAGTTACAAAATTACAAAATGTTGTTTTATTTAATTAATATAATTAATTCCTTTTCATCATGCATTGACAGTGAACATTTTAAAAGTGATATAAGATTGGATAGGAAAATGTATTAAAAGAGACTATTGCAATATTATCTACAAAACTATTCATTTCAAGGACCTACATTTTGTTTTGGTTAGTTGACTATATTCAAACAAGATGATTGTCATTCAAAAGTTATTTTGGATAATTTTGAAGTAGCTTTTGCAGAATGTCGATGACTTAATAATAATTTTAAAACGTGGCACAGGAAATATAATATGGAAGAAAACAAAGAGGCATACGTCATAGTTTGGTTAGGAGGTCATAAAGTACATAAGTTATGGTGTCTGGAGCAGTGGCGGATTACTTCTAAGCCAGTGGCTTTCAAACTTTATGTTATTAGGCCTTCCTTTCAAAAAAATAATCGTGCCTTCTCATATTTTTTGTTATATTATTAAATACACGTTTTAAATGGTAAAAAATGCAACGACAATTGACAGAGTAACAAAGTTTTATTATTTTGATAATATACGTTAAACTCTTTTTTACAATGTAAATTTAGTCGAACTTGGTTATTACAAATTGATTTTAATAGCTTCAAGTTTTTATGGTCTCAAATTGCTCCGCTCTTGGTAAAAAAAATATGTGATATGAATTAACTGTAAAAAAATGGAGTGTGGCTATGACATGGACACGGCCGTGTGTTGTACGTGAATACGTCTCCTAATAGGTGATATTACGCCCCATTTTTACGTTGCCGGCACTGCTTGACTCGGTCATATGGTGTTTTAATGGTACCATTGCTCCTGAGATCCGTATGCGATCTATATATTTTGACTTGGCTTTTTGACGCATTGAGCCCGACATTATATATTTTTGATATTTATTTATTTAACACCTAATTATAGTCAGGGCCGGCGCCACCATACAGGCGAAATAGGCAACCGCCTAGGGCGCAAACCATTAAGGGGCGCATAAATGCCGTATTTTTTTTATATAATGAATAATAGTACATTTTATTTTATTTTTATTGTTCGTTGTAATTATGTATTTTTTTCTATACGATTCGAGAAAGAGAGATTGAACGACTGACTAACAGTCCACGAAGAAAAACTTCTTCTGAAATACCTCTATTACGAAGCCATATGTTCCACTGTGTCAGCGGACATGGATATATTAAAAAAATATGTTTCTAATGATTCCGATTTGTTTTTTTTTTGTTATTTTGAAAAAATAATGGGACGATTTTTTAAAAAGGTGCGCGCCAATAACCGTTGCCTAAGGCGCTAAATAACCTCGCGCCGGCACTAATTATAGTCACAGTCACAATATTACACAAATGTTTCATCTATGATTGATGGATTTAGTCGAGAGCTAACGATTGAATATCGTAACTTCTTCGAGTCAAAAGTTATAGTAAATAGAAATCTCGATACGCAGCAAAATTACCTCAAAATGGCGGCGCTTCCCCCTCCGCCCCGCGCGATGTATCACAGTATTTTTTATAGCGCAATAAAATCTTTGATTCTTTAGCTGTTTAGTGGTGTAATTGAATTTTGGATAGCGATGATAGATATGAAGCTGCAACACCAAACTGTATCCCCCAATTTTGTTATCATTCGTTTTTTTGAATTGCCTCCCTATGGAAGCAATTTTAAAGACGTATTCATGTCAAACATATTTATGTCTACCATAAACCAGCGATTTTTTTCAAATGGCTGATATCTGTTAAAAAATATAAAACTAAAATATTTTTTACCATTACTTCAAAGTCTCAGTCTTTGCTTAAACATCTCTCGACAAATATTCGAAGCTGATATTGAACATTGAATTTATTTTTGGCCGCAAAGTCGTATGTGTAAAAAGACGTCAATGCTACGTATGCGATGTTTAACGCTTGGATAATGACCAATAAACCAAACTGCATCCCTCGATTTCGTTATCATTCGTTTTTTTGGATTGCCTCCCTATGGAAGCAATTTTAAAGACGTATTCACGTCAAAAAACCGTGGGTTACGCCCTTTTTCCTTTCCAAATTCGTTTCTGTAATGAATTCGCGCCTTCCAGTTTGGAAATCGCTGTGGTATATGCGCATGAAATGAGTGCATGAGGTCTCAACAATATCTTACGCATACATCAATATTTTTATCGTTTTTAAAGGAAGAATGTCGCCATTGAAACAATAAAGCCAAATTTTCATATGAGCATGGTTAGCTGGATGCAAAACACCAATTTTAAAAAGATTTATTTATTTTGGAGTGTCGCGCTGATTTGACACTTCTCGTGTTTGGTTTACATGCAACTAGGGATTGCAATTAGTAACACGAGGTGATATAATTCCCGGGTGTGATCCGGGATAATTGGGAAGGAATAAACTTTGGGAAAATAGTAAAAAAAGCATTATACAGTGGAACCCCCAATTGCACTGCCGCATGACATTGTCGTTGCTACGGGACGGTCGTCTGTACGCAGCGGTGGGCTGCCAATATCTTAACAAGGGGCTCGGTAAATGTTATCAATTTTTTTTATCCATGCCCGCTCCCTATGTCGTGCATATGGCCTTCCAGCGAAGGTATCTCAACGAAAGTTATTTTTCTACGAGAACTACTTGTTACTTAGTCGCTCAACCTCTCTTTTCTAAAGAGGGTAGTAGGGATAAAATGATAACTATAAGACAGGACTAGTGATTGACTAATAGTAGCGCCCAGTTGAATTGAAGGATCGGAAGAGTGAGAGGTAATCTTAAGACATCACAAACACCCATACCTTCGAACAGAAAATAGATAAATCTATTGAAAAAATGCTTTTTCGCACTGGGACTCGAACCCATGAGGTCCGACACGGAAGCCCACAACGCTGAATGAAAAATTAACTATTTTTCAAATTTATCCATCAACAGAATTGCAGTTATATGATGATTTGATCTAAGACGATGATTTTCTTATCTCAACAAGGGGCTCGCCAGCCACGCCAAAATTTAACAATGGGCTCGCGCGAGCCCCCTCCAGCCCATCCCTGTCTGTACGGTGCATTCTGTCAAATGTTGGCTAGCTTCTGTGTATTCAAAACGCGCCAGGCTGTACACGTATAGCCGGGCGACTGTCTATGTGTCGGATGTTGGCGCGCATTGCATTTTATCACTTAGTAACTTAACATTTCGTCCATAATTTTTTGTTTGCAAAACTAAGGGAAATCTTAGATTTGCTTTTATTGCGTATGAGATTCACTCCCCCAATTACACTACCCCGAATTACACTGTCCCGACTTTAGTGTAAATGGGGTTTTACTGTAATACCAAATTGATAATTTTGTATATTTGTTAGCATTCGGTGATAATAATTTAAAAAGGACGTGGTGTATTACTTTTTCTACCCAAAAAGATATAGCTTAATATGTGGCCCATAAGAAGTGAAGTGAGCCAAGTGGTATGTTAAAAAAAAATAGGTAAGATGCGTTGTAATATTGTACACATCTAAAAGTATCGTAACCTCGGCTAATACACATTGCAATAGTGTTATCTTCGTAAAATAAAAAATATGCAATCCACCAAAACACCCATTCAAGACGTGATGGAACGTTTTACCATATTCCTAGTTGGCTCACTTCACCTCTTGAAAGCTCACATCCAATGACGGATTAATCACATGAGAGGCCCCAGGCGCAATCAAATTTGGAGGCCCTGTTTTTCGGATAACATAAAAATGTCAAAAAAATTCAAGTAAAATAGTTAAAATATATAAAAATCTAAACAAAAAGTGTATGGGTTACAAGCTATTTTTGAAGCCCCTAAAATTCTGAGGCACAAGTGTGCGCCTCATTTTCCCATAGGATAATTCGCCACTGCTCATATCGTGATCATAAACAGTTGGTTTCAAAAATAACAAACGGTTTCTTAAAATTGTAATACATAACTGAAAGATTTATCAATATTGGAACCTGTCCGTAATGTTCAACTAATGTCGGATTTAAATTACACCCAGGTCTCTTTCAACGCAATTTTAACGAATAACTCATACATTTAAAAATAAATTAAATTACAGTGGAACCTCTCATGACGAGCACCTCTTATAACGAGTAATTCGCATAACGAGCAAAACAGATTGTGAAAAAATGCTCCCTTAACGAGTGACGCAGAGTTTTGGAAAGATCACTTTCACATCGTTGCTTATCTCAAGATGATTGACAAGACGTGGGGAGGGGTTACCAAGAGAACCCTCACTTCAGCTCGGAAGAAGCTTTGCCAAGGAGCGTTGTCGAATGTGATTTTGAGGGGTTTGAAACAGTACTTGTAGAGTCTACAGTCAACGAGATTGTATCTTTGGCCAATACTATGGGACTGGAGGTGGATAACAACAAAATTGATGAGCTTTTATCGATTTTTGCAAATCAAAATCGCATTCCAGGTTGTTACGCTTTTTAACAATTTATGAGTATGTAATTTTACTTTAATACACGTTAAAAATATAAAAAAAGATTTTTCTTTCGGCATAGAACGCATTATTGTATTTTACATTGTTTTATATAGGAAAAATATTTTCTCTCAACGAGTGTTTCACATAACGAGTAAGATTCTGTAACGAATTAAACTCGTTATGAGAGGTTCCTCTGTATGCATATCGACTGTGAAAAGGAAAAAGGACGTAACCCACACTTATCAAATTTTACAGGAGGCGCAAAAAATGTGTTTTGACGATTTTGGGCCATATGCATATTATGAATTATACACAACCTTGAAGTGCACGTGGACTTTTAAACTGGTGTTTAATTGACATAATCTAATATTAATTAAAGAAATTGTCTAGATTAAACCTTTATTTCAGTCTTTTTTCTTAGTTTTAACTTTTTACAAGGTCATCTTTTTCAAACTTAAAAGCTTAATTTAGATACTTATTCGGCATTTGCAGCTTCCATCCTTTTGATAGAACGTGTGTCAAGTTGTATACATTGTGATTATCGAAAAAAACTGTTTTAGAAAACTGTAGGTTACGTCTTCTGTTTCTCATGGTATTTTTGTATTAAACAAATAACTAAATATTTAAAATGTGAAAAAAAACATATTTTTATCTGAATTAGAAGAGAAAATTTAAGTTTTTTATACATTTTCGATTCTGCTTACTCGATATTTTGATTTTTGGAACCAATTTATTGTATGAACAAAAGAATTGGATGTATTTCAATTCATCTCGAATAATTTAATGAAAATATTTGATGGTTTCTGTACGTTCAGAATAAGATTTTGGTGCCGAAACACCTGCATTTTTTTGTATTTAAATAAAGGATATTTCGGTATTGAAAAAACACCACGCATACCGGGATCCCGGTTTCGGTTGTACCGGGATTTGTAATCCCTACATGTAACAGAAGAAACAACTCAATAGCGTTCGTTGAATTTTGACGCGTTTGTTTTGTTATCGTTGCTGAATATTTTTATTATTTCAGGCCACGACATTTGAATGTCAAGTCAAGTCACAGGGTTGGGGAACCTTTTCATTTCTAAATGCCACCTTTATTTGTCTGATTCAACCTCGGTAAAGAAAACATTGACAACCCCCCTCCCCCCGAGTTGATTACGCTCTTCTCCCAAAACCTATAATATTTTGATCAAGTCAAAAGGCCGCACCAGAGTAGCCAAGAGGCCGCAGGTTCCCCTCCACTGGGCTAGCAGGTGATACGTATGCTCCAAACATGGCGCTCAACAGAATTTTTTCGACGAGAACTGTTTGTTACTTAGTTACTCAACCTCTTTTCATCAAAGAGAGTAAGGATAGAAGGATACGACCAGAATTGTACTAGCAGTCTGCTAATCGCTTTCGATACGTCCGTTTTAGGATAGGATGAGTGGCATGGATTCCAAGACATCACATACAGTGGCGGCTGGTCAATGTGGCATTGGGTCAATGCACCCCTTGTATATGCAGGGGCGGTATATATTTCATGACGTAATATTCAAAAATAACATTTATACCATTCACTAATTTTAAATTCTTCATGTATTCGAGAATTTAAAATGAGTGAATGGTATAAATGTTATGTTTGAGTATTATTTTATGAAATATAACCGCCCCTGCATATACAAGGGGTGCATTGATCCAATGCTACATTGACCGGCCGCTACTGATCACATATATCCATGTTTTCGGACAGAAATCCATAAATCGATTGAAAAGTCATCTTTAGTCAGATTAAGTTCTAGCTTAGTGATTAATTATTTTTAATTAATTATCATAAACGAATATTTTCCCTACAAAAACGTATATTCTTTCAGCGAGAAGGGGATATAATATCGTGCATTGATTCTGTAAGCAAAACAATTTGCATTCTTTTATTTAGTCTGAAGTTTTCTATTTTTTTAAAAATCGAAAGTGCTGGTCATTCGTGTTTCGCAACAGGGTATAAGTGGGGGTTTATTAATACAAGCACTAACTTGACTAGTGCTACCATCGACAATCATTTCATCAAGAATTGTCTTTGGTATAGAAATATTATTTTATCAAATTTTTAACTTAATTATGATTTGTATAATTACCAGAGCTTCAGAATGTTTTTGCCAGAGTTGGAAAAAAATAATATTCAGAATCATTTTAAAATTTGTTGTGTATACAAATCGCTAGCAGTAAAGATGGCGCTACTACATGCTACTAAGCCTTTACAAATATAAGACGTTCGAAAACATTAAAAACAATAAAACTCTGTAATAAAACGTATTTAAAAAAATCACAAAAGAATGAAAAAGAATTTTTCTGTTTTTTGTTGGGATAATGAGATAAAATACTGATAATTTCACACCAAGTTTCTATAAGAAAATTCAGGGGCGGGCTGGAGGGGGCACGCGCGAGCCTATTGTTGAATTTGACTAAGCCCGGTGAGCCCTACGTTAACTTAAGAGAAAACAATTTTCTGAAATTAAATTAGTATATCACTGCAATTTACATATTACCTACAACAGCTTCAGTCATTGGCGGATCCAAGGGGGGGGCCATAGGGGCCATGGCCCCCTCCTTGGGAGAATTTATTTTCCATTTTTATAATTTATATTTGAAATGGGCTCTTTAATTGTTTAGTTTACTATGTTTTATAGAATACATACTTACTTAATTATGTATTGACTATTTTTATATACACCCAATCTTTTTTTACGCGATATGGAGGAAGGTGGCGCGTAAAAAAACCTCACTTTCATATGATTTGATAAATCGGTTCCAAAAATCAAAATATGCGTAAAAAGTATCAAAAATGTAAAAAAAAAAATTGTTCCTCAAATTAGCGCAGAATATTTTTTTACGGTGCCGTCCAAAAAAATCGCGTAATTTCAAAATCGCGCAAAAAATCGCATTAAAAAAGGCTTTCATCTATTTTTTAATGTGTAATTTATGTATCATGCTTATTTTCAAATTGAATGGCCCCCTCCTGGGACAATTTCTGGATCCGCCACTGGCTTCAGTATACACAATAGTACATTGTTAGCTATTTACAATGATTAAATTTACGGTAAATTGCATTTGTTACATATTATAAGTGTATTAAGTAACAATCGATTGATTTTTTAATATTGCTTATAATTGCATAGAAGCTATTGAAAAATTCACTTCTTTCCCAAAACACTGAGAATGGCTTCGAGATAAAGCGAGCCCTTTGTTGACGTATTGGCAGCCCACCGCTGGGAAAATGTAATTTGTGAGTTATGAGCCAAATATATTCGAAAATTAGTATATTTATTGTATTAATTGATGAAATGATAATTGAATGGACTAAAAGACTTCAAAATTATTTAAAACAAATTAGAAAAAAAACATTTTTTAATACCGTATTCAGAGTTGGAGTCGGAATCGTTTTAATTTGTAACGACTCCACAGCCGTGATAATTAATATTGTACAATTGTCTAAATAATTTTATTTACAGTGGTCATAGACAATAATTTTGAATTTCGTTCCAATTAGAACCCACTTCACACTGAAGCCATACTTTTGTTTGACTCTTAAGTATATCCGGCGTCTAACTAAAGTTTACGCGGTCTTAGCTAACGTTATGACTTCATTCAAGTAGGAGATCTCCAAGTGGAAGCAAGCGTCGGGTCCTCATCTCGGTAAGTCCCTCTTTCATTGACTATTGATGATTCAATTTATCTGGCCAGTCTTTCAAGTACAATTTTGTACATCAATGCATTTATACCACAGCGGAGTCGTGAAGAAATAAGACGACTCCGACTCCATTGCTTAAAACACTACATGAATTATATTTTAGGCATAGCACGCATTAGTAATTTGAATATCCATTTTTTTTTTTAGTCTCATCAGTTCCTCGAATCCACAGCTCTGATATATACTGACCATTCAATTATGTATATCGTTTATTTATCTGGTCAGTATATAAATCTACTTTCGTACAGTATTTTAATTTTAGATATTCAGCATATCGACTGTGGAAAGGAAAAAGGACGTATCCCACAGTTATTTCAAAACAGCTTTTTTCCGATAATCAGCGTATTCAATATGTTCCACGTTTTATCAAAAGGATACAAGCCCAAATGCCGAATTAGTATCTATATTTAGCTTTTAAGTTTGAAAAAGAGGTAAATTTGTCATACTTCATCACATGGACTATTGCGGCGAAAAACTTCACAAACTAAGCTAAAAACCACTCCTTAATTTAAAATTATTATTTGAGAGGTTGGCAATCGCGTTAAAACCACACATTATTACGAAGCTCTCAAATAATAATTTTAAATTGTGGAGTGGTTTTTAGCTTAGTTTGTGAAGTTTTTCGCCGTAATAGTCCGTGTGATGAAGTATGACAAATTTACCAATTCATTATTTGCATATGGCCCAAAATCATCAAAATACGTTTTTTGCGCCTCCTATAAAATTTGATATATCTGGGTTACGTCCTTTTTTCCTTTCCAGTCTATATGGTTTTTAAAAAATGGTCAATATTGGCTCGAGGTCAAATTTCATTTTGGCTGCCTTATTTAATTCCATGCGAGCCCCCTTCGGCCGAAGTTCAGCGCCTCAAAAACCAAAAGCGATCCACCAATCTGCGCGCCTCTGATTATTTTTTAGAGCCGGCGCTTGTGTGCGCCGCGCACTTTGCACACGCTTAGGGCTGGCCCTGATCACAGCTACCTTTAAATCTTCTATGCCAGTAAAAAAGCTATCAGTCTTTATTATATGTTGATGTGAAATCATATTAATTCGCAATCAGTTCACTAATTATTATTTTTCGTTTTATTCCTCGGAAGACGGACGCCATGACGAAAGCTTCTCGTATCGGAAGACCGCTTCGCTTGAATCCTCTTCTTGAATAAAGAAAGTGAAGATTTACAGAAGACTTGAAATCTATTGTTAAGTCTTCATTTGACTGGAAGACTGTTGCTGTAAAGAAAAAATGCCGCCCAACAGCTTACACCGTGGGACGCTTCGTGAAGGATTCCCGACAGTGAAGAAAACTGAAGCGAGACAGAATGCTGTCGATCCTGAAAGAAGAACAAAGGTTGGTGTTCTATTTAACTTACTTGTCCCCATCTGATAATTTTATAACGACAAACATATCTAAAGCTTTTTCATTGACTGGGTGTGTCTTAAGAACAACTCCTCAAGAGTCATGGTGTGTACTCGGTGGTGGGCTCGGGCGAGCACCTTGTCAAATTTTGGTACATACGTTGAGCCCCTTGTTGAGATAAGAAAATCATCCGGCTTCGATCAAATCAGCACATCAATGCAATTTCTGTAGATCATAGGTTCCCAACCTTTTTCGGGTGGCGACCCCTTTTTATAAAATCTATGTGACCCGCGGCCCCGATGCAATTGAAAACGTAATTTTAGTTGACTAGTTTTAATTTTGTTCAAATCCAAAATCGAAAAAAGTTAGCGACCCACAGAAAACCTGTCACGACCCATAGGCTGGGAACCCGTGCTGTAGATGGTTAAATTTTATTATGAACCAAGACCCTTCATTTTTTCATTAAGCGTTGTGGGCTTCCGTGCTGGACGTCGTGGGTTCGAGTCCCAGTACGAAACAGCATTTTTTTCAATTGATTTATGAATTTTCTGTTCGAAGGCATGCATGTTTGTGATGTCTAAAAAAATCCCTCCCACTCTTCCGATCCTTCAATTCAACTGAACGTTATGTGAGCGGTGAGCGATTAGTTAATCACTAGTCCTGTCTTAGCTTTATCATTCTATTCCTACTACTTTCTTTAGAAAAGAGAGATTGAGCGACCAACTACTCTGAATTGGTTTTTTCAAATATTTTCGTTCAACTAACATCAGTATACAGTCAGATCCACAGTCGGCCTGTGGATTCTTGCGCCTGTGTGCGAGGCGCCTTCGGCCGAAGTTCGGCTTCTTAAAAAACCAAAAGCGATACACCAATCTGCGCCCCTCTGATTATTTTTAGAGCCGGCCTGTGTGTGCCGCACACGCTTAGGGCCGGCCCTGCTCAGATCATTCTATTTAGTAGATTTCACCGATCAATATGATGAATAGACTAATTGTTATTTATTTCTTCCGGTTTTTCTGACTGACTGCCTCCGGAATAACACCTAACTCCACAACCCTGTTTATTAATGTCTTGTTATTAGGAAAATTATTATCGGCTTCTTTTTTTGTTTCTGGGAATTGTGTCTGAACAAATAATTCGTATAAAAATATATTAGTCTTTATTTTTTGTAGACCATATTGTTTTTAAAATTGCGTAAAAAAGAGTCACTGTTCAAAGTGTATTGGAGACCTTAAATTCCAGTCTAAAGCTTTGTAATTCTGAGAATAGAATCATGTTATTTTCAACATGCAATTTGATAAAACAATGTAACAGGACCCAACACATAACACAGCAATGTGTTATCACATTTATATTGTTACAAACTGATACCTAAGTATTTCACAGTGGTCATATCAAGGTATGTTTGCATCTGAAGTAATACGAGATGGATCAAATTTCGCTTGACAAGTAATGCTGTTGAATAAAAATGCTGACTCATTTGTCACCTGACACTTGTAAGTCTTTGTTTCAATATTTTTGTTAAAATGTTTCTCAGATAACTTTTTCAAAGAATGATTACTTAACAATGGATGTTGATAACCAGTGTTGCTATATCAATCATCCAGTTAAAAAGCCATCCAGCTTCAAATAACATATTTTTAGATTGCTATTCGAATGGCCTGCTTAAATCAAGTATTCATCACTCTTAATAAAAACAAGAGGTTAGGTAACTGAGTACTAAGCAGTTCTTGTAGAAAAAATTCTGGTAATTATGTCATACAGTAGCACATCGACTACTGCAGCGAAAAAATTCACAAACTGAGCTGAAAACAACTCTACGATTTAAATTATTTATTGAGGCTTTCATAATCGCGATAAAATCACGCATTTATATGAAGAAAAGTGATAAATAAATTATCTGAAATATTTTCAATATACGTCGACGTTAGGTGTTGTTACTCAGAGCAGAGGACGCGGAGAACATTCTAAGTAAGCAGTGCTACCAACCCAAGAGTTGCTGCCTACTTCAGTCGTATTTTTTTTATATAGGTATCAATTAAGACGTATTGATAATAGACAAAGGTATAAAAAGTATATGTAGTTATAAATCAAATAAAAAAAATTATATAAAACAGGTATATATTTGTTGATTTCGTGTACATTTCGATTTGATTTCGCGCGCGCGAAATCGGTATATTTTTTTTTGGTTTTTTTTATTTCGAATAAATAGTGCATATTTGAGCACATTGTATTTATTCTCAAAATGTACACGAAATCAACAAATATATACCTGTTTTATATATTTTTTTTGATTTGATTTATAACTACATATACTTTTTATACCTTTGTCTATTATCAATACGTCTTAATTGATACCTATATAAAAAAAATACGACTGAAGTAGGCAGCAACGGCAGCAACTCTCGGGTTGGTAGCACTGCTTACTTAGAATGTTCTCCGTGTCCGCTGCTCTGAGTAACAACACCTAACGTCGACGTATATTGAAAATATTTCAGATAATTTATTTATCACTTTTCTTCATATTAATGTGTGATTTTATCGCGATTATGAAAGCCTCGATAAATATTTTAAATCGTAGAGTTGTTTTCAGCTCAGTTTGTGAATTTTTTCGCCGCAGTAGTCGACGTGCTACTGTATGACATAATTACCAAAATTCTGTTGAGATCTCCCAAAGAAATTGAAAGTGGTAATTCTGCCTAGAGTACCCATATGCTAGACTGTCGAGCAGCAGGAACCAGTGCCTGCAGCAGCTCGAATAATTAATGAGTGGAACGCTAATTGAAACCCATTAAATAATTATACCGCCCCTTACAATTCTAGAGTCCACTAATGGCCGAGTTGTGGTCGCATTTGGTGGCTTTGTGAGCGGTTCTACCTATTGTTAACCCTCCAGAGACTAGAGCTTTTTTTTTTCGATAAAAAAAATATTTTTTAAGCAACATTGAAGTCACGGATAACTTATTCCTAACAATTTTTATTAAAAAAAAAATAATGCAAGGTCGTATAGAAACACCGCATGACTATATGGTCATGCTCGTCCTTTTATTATCGTTTAATATTTTGTACGGACAGTAATAAGGATGAGCGTCACTGTATGGCAGGGTTCCCAGGCGTTCCTATTTGAGCGGGACTGTCCCGAGCTCAATCGACAAATCCGGAGTCCCGCATTGCATATCTCTATAATCCCGACCTGTACATGTATAAAAGTTTTCGAAAAAGTGAATTTCCCGATCTGCGATTTTGAAGATCTGGCAACCCTGCTGTATGGGCACACAAACACTTGACAATTTCAAACTCAAAATATTTACAATTTGACGTCTTTGGGTCAACATAATTTCAATACAAATATATAAGCCAAAGAACTGTAAATAATTTTATGTTTTAATAAAAAATAACGTAACAGTTTCAAAAAGTCCATTGAAAAATACGGAAATTCAAAAAATCGCATGTGCTTTTGGTGGCCGACTCAGTCCCTGCGACTAACTGAAGTCTGTACCCTTTACCAAATATGAGTGAAAGCAACGATATTCAGTTTGAAAAAGAATGAATAGTGGGATCAGTAGACAACGGTGTTTACTGTGACCATATGGTCACACTCGTCCTATATGTACTCGTATGGTGATAGCAAATAGCAAGCTTATAATCGTGAGAGACCGACCAACTGAATATCAAGTAGTTCTCATAAATCAGCTTCTGTCTGGGTTGATAAGCATATGTCTCAAACTCGAAGCTGACGTAGCTTTGTTAATAATATCATTATTTCATTGCTCTAGAATCGATTCACTGTTATGTTTTTCTATTGTAGTAAAACTGTCATGCTCCACTGACTGAGTCAGGTCTTATGGTGCAGCGTTTAGCGTTGTGGGCTCCCGTGCTGGATCCCACGGATTTGAGTCTCAGCATGAACAGCATTTTTTTTTTGTCGATTGATATCTGTTGGAAGGTTGGTGTTCGCAATGTCTAAAATTCCCTTCCACTCTTCCAATCTGTTAGAAACTGGCTGTAGCGAGAGCGATTAGCTAACCACTTGTTGTGTCCTAGCCTTATAGTTCTATCCTACTACTCTACTGTAAAAAAGAGAGGTTGAGCAACTGAGTACCTCCATTGAGGGCCATATGCCTTAAATTGGGAGTGGTCATGGATAAAAAACAATATAATCAATTTTTTTAATTTTCCAGAATTACTGTTCAATGTGGTTTGGACATGTAGTGTTCCACGCTGGCTCGGAAGACACATTGTCATCTGCGTAGGATGGTCCATGCCTTCACTTCAATACATATTGCAGTCGTCTTCTGATGAGCACACTTACAAGACGGAATCCTGAATAAGTACATAGAAGATGCTTCAAAACGATCATCAATCTCGAACTTCATTGAATCGACGGAGACGAGAACTACGATAGCAGCCTCTACTGTTGGGTGCTGCTGTTTCATGGTTTTTGAACTGTTTTTATATTTGATTATTCTCTTGTAATTGTTTTCAATTGTTTTTTGGGACATTTTGGCGATTGTAAATTGTTTTGGCATATTCCATAGTATTTGTCTTTACTTTATGCTTGTCGAAAGAGCATCGGAGATAGTTGCCCCACAATCAAATTATGGTCAACGAAAATAGGTGAGATGAAGGATGGGATTGGTGCCGAGGTCTCCGTGTAATGTCGTAACACATGTACCGGGGGCATCCATGCTCATGCGTATTGTCTGGAGAGTTTTAAAGTAATTTGCGCTTGCGTGTGTCAATATTGGGCATGCGTATGTCATGATTGGTCTGATTATCGCGGTGTAAAGTAGTAATTTGCTTTTTATCGCAAGTTTATTCTTGTAGCCTATCAGGTATCTGATTTGCGACGCCTGGAGTCTTTTTCAGCGCTAGTCTTCTATTTTCAAGATCCTGCCATGTGCCAAACATTATTTTGGCTTCCGTGCCGGAGTTCCAGTACAGATTTCTGTCTGAGGGCATGGGTGTGTCTAAAAATTCCCTCTCACTTCAATATCTGGGCGTAGCGAGAGCAATTCGTTTATCACTTCTCCTGTTCTAGCCTTATTCTTCCACCCCTACTACTCGCTTTGGAAATTTTCTCGTAGAAAAAGTTCCATATAGATACATACTCCACAGGAGGCCGTATGCTCCACATTAGGAGCGGACACGGATTTAAAACTTCTACAGTTGCAATCATTGCAAATGTGAAAAAGATAGGACTTTTTTCACTCTATTCTTCTGCATTATTGGAAATATAAGTTTTTGACCATGTGGTGTTATTTCTATTTTCCAGGATATTAGTTTTAAATCATTTATGAATGGGAAGTCTTCATATAATTTAATCAAGGACCAAGCAGGGGTGAGCTGGAGGGGCTCACGTGAGCCCCTTGTTAAAATTTAATAAGTCTGGCGAGCCCTTTATTTAAGAGTAAAATATTCTCAAATCAAATTAGTACATCACTGCAATTTCTGACTTACATATTATCTACGACAGCTTCAGTATACACACTAGTACATTTTCAGTAATTTACATTGATAAGTTTACGGTAAATTGCACATTTTTTTTTACATATTTAAGTGTATTAAGTAACAATCGATTGCCTATTTTAAGTATTGCATATAATTGCATAGGAGTGATAAAAAAATCTCCTCTTCACCCGAACATCGAGATTTGCTTTGTGATGATCCTTTAAATAATTCCTTCAATATCTTTTTATTATTCATTATTCATCTGGCCGGCCGACCGTAAGTTTATTCAATTCTTTTTTCTCAATATATATATTTTTCAAATTCAATGGTCCACAGATTTTCTGCACGTCTCTTAACAACATCCTGCCGAATGTCGCTAAACAAGCTGTAGTGCTCTCCGTTGGTTTAACCATAATTAATATAGGTATATAACCTCTTTAATATAGACCAATAACCTCTTTAATATAGACCAATAACTTGCTTGGTCCTAGAACTATATCCTGACCCGTCAGCTTATCGAATTCGTCGCTGAATTTCTCAACAATTTTTAATTCCATTATCTTATATCCTGTTATTGGTGGTTTTAACAATTCTTGAATCGTTGGTAGCTCTTTCTTTGTTTCTTATTCGTTATCACTTCGTTTCTCATCCTTCTCGTTTTCTATTTTGCTTTTACTCCTTGTAATTACGCCCATAAATAATATTTTTAAATCATCCATTGACACTGTAATCCTGCTCAGTGCGTCTGCCGTACAATTATCCTTTCCCGGTGAATATTCCACATAAAAATTATATTCCTCTAACAATAATCTAAATTTTGTTAATCTTGATGATGGTTCCTTCAATGAGAACAGATATACTAGCGGTCTATGATCCGTTAGTATTTTAAAACGTCGCCCAAACAAATAAGGACGATAATGTTTCACTGCCCACACAATAGCTAATAGCTCTTTCTCTATTGTGCTATAATTTTTCTCTGCTTTGTTTAGCGTTTTGCTCGCGTATGCAATTGGTCTGTCGTCAAAATTTGACAAAATTGCCCCCAACGCATATCCTGATGCGTCTGTTCTCAGTATAAATTCCTCATCAAAATTTGGAAAAACCAATACATCTGGACTGATAAACACTGCTTTTATTTTCTCGAATGCTTGTATGCAATTCGTTATTTTCACATCTTTTCCCGATGATTAGTGTTTCGCCCTCATTCTGGCAACTAATTGGTATTTCTATTTTTGATCCTTTTACGTTTAATTCCAACGTGAATTTTTCTAAATTAATATTCGCTCCGTATTGTTTCAAAAAATCCACTCCTAAAATTCCTTCGACTTGTACAGGAAAATCATTCGATACTATGTGAAATTTGTAATTGATGTTGTTGTTTTGAAAATTAATTTTATTTACACATGTCCCTAGTGTCTCCACGTGTCCTGAAATTCCTGCAATCCTTGTTTTCTCCTGTTCGTTTAATTTTTCGAAATTGATGATTGAATTCTCCTTTAACGTACATATCGATGCTCCTGTGTCCACTTTTTGCTTTCACTTTTATTGTTTTATTTTTTCATATATCACTATTAATGTTTTCGTTTTTATTTTTTCATTGATATCCCCCTTTTTTTTTTTTTTCACTTTCACTGTTTTTACCATTGTTTTCTTTAAATATGCATATGCCAATTGCAATAAAACAATTATTACCACCACTGTTCCAATTAATTCCATCCTAGTGATGTTTTGATTGGTTGTGGTTGTACTTGCACCACTATTACTGCTACTTCCAGCGTTGTTTGAGATAACGATCTCTTCCTGTGGCCTCGCTGGACTATTTCCCATTTTGATTTTTGTTTTACGTTTTTTTTTTTTTTTTCCCTTCACTCTTGGCCGCTTTGTTGTTGGCTGCAACAGTTTTTCTGCTTCTCTCCCCTTATTTCTTTGCCTATATGTTTCCAAAGAAATCGGCTTGGGGCCTGCTGTTGGATTTTCTATGATTATTTTTTCCAGTTCGCTTTGCTGAAATCCTGGCAGGATCGCCATGTAACGCTCGCCGTTCTAACTCAGGTTCAAGCTTCATTTTCTTATAAGAAATAAAACGTTCTTGTTGGGTTGACTTCCGACTCTGAAGTAACTTTCTTTATTGATTTTCCCAATTATTTATACTAATTTCTTAAATGCTACGTTAACAAAATTCTATATTTTAATTCTATTGTGCTTTCATAATTCGAGGTTTCGTCATTAACAATAGTTCTCATGTTGCATCTATCGATACTCAATATTGTCCACACAGCATAACTTTTACTTTACATGTTACCCGTGCAGTCATGCTGACTGTGTGTTTTGCCAATTATTGCATATTGATAGTTGACATACATTCTTTATATATATATGGCCATCGTCACAAAGCGAGCCCCTTTTTATCATATTGGCAGCCCACCGCTGGGACCAAGTATCAGCTATTTACATCCTTCACCCAACACTTTGACTGGGTCAGTTTACCTATAACACTTCGTTGTTAAAATGGTTTGCTTTTTACGTAACACTTTCTCTAATCTGCTGATAAGTTGAGAAGACGCAGCACCTTTCGATTAAATTTAATTACGGTGCACCAAAAATAAAAACGCAGATGATTGTATAACTCATGACGTAAATATTTATCGAAACCGAAAATAAAATTATTAATCGGGTTTTCCGTCACTATTTATGTAAGCTAATATTCATATTTTGAATGCTATTATCGTAAATCAGTGTAATCTGATGACTTAATAATCATTTGATTCTAGTCTCTATTTGCTGGTTCAATAGACGTCATGGTTAGGGATACCGGAATCCTGTTTGTGATTCGAATGTAGTTGTCATTGATGAATTCCATAAGCTGCTTATGAGTGTGTGATTGTTGAGATCGGTCTTTTAAGCCGAATTTTTTATCGAATCCTAGAAAGTCTCGGCTGGTTTGTTTTGATATTGTCTTTCGTATCTTTGTAAGGAAGCATCTCACATGCCTCGGGGCAGTGGCGGATCCAGAAATTGTCCCAGGAGGGGGCCATTCAATTTGAAAATAAGCATGATCATAAATAATACATTAAAAAATAGATGAAAGCCTTTTTTTATACTATTTTTTTTTGCGCGATTTTGAAATTAGGCGATTTTTTTGGACAGCTCCGTAAAAAAATATTTTTTGCGCTAATTTGAGGAACAATTTTTTTTTTTCATACATTTTTGATACTTTTTTACGCGATATTTTGATTTTTGGAACCGATTTATCAAATCTTATGAAAGTGAGGTTTTTTACGCGCCACCTTCCTCCAATGTATCGCGTAAAAAAAGATTGGGTGTATATAAAAATAGTCGATACATAATTAAGTAAGTATGTATTCTATAAAACATAGTAAACTAAACAATTAAAGAGCCCATTTCAAAATAAAGTTTTAATAAATTATAAAAATGGAAAATAAATTCTCCCAAGGAGGGGGCCATGGCCCCCATGGCCCCCCCCTTGGATCCGCCACTGCCTCGGGGTAGCATTGGCCGTATCGCCAAAGAGATTTTTCCTGATCTTTTTTTAAATTTGATTCAGCGATTTCCAATCTGCGAAGCGTTGACTATTTAATATCAAAGAGAGGCGCGAACAGTTAAAAATATTTATTTACCTTTTTAAACATGTCTCTATTTACTATATGAAGTATAGGATAGGTAGGCGTTGCATCATAGTCTGGAAACCACTGTTAATTTGATATTAAAACTCTTCGCTCGCTGCTGGGTCTGTGTGTAACAATGGGTGAATTGTTACAGCTGTTCAACAGACTCGTTGATTACGTGGAAAATCTGCATCGAGTTGAACCTTGCTCCAGCTATTCGTAAGCGAATAGCAAGCTCTTTTTTGTGCTACCGTCGTACGGGATGTGTAAATAATCTTCTCGCATGTTTTTGAATCTTCTTTTTCTTCCGATACCTGATAGTGAACTAGCTCTATTAATATCGGCCCACTTCTTTGGCCATTGTTCTGCCTTGTACATGTCATAAATCAATTTTTAGAGTACATGGCGATGTCCTTGTGATCCCAAAGCCACTTTGAATAGATTTCCTAGTTGGAGTTCATTTTTTAATTTTGACTTTTGATTCAATTCTCTGCTAGGCAAATCATTTCATTTGGATCTTTTGCTTTTTTTTTTTGAAGGTTGTCATGAATCGTCATGTATGCCATATCCGGTTCCCGACAAAGTCAAACCACCGTATCGCCCAGGCACCTTGATACAATAGTACAAAAGTTTGATTATCTTTCCGCATTGAGTTGAAGCTTGCTCCAGCTATCCCTAATCGGATCGCAAACTCATGCGGATTGTCACTTCCTGCGATTTGTACCCCCTGAGTACCTGAAGCCATCGACCCTCGGATGTTTTTCTCTGCATTAACCAACGTTCCCTCTAAGGTGGACGCGTGCGCGACCGCGCAGCAGTTGGGAAGCCCCCCGCCCACTCATTCCAGTTTGGCGCGCACTACAAGACAGTTGTTCAATTAATATTTAGTCTGTCTGCGAAGTCTCCGCACAGCTAACCCTTCGGCTTAGAGGGAATGTTTCCGCCCACCATCGAAAGATTTCAATCCAGCCAATGATTTCAATAGTAATATTGCTTTTTAAATATATCATCCTGCCCGTTTCTCAAAATTTTTGGTGACTCCCTGAGCCATACAAACGACAACACCTTCACCCACTTGTTTTGACTCTTTCAACACTGACATACTCTCCCTTTGCCTCCTGCATGATGGGTCTTTTTTTTATGAACCCCCCACCCCCAGATTACTGGAATATTCGGATTCAAACAGGCATAAGTCACACTTGAACTGCTCTGTAAATTGTTTTATGTATACGCAGCGAGTTTCTCCGCGATCATTTAAAAGTATGTTCTTATTCTTTGGCCATGTTCTTCACTCCCTATGTGGAGCATATGGCCGTCACGCGGCACCTCCATGTTTCCCTGTCTCCCGCCAATTGCTTTGCTTCCTCCCATGACATGCCAGCATCCCTCAGTTCCGCCGAGTACATCCTATGGATAGTACCCAACGGATATCCGGGATGCCGGAATCCCACCGATGTTTGTTCTCTGGGGAATAAACCCTTCGGTGCATTTTCAGCGTTTGAGCTCTTGCGAACACCAATTGACACATGTCGCACGAAAACGGTTCCGCTTCCGAGTGTGTTCTCAAATGCTCAGTCAGGCGAGACAATATCGCCAACTTGTACGAACACACTTCACATGTGCGCATTTTTTTCATTTTGTGTACAATTTTGTGTATGAGAGTCTTGGCGGATTTAAAAAGAGCGTAGCATGAACCGCACACAAAATTATTCTTGAGACATTCAACCCGTGTTGAATTTATGCAAACTTCTATCTGTTTAATATTCTGATCCGGAATAAATATATTGGAACGTTTCTGGTTTTTATTTTCGATATCTGTATTGTATTTCGATTTGCTTTTTTCATTACTTTACTGCAAAACAAAGTTATTAGATTTTTGTCAGGTCTGTGGTCGACTGTTGTATTTATATTTATATTTGAAGGCATTCGTTCTTGGCTCGGTCATCTTTCGAATGTATCTTCTCTAATTGATAGGGTATCGTGAAACATACTTATTTTCTTCAGTCTTTAAAAGTGGTTCTTACCTGCATTTGAATATTTCGTGTGAAAACTGTCATCATCTGTTATGGAAGGCGCGTATATGAGATTTTTCTTTTGGCTTTTTGGGGGGGGGATAAGAACACATCGATCGAACGTAGGACTCTACTCATTCTTCATAATTCTAAATACTTCGTTTTTATAACCGGTATATCTTTTTCCCAACAAGTTGAATTGTAGAGATGTCCTCTTAAGAGAGAGAAATTTATGTTGTACAATCTGGAGAGAGTATCCATATGCTTGCCGTGAAAATAAACCCATATTGAATTAGCATCATACACTGGTAGACGTCACTCGATCTGGTTGTGTCTACACTCTGGAAACTTTGAATTTTATTATTTTTAATATTCACTTCTGTCCTAACGGCAGAACAATTCAATTGTTTTAAGATGACATCTGCTATGAAACTCAAATAATGGTCCTACAAATTTTTTGTTCATTTATTATATTATTGTGGCCACAAGAAAATGTTTGAAGGTTGTCAAGAATTGTATGCCATATCCGGTTCCTGGCACAGTCAGACCACCGTATCGCCCAGGCATCTCGACTAGAAATTAGATAATTTTGGATATCTTTCCGCATTGAGTTTAAGGTATCTCCAGCTATCCATAATCGGATTGTGTACTCATTATGAGGATTTTCAATTCCTGCGATTTATGTCCCCCGCTCAAAGTACCTGAAGCCGTCTACCCTCTCGGTGTTTTTTCTGCATTCACCGTGAGGTTTTCAAGGTTTGGACAGACACTGCTGCAAACTCATAATTGACTGGGAAAGAAATGTACAAACAGTATTAAATTATTTTTTAATAAATAAAATAAGTATTGACTTTGTCTTTAAACGACTAGCTGTTCTTTGTCTGCCAAATCGTGAATACTTTCAAGTTGTCCTTAGTTTACACTCCTTGCCTCTCAAGCAACTTCATGGATTCATCTAAACACTGAAACGTTTCAGAATGTGTATGACAACTATTTTTACCCTCACAAATCTCTTCTTTGTCTTCTCGATCCTGGTCCTTTGAGGCAGGTATTCATTTTATTATTTCCCCATCATTCAAAATTTGAAATCCAGTATCATTCACATCACAATTTAATCATTGGGTTAAATCTTCGTCACATTCAGTACATATTGAAATATATGCAATTGCTTCCGCAGTGACACTTCTATACAACTTTCTACTTTGTTACCAAGACATACAAATTGTTGCAACATTATTTTTTTTCATTGTTTTCGTCTGCTAGCGATAATCATTGTGGAATAAGTTTTCTATTCTATAGATGGGTGGGACGTCGCATTGTTCAGTAATAATAATGTTTGCTTCTTTTACCTACGTATGTAGTTGTGATATTTTTCGCTTCTGAAATTAATTGTTTTTTATAATATCGTTTTAAAATGGTGATCATATTCGACCAGATGACTTATAATGGTATTAAAGCGTCTGGGGGTTCTTTGATTTCCGCCATTGCAAAACATTCCCTTTTTGTCCATTTTACTGTGAAACATTTATGAAAAGAAATTGAATGTTTCCACCGTCATAATCTCTGCTTGTTCTCCGATATTGACAATTGTGAATTTATTTCGAACATCCAGTTCTTGGTTGAATAAATGTTGATTCTTAGAACCAGTACTACTTCATTGGCCGCTAAGGTTCTGATAGAAGTCTATCAAAGTTTTCTTGTGAACTGGAATTCCACATGTAAGATTTCGACTGAAGGTGCTTGATGGAATTTCAATATTAAATTTGAAAGGCGAAACCCGGGTCGTTAGGTGACAAAATCTGTGGGAGTGTACATAATTTGAACGATTCAAATGGAATTCCACAGTTGAATTTTCAGGAACACTTGTTTAACTTGCACCCTGAATGTAGCCACATTTAAAGCCAACGCCCATATTGCATTTGGCCTTCCGTTAGTACGGTGGTTTCCAACCTGGAAGGCCCGCCTCCCTGGAGAGGTGCGGACATTACAAAATATTTATTTACCCCTCAAAACGTGATTCTGTTACTGTATGAAATTAAGGATGGGCAAGCGCGAAGATATTTTTTCTTTAGAAGGGAGGCGTAGTAGCATAAAGGTTGGAAACCACTGTGTTAGTATGTTAAAACCTTTCCAGTTTAACACGTAATACTGACGTCATATTCTGGCTACCGTTAGTTTTGTGCACTACATCGACTTATTTTAAATGACATCGTTTCACCGCATTATTTTCTTGGCACAGTCCATCTTTCAAACGTCTCCTTTCCAATTGATAGGGTACCGTGAAACATGGGAGCCGGTAAATTGCTCGAATGGAAATTGCCCGAATTACAAATTATTCGAATTGCTTGGTTATTTAAACGATTTTTCACGACTTTTTCTACGAATTTCATTTTTATCTTGTGCGACACTTGTTTAGAGAGTGAAATATAAAAATAATTTTCGTAAGTATTTATTTTAACCGTGTTCGCTCCAAATGCGGAACATATGATCTTTTAATGGAGTTTATCTCAACAGAAGTGTTTCTACGATAACTGCTTATTAATTAGTTACTCTAACTGTTCTATATATTTCCAGAACACATAGAAGACTAGGGCTAAGACAGAACAAACGGAAACAAATTGATTATCTTTTTTATTTGAGCAATTTACCGGGAGCCGTGAAACATACTTCTGCCGAACCGTGAACGCTTTCGTCGTGGAAGTCTCTTTCTTTGTTTGTAATGTTACTTTCCTGCAGTACAAATGATATTAGATTTTTGTCAGGTCTGCGGTCGACTGTTTCTTTTTATATTCGAAGGCATTCTGTAACGCTCGCCGTTCTAACTCAGGCACCACTATTACTGCTACTTCCAGCGTTGTTTGAGATAACCATCTCTTCCTGTGGCCTCGCTGGACTATTTCCCATTTTGATTTTTGTTTAACGTTTTTTTTTTTTGTTATTTTTTTTTTCTTCACTCTTGGCCGCTTTGTTGTTGGCTGCAACAGTTTTTCTGCTTCTCTCCCCTTATTTCTTTGCCTATATGTTTCCAAAGAAATCGGCTTGGGGCCTGCTGTTGGATTTTCTTTGATTATTTTTTCCAGTTCGCTTTGCTGAAATCCTGGCAGGATCGCCATGTAACGCTCGCCGTTCTAACTCAGGTTCAAGCTTCATTTTCTTATAAGAAATAAAACGTTCTTGTTGGGTTGACTTCTGACTCTGAAGTAACTTTCTTTATTGATTTTCCCAATTATTTATACTAATTTCTTAAATGCTACGTTAACAAAATTCTATATTTTAATTCTATTGTGCTTTCATAATTCGAGGTTTCGTCATTAACAATTAGTTCTCATGTTGCATCTATCGATACTCAATATTGTCCACACAGCATAACTTTTACTTTACATGTTACCTGTGCAGTCATGCTGACTGTGTGTTTTGCCAAATATTGCATATTGATAGTTGACATACATTCGTTATATATATAAGTTATTTATATAAATGATATATATATATATGGCCATCGTCACAATTCTGTGATTTTTTAAAAAAGAATTATAATTGATTAATAGTTACGGTTGCGCCAGCTTAATTTACTTTCCGAATATGGCCACATTTAAAGACAGCCCATACCGCATTTGTCCTCCCGTTGGGTTTTTTTTTTTTCGTTTTCTTACAACCTTTCCAGTTTGTGTAATATCGGCAAATATGTGTCTCCACAATACTGAAACGAGTAGGAGGGGATGTCCTTGGTAACCCAGAGCCACTTTGAAGAGTTTTTCTGCTGTAATTTTTTTTAAAACAAGTCACAGTAAGATTACAACCTTTGCAAATCATCGTGACTGACATGTCTTTTTACATATTTAAGAAAATTAATTAATAAACATATGGTATATGGTGTTTTTTTTTAAATTTTAATACAGTGATACCTTGATTCTACATTTTCCGAGGAACCGTAAAAAATCAACGAATAATGCGGGAAATCTCAAATGATACCAAAAATTGTTTAATTTTTAAATAACTTCTTTTATCAATTTTCACTTTTTTTAAAGAATATATAAATTAATTTTTTAATTGCTTAATACATACTAAGTTGCCTATTTGTAGTTTGGTATTTAAACTTTGACAGACACCCTTCAAACACCCTTTTTTTTTGTTGCTATATACACAAATGTCGACTCGTTTTTCAACTTCTTAAATGGTTCTCAGTTTCTCAGTTAGAGTTCTAGTTTCCTTCATTTAAGCATTTTAGTTTTGACTCTTGAGTTGGAAAAATTGGCGAAACGAGATGCGAGGCAAGACTATTTACGAGAAATATTCAACGAAAACGGTCAATCAAGGTAATATTTGTGACGGGACCAAAATATTTAAAGGATTAATCAAAGAAAACGGTAAATTGGGGAACGATTAATTTTACATTTTTCTTATGGTTTTTTGGCCGGGACTCGGTAGATCGGGGTTCCACTGTATAGAAATTAATAATTTGAGATCAGTCTTCGCTTGTCGAAGCAGTACAGTTTTACTGCATCTCATTTTCCACGTTATCGTCTCTGTCGGGCCATTGACACCCGACAGCGACAATTCAATATGTCTGCCAAATACTACACCCTAAATTAAGTAACATTCTTTTATTTACCTTATTACGAAGGTTTCAAAATGAAAATTTTCTAGCTTTTTGAATGGAGAAGTTGGCAATAGTGCGATGTCAATGCATGATATCATATTGTGTTCCATAACAGAACACTGCAGCCTTGATCGCGTAGTATTTTTTTTATTTTACCATATTCAAAATACCATAGGCTCCTTTTAAATGATTTGGCTGTGGAATGTTTAATTGGGCTGGTACTTGGTGTCCCAAGTAATCCGCTGAGGTCCATCCAATTTGACATTTCGTTGTTGAAACCCTCAAGTTATGCAGTTGAAGTCCCTCAAAGGTCAGTCGTATTATGTATGGCATAATCATTCCAATTATGTCCTCGCAAGTATACCTAACAAATTTTTTGGATATATCATAAGAGTACTTCTTGACTCATCAGTCTTTGAAATGTTCCTGGAGCGCCTTTCAATCATAGCATGACAGTAAACAGATAGCATCCTCCATCGGGAGTATTGAATGCTGTGAGCGCCTTTGTTTCTTGATGTAACAGTACTTGCCAGTATCATGTTTTGAGATCGAGCGAACTGAAGACTCGCTGGTCCCAAATCTTTCTTGTATACATGGAAGGTGCGTTGATTCATCAATTGTTACCGTATTTAGGCGTCGATAATTACGCAAAATCGTGGTTTCCCATCTTTCTTCTTGACAATGACCACCAGTGAACTGTATCTACAGTGATCTGCTTGGTTCGATAATATTGCAGTTATCATCTTGCAGTATCATCTTGCAGTTTTCCTCTTAGTGTCGTCTGACCATGTGTGGGCATTGTCCTTTCGCTTGCTAAGTGCAGCTGCGGTCCAGGCAGTGCCGATGCGAGGTTATTTGACGCCCTAGGCAACGTCTATTAGCGCGCCCTTTTTATCACATCTTCTCATTTTTTTTTCGAATGAAAAAAAAAAGCAATTCGGGATCATTATGTATTTATTTTTATAAATCCATGTCCGCTCTCAATGTGCAGCATATAGCCTCATAATGGAGATATCCGAACAGAAATTTTTCTATGTGAACTGTTTCTTTATCAATCGCTCAACCACTCTTTATCAAATCATATAGAATACGATACATAATTACAACGAGCAAATACAACCATCAAAATAAAGTATTATTACTTACTATTATTTATTATTATTAGAGTATATAAAAATAAGGTAAATATGTCATACAGTAGCACGTCGACTATTGTGGCGAAAAACTTCATAAACTAAGTTGAAAACAATTCCACGATTTAAAATATTTATTGAAGCATTGATAAATCGCATTAAAATCACACATTAATACGAAGAACATTGATAAATAAATTATCCAAAATATGACATATTCTCACTGTACACCGCCATACTTTTTCTTTACTTACACATGGACTATTGCGGCAAAGTAGTTAAAACAACGCCACGATTTAAAATATTTATTGAAGCATTGATAAATCGCGTTAAAATCGCACATTAAAAAGAAGAACACTGATTCATTGTTTACGGTTGATGATACTTTATGTTCGAAGACTTCGTTATTTATTTTCGTGTTATCTTGGAATATTCTCATCGCTCATTAATCTGTCGACCTTCCTCCTTTCGAGCTCAGATGGCAGCTTGCCATTGAATCCGGAAGGCGTCTCTATCTTTATATAATTGTTGTCTTCCTCATGGCTGCTGGCACTCCTTTGCTAAGTGCGGGCCGCCGCAATTAAAACATTCGATGTCTCTTCGCGATCGTTGAAAAGATTTCGACCTTCGCATCGGTTCGGTGTGTGTGTTGTGGAATTCTTTCGGTGTGTGTTTTGACTGTTCCCGATTGTTATTACGTCATTTATACTGATCCGTGTGACGGTTACCATTATTACCTGGAGACTGGGAGGCACCTTGCTGGTGTCTGGAATACCTAAACGGAGTCGGGTGTCTACTGTGAGGATTGGTAGAGAGTTTATTGTTGGAAGGGAATTCGTTGTTTGAGGAAATTTGGTAATCATTTCTTCCATGATTATTACAACCATGATTGCAAGTCTGGGCGTTGAAGTTTCCTCTTCCTCTTTTAGATGAATGTGATACCGACACTCCTGTCTGCTTGTCCTCAATTCTAGTTCTCTTACGGCGTTGACTAATTTGTCTAGCATTGACCATCGCAATCTATTTGTTCTCTCCTGATCTCTTGGTGTAAGGAGGCCTTGTACCGTTTGTGCAAGTTCCTTTGGATCGCATCTTGCTGCGCATACACCAGCAACTGCGCGCTTGCGAGGAATGTGTAAAGTCCCTCGTCTTCTTGTTGGAGCGTTGTTTTTTTTTTTACTTTGGGCAAATATCAGAGGATGATGTCCATTGTATCTTGCTCTGTTGCCTTCGTTAGCACCAACATTGGTGCTTGGTGACTCGGCCATGTTTGTCACCGTCTCGCTGACGAACGGCTGTCCCTCTTGAAACATATTTATAAATTGTTCGCTAGTGTCCGATTTATCACTCTCAACGAATGCACCTCTCGAACAAACAAACTTCAGTATTTATTCATATATGGGGCGCCACTAGCTTTCTTTGAAGCTAGCACCGACTGTTATCTTGTTGGCGTGAAACTTTTGTCATGGGAGATAAGTTCAGGTATATCAAAACCTTTATTACTGAAGTTAATTTAAAAATACTTTCGTCCAATTTAAAGATTTTAATTTTTACTTTAGTAATTAGCCCTCCATGATGGGCACGCCACATACGGCACCATGACGGCACGTCACATACCGCGTTACCTCTGATGAGAGGTGTAAGAGAGAGGACTCTCTTGTCTCTTATCTTTGGAATTTAGAAATGATTTTACTTAGGGCTAGGGCAGGGATGGAGAACCTACGGCACGCGTGCCCGAGGTGGCACGTTTGAGAATTTGGATGGCACGTGAAAAATTTCCAAGTTCGAAAATTTAATTTTTAAGTTTTTTCAAAATAAAATTTTGATTAAATAATCTGTGAATTATGAACTTATTCAGTTTTATTAGTTTTCAAATGTTTCCTAAGAACGACAATCACTTAAAAAAATCATTTATTTATTTTGTTTAAAAAAATTCTGCTTGGGCACGCCACACAATCGAGAAATAATATTTAAGGATTTTTGGCACGCGGACCCCAAAAGGTTCGCCATCTCTGTACTAGGGCTTGTACAAGGCTCGTTTATGGAAAATTCGGCACAACCTGTCACGAAGTTGAAAAACCGGTTTTCGAATGTCACAAATTAAGAGATTATTTTTGAAAATCAACATGCTCTACTACTGTAGATCTTAGCTTGGCAACCGCTGTGCCGTGGCGCATTACTTCAGTGAAGAAAAGATAAAATTTGTTCAAAAAATGATCAAATCAAAGTTGCCTAGTTGTAGTACTGAGGTGGCAATATATATTATACAATTGAGAATGATTTATAATGTTATTTTTTGTATATACCCTTATGTATATATATGCATATTTGAAGTGGGCTGCGGAAATCAGGAGAAAATTTTGGTGTGCCGTGGGAAAGAAAAGGTTGCGGAGCACTGCTGAAGAGAAAACAAGTCGACTTGCATTCTCCACCCTTGCATAGTATTTTTTTTATTATTTTACTGTATTCAAAAACTGAATTTCAAACATTCAGTAGTTGGTTTATTAAATGCCGATTCTTGGAACCAGCACTACCGTTGTGATTCCACAGGCCGCTTATTTCCTGGTGGGAAGTATATTCAAGCTTTCTTGTGAACTGGAGTTCTACAAGTGAATTTTTCGGTTGCGCTAGCTTAATTTGCTGTCTAAATGTGGCTTTATTTAAAGTTCCTTTCTTCCGTTTGAATGATATCAGTAAATATATGTCTCCGCACAATACTGACATAATATTCTGAATACCATTAGTTTTATACACTACTTCGACATGTGTTGAAGACATATCATCGCAGTCTTTTCTTTCACAGTCCATCTTTAAAATCATTTGATAGGGTACTGTGGAACAGCGTACCGGCACTCTTTTTCTTGGGATTGTTAATGCTTAAATTATATGTTTTTTTAAGTAAAAAAAATGACAATTAAAAATATCCTTCTAAAGCAATGGTGAATTAACATTATAATTCAGCCATGGTCATTCTAGTGTGAAGTTTTGTCATTTATTTGCTACCTGATATTCTTTCAGTTGAAGGATTGTAAAACATGACAGAAAGATATATTTTTTTCAAAGGGAGGCTTAGTAGCATATAAATTGGAAACCACTGATCTAAGATGGGTCCAATGTACCCGACTGTATGAGGTCACTTGATTTTTGCATAATGTATGAAAATTCACCCGTATTTGAGATTTCTCCAAGATCCTTTGGACAACATTTTGACTGTCACCTGCTGTAGACTAGTTGGTTAGAGCTTGCCCTACCGACCAGGTGGGTCTGGGTTCGACCCCAAAAAGATTGACAATTTAGATTTCAAAAGTTAATTTGATTTTGACATGGGTGTTAGTGTCCAGTTTACCTCGAGTTTATCTCGAGTGACTTGCAATACTGAAATGTATCCTGTCCAATTGATAGGGTACTGAGAAACATACTGTAGAATGGCTTTCTTGGCATTGTTAATGCTTCAATTCGTTGTTTTTAATTTAAAAAAAAAAATGACAATTAAAAATATCCTTCTGAAGCAATGGTGAATTAAAATTATAATTTAGCCATGGTTTACTCCGGTCATTATAGTGAGAAGTTTTGTCATTTATTTGCTACCTGATATCTTTTCGATCGAAAGAGGGTATCTTTTGATTTTTGCATAATTTAGAGAATTCATCCGTAATTGGGATCCTCGAAAGATTCTTTGGACAACACTACCGCTGTGCCACCCCTTTTTTTTACGAAGCTTCAGTAGGACTGTTTACATAAAACGACGCTTAATGGCGATATGAGTACGTTGTTCATTGGAGAGTGTTTGAATATTTGGTTCAAGCATAGTCGTTTGCAGTTTGTCTTTTAAATGTTTATCGTTTCTTTATTTGCGTTAAGTATGAAAATGATAATTCACAGCAGTAAATTGCTGCGAAGCATGAAAGCATTTTTCTTGAATGTCGTTGAGGACATGGGTATTGTACGACAGTTATCCAAATTTCAATTGCATCTCTTAAGTTAAAAAAAAAAAATGGCACAAGTCAAAAGGCCACACCTGAATAACTAAGATGCCGCAGGTTTCCCTGCTGGTCTAGCCAGCCAACCGTATTAAAAGTTGTAACAGAAAATTTCTGCTTTGCATCTTTATTGCCAGATGCAGTACCATTTTTATACTATCGTTTCAATGTTATTATTTAATTATGGAAGTTGATCTGGGGTGTCTTTTGTTTCCATTCACCAATAATGATGACTTTTTTTTAAATTTCTATATAGAAATTAACGATTTCAGATCAGTCCTCTCGCCTGTCGAAGCAGTACAGTTTTACTGCATCTCATTTTCTCCATTATTCGTCACTGTTGGGCCATTGAACCCCCGACAGCGACAATTCAATATGTCTGCCAAATACTACACCCTAAATTGCATGACATTCTTTTATTTACCTCATTACGAAGGTTTCAAAATGAAAATTTTCTAGCTTTTTGAATGGAGAAGTTGGCAATAGTGCGATGTCTGTGCATGATATCATATTGTGTTCCATAACAGATTGGGATAACCTTAGGATTTGTCTTTGGTTTTGATTTATTTCTTGCACCTATTTTTCCTTTTCTTTGTGGATCAGCTCAATATTTTTACCATTTTAAATTTATGGTTGATTTAGGTATTTGATGCTGAATTTTTTTTTTGTTTCACCGTCTTTGTGAATTAAAGAATCAAACTTTATTGGCAAAAGAGCATTCGTGATCGAATCCTAAAACTGGACTGCCAAAGTCAATGTTATATGGATCGTCCAGCATGGGATGTTTTCCAAACGCTTTATTTCTGTCGTGTCTATCTCGGTTCTTCACTTGGAAGAAGATTGAGCGATTACTGACTGCCCAACGTGACAAATGAAGACATTATACTGCGATGTCTCTAAATTTCATGCATGAATTTGCACACAATTTGCAGTAAACTCAGTACTCCTGACACTTTGAATTTTGTTACCTAAAACTGTCTTCAATTGATTGAGTATTGGGAAACAATGGGACATGAATCGTTTCCCACATTTGATGTCTTTTTTGCTTTCTTTTTTTAATGGCAAAACAAATGATTGTTTCACGGCTGCATCCGTTATGGAAGCCGGTTTACGAGTTTTTCTTTGGTTTTTTGGGGAATAAGTACGCATCATTTGCCGTTAATCCTCGCTGACTTATCTATCGTAATACTGTGTTTCATAACGGATAACTTACCTTGGGATCTGTCCTTTTGGTTTTTTTTCATTAAGTTTTATTTCTTTGCAAATAGAACCCTGGTACCGATTGCTGAATCTGAATAGGCGTTGATTGTCAGGTGGCCGTTATTATTAAAGCTTAATTTGTTTTCATAGAAGGTTATTGTCATCATTTTGCACCGTTAGTAAAATAGCCTTTTTTGAAATGATGTCACGCACAAAAAGAAATGTTTGGGCCAATTTTTTATATTATATGATAAGTGAAGGTTGTCACTATCGCTCTACTCTGTCCGCTCAGGACAGTCGCATTCGCGGAGCACGTTTGATAGCATACCCCACGAAACACTGGCATCGAGGCCATGTCGCCGTCTTCAAACTGTTTGAACCACGCCTGATGGTTCGTCACTTTGCTCTCATCGGCCGTGGGCTTTCACCCAATTGAAGGTAAATCACCTTTTCATGAAGCTTTCAATGGTGATAAAATAATCGATAATCTCAAAACAAAAAAATCCATGCCACATGAACCAACAAAAGTTGGATAATCTCAGGGGTGGGCTGGAGGCAGGGTTGCCAGGCGTCCCTATTTGAGCGGGACTGTCCCGAGTCTCGGGACTGTCAATCGACAAATCCCGAGTCCCACATTGCATGTCTCTATAATTCCGAGCTGTACATGTATAAAAGTTTTCGAAAAAGTGAATTTCCCGATCTGTGATTTTGAAGATCTGGCAACCCTGGCTGGAAGGGGCTCGCGGGAGCTGCTTGTTAAATTATACTAAGGCCGGAAAGCCAAGGGGCTTTCTAAGAATATCTTTTTAAGAATATTGTTTTCTCTAAAATAAACAAGGGTTAATTTTAGAGAAAACAATATTCTCTGATCAAATTAGTATTTAACTGCAATTCCCGACATACATATTATCCACAGCAGCTTCAGTATACACAGCAGTACATTTTTGGCCATTTAGATTGATAAGTTTACTGTAAATTGCATATTGTTACGTAATATAAGTGTATTAAGTAACAATAGATTGCTTATTTAAGTATTGCTGCTAATTGCACAGGAGTGATAAAAAAATATACTTCTTCTATAAAACACTGAATTGCTTTGAGATTAACCCTTTGGCTGCCGAGAGCCGATTTAATCGGCTTTTGCTTACTAGCCAGGATTGCCTCGTACGACGGCTCGCATTCGTAAAATAATAAATGTATGCAATAACTTTTTGATCGCTCTGTGCTACGCATTGAAAATTTACGGCGTATTCTTCAGGGGCTTTAAACATTCCTAATAAAATACGATACTATTTTTTTATAAAATATTTATTTATTATTTTTATTATAAAAACATGAACATAAAAATTCTAAAAAATATAATTTACATAAACAACAAAAAGAAAAATAAATTCGAACAAATTAAATTTAAGAGTTTTTTTAAACTGAATTCTTATCGGAATCATAATCACCAGAACTAAATTCCATTTCACTGTCAAGTTCCATTGTGAAGGGTTAATTTTTTGTAATTAACGGTTTTTTTATTGTCACTTGACCAGGTCTTCGAACCACTATTTTTTTCGTTCTGGTTCAAGTAAAAAAATATATATCGGTTCGGTTCCGGTTTTCGTTCCGGCAATAATAACGGTTTTCGGTTCAGCTCGAATCCAAGAGCCTAGGAATTTACAGATTTGCCCAAAATATCTCCGTGACTCGTTTTTTTTTTTAGCTCACCGAGGAATTTGAAAATTTCAAATCCCTATACTAGCGTGAAACGAAAAAAATCGATCTTTTTTTCAGTTCCGTTTCTGTTGAAAGCCCTGCTTTTGACGATTGCACTTGACAAAACAATTGAAAAAAATATGAACTTCTCTTTTCAATGGATGCGAAAACATTGAAATAATATTATGATCTCAAAAGTCTACCCATTGTTTTGAAAGAAATTCTGTTAACCAATCGGTGTGCTGTTTCTACTGTAAAGTCATCTTAGATGATGAATTTATGCCTCTTCAGATGTAGCCAGATTTTTATTTCTTGCAAATAAATAAAAACTAGATCAAACCACAAGAAACGTAATGAAAAGATTCCCTCACCAACCTCTTGTAACAGTGGTCCTATTTTTTAATTTTGGCTACAACACAGTTCATCTAAGGTTCCCTGACGCTATCAGTGGCATTCCATGGTGATGGCATCCATCTATGAGTGGGAGAGACAGGCAGGATTCAAACTCCTTTACCATACGGAGTTCCTGACTAAGTCAAACCCTCAATACTTCCCCGCAAATCTATATTTTCAGGACAGAATTTTGTTTATGTTTCTGCATCGAGTTTAAGGTTGCTCCAGCTATCCCTACACCGATTGTAAGCTTTTACGCAGATTGCCGACTGGCGATTTGTACCACCCACAAGTAACTGAATCCGTCGATTCTCTCGATGTTTTCTCTGCATTCACCAGGACTTTGGGTTTGGGCAGGCTCTGTTGTAGAGCATATTGTTTTTACCGTTCGTTCAAGGCCAATGTGATACAGCTTTTGGTATTGTGATTGTTTTTCCTGTTCTATGCATCTTTCTCAGTCGGGTGGACTGTGACTTTAATTTCCCCCTTGGTAAAGAATCAATCCAGTAAGGTTTTTTTTTTCTTGAGCACCGCTGGCTTCGGCAACAGTCTTAATATTCCCACCCGCCCCTCAAACCCTACGATAATGGGGCTTAGCGGGAGGGATTGACTACTCATTAATTCCGCCCTAACTCTATCCTATGTCGGGTCCCATGGTGCAGCGGTTGGCGTTTCTGGCTTCCGCGCTGCATCTACCAGGCTCGTGTCCCAGTCCAAACAGCATTTCTTTAATCGATCTCTGTTCAAAGACATGGGTGTTTGTGATGTCTTAACTTCCCCCAGCCTTCATTAACTTGGCGTAGCGATTAGTTAACCACTAGTCCTGTCCTAGCGTTAACCTTCTATCCCTACCACTCTTTGGAAAAGAGAGGTTGAGCGGCTGACTAACAAACAGTCCTCGTAAAAAAATCTGTTTGGATGCCTCCATTACGAGTCCGTATGCTTCACATTGGAAGAGGACATGGTAAATGATTTTTTCAAATGTGAATATTTTATTTTTATCATGTCTGTTTTCCAGGGCCGTGGTGTCCATTGGTTGTGCATTCAAATCACTGGGTTCAAAAGTTTCGCCACTATGCTACTAATACCAAAAGAATTCTTTTTTTTTTATCTACTGTTGGACTTGTCTTATTTCTTAACAACTCCACAGCCGTGCTGTTTTTGCCAAAATGTCCCACCCATGTAATTGTATGTTTATAATTGGAGGCGTGTCATCTACATTCACTTTTTGTTACCAGATATATTGTCGTTATGTTGATGTTCTGTTGTAATTAATTTTTTAATTTTTCATTGGCAAGAGGCGTGTTTATAATTGCCTTTATTTAACAAAAGACAGCTTGGTTTGTTGTCAAACTTGTGCAATAAATGCATCCACCGAGTAAGTTATTCTAAACTAGTAATTCATATCCAAGAATGTTATTGTATTCTTATCTCATATCTGTTGATTTCTTTACTTACCGACTTCTGCCAGTATGATTGCAATATTATGTAAAAAATGTTGCTTACAGTGTTAGTGAATTGAAAATTATTTATGGTTATTTTTTGGACTAGTTATAGTGAATTAATATACAAATTACACTACCCCGAATTACGCGCTGGCTTGAAATATTCGCCGCAAATCTCCCAATTGCACTGTCGCATTCCACTGTTGTTACTAAGAGACTGTCGTCCGTGCCGCGCATACAGTCAAATGTTGGCTAGTGTCTGTGTATTCAACACGTGCCAGGCTATACACGCATAGCTGGGCGTCTGTCTGTGTGCGGGATATTTACTACTACAAAAACTAAATAATACTGTATGAGATTCACACCCCCCAATTACACGGTCCCGACTATAGTGTAAATGGGGTGTTTACTGTTCTAGTAAATATGTACATAATTCATTGAAGAAATTTTCATCAGTAATTCGAAAGGTTGAAAGCTCTCTTGTTGATCATTAGACTATTGTAAATTTGTTCAATAAAAACTGAATTAAAAATGTATTGATTTTTATTTTCTCCACTTTCCCATTGTCAAATTACTTCTTTCTTTTTAAACATCTTTAAGCCCCCTCCAATTATTTATTGTCTTAATTATTAATGGACGTCCCCTATTCAAGTGGTCAATTCTATCATAGTTACTTACAGTATTCACCATGGGTTCGAATCCCAGTTGTGTTGGAAGGCGAAGATGAATCTGATGTTGTCTTCTGATATCAATTCTGGTGAAGAGGCGGTACTTGTTTATCACTTGAACTTTTCTATACCCTTCTCATTGTCCTTCTACCGTATCCTTTCCCGAACACAACCAAAGTAGGATGTCAGGATAACAAGCAACTTCTGTTAGGACACTTTATTAGTAGTCCGAATGCTGCACATTAAATATTTTTTGAAAATGTCTGAATAAGGGCATTGTCTTAAGATGACATGTAATGTTGAAGTTATATGCTTAGGTAAGTAAAAAAAATAAAATATTAAACAGGTACTAGATGTTTATGTGAAATACTCAGAGATTAGGGTACAAACAAGACTACTCCATGTTCCACTAGTGGTCATGGAGAGATGTCAATACTAGCTTGGCTTAATTACATGCTGTTGATACCTTTGGAGAGCCTCAATCCTGCTTGCCTCTCCTGACTGTTAAGATTCCTGCGACTTAGACGACTATCAGGTACAATCCGTAGGATTTGAGGGGTGCTAGCATGTTAAGGGAGAAGGTTAATCATGGACGTGTCGAATGGTGACCATACGCTTCACAAATTATGCGAATCCAGTTAAAGAAGTAGAAATAAATATATCTAAACTAGGATAATTGTAATTGATGGATACATTGTCTTTTTGTATATGCTCGCTAGATGCAGATTAATCCTTGTGAATACAGTCTACCTCCCTATAGGGTAGATTGTTACTACGTTATAAGGGGTAAGGCATCCATACAAAATTTGAGGTTAGGTTCTTTCAATTGTCAGCAATCAAACATTTACATGTGCAAAGACCTTGTATTTAATTTTTTTAATTTTCAATGCATGGATATAAATTATGTGTTTATAATTAAATATATTTATAAAAATTCTATTTTAACCTTGAAAATTGAGCATTTTGTTAAAAAAAATTACACTTTAAGGGGACTGTTATACAGGAGACTAGCATTCGTTACAGGGCGGTTTACTGTATATAGCTTCGGTAAAATTTTAAACATTTATTATGTTTCCATACAATTAATTCAAAATAACATTTTTTATCATCAAAGCATATTTATTAACACATTAGTAAAAATATAATAAATAAATATAGAATTAGAATAGAAGAATTAGTGTTGAACTTTTTAATGTAGTTACTAGGCTATTAAGTGAAATTTCCATGAATAATTCACACACGTGATGGGTTGGCCCACGTTACATCCTGAGGACACTATAGTCCTATTCTCTTCATCCATTCAAAGTTTCTTACGAGCAGTGATTATTAATATAGCATGGATATCCTTGACAGGTTGTTTTTGGCAATTTTCACAAACAACTGTAACATTTGTCATTATATCAAGGTTTTACTGTAACATTTTGAAGAGTCAATTTGCTTCACTTTGGGAGACGGTACTCGGCTTAAAGAAATTGTCAAAGACGGAGATTCAGCTGTCTGGTTAGCTTGAAAGATATGAATAATTCCTAAATTTGAATCGTCACAAATATTGTACATTCACACAAGTTTTGTCACTAACAACCCAGGTTTTTCATTTCGGCATCACCATACGTTCAAGTGCCTGGATAGACGAAAATGCTGGAAGGCAAAACCTGGGTCGTTAATTACAAAACTTGTGTGAATGTACAAAATTTGAACGATTCAAATTTAATATTGAAATTCCTCCACGCACCTTCAGTCGTAATCTTAAATGAATAATTCCCTTTTCAACCTAAATTTATAAGAACCTAGACGCTAATTAAAGGCGGTCTCTGATACTCGACACGATTTTTGTATTTAGTTTTGACAGTTGGTATAACTTCAATGTAATAATTGCGGCTGTATTCACTGTGCAATATTTTATTAATTATTCGACGCATGTTGTCAAGTATATTTGTCTTATTACAGTCTCTCTAATACATAAGTTCCCAACCTTTTTCGGGTGGCGACCCCTTTTTATAAAGCCATGTGACTAGGCGACCCCCTAGGATTTGAAATCCTCGATTTGCTATACTTTTTCGTTATTTTGTTCAAATCCAAAATCGAAAAAAGTTGGCGACCTGCCTGAAAACCCTTCGCGACCCCTAGGTTGGGAATCCGTGCTCTAATACGTATAGCGAGTGAACATGAATAATCAAACGTACATAAACTTAAAAGAATTAAACAAAAACCTGTTAATCGTTGGCGATTGACAGATCGACTACAACAACATTGAACAGAGCTACAGTTATTACATTTAAGTTATACCAACCGTAAAACTAAATTAAAAAAATCATTTTGATTATTATAGACCCGCCTTATTAGTGTTAAGATTGTAATAAATTTCAGAATACCCCTGCTGGAAATATCAAATGGATTCAGGAAGATCTTGAATCCTAGTAAGTATTATATATGGAAGGAAATAATAAATCTGCTTGTCTTGAAGTGGAGTGGTAAATTATTTGAGCCTATATACATACATGGTCGATGGTTTGAACCAGTGGAGGAAAACCTGCGGCCTTTTACGTGATCAAAATATTCACTAAAAAATTTTAGCTTTTGGAAAAAGAGAGTGATCAACCCATTATATGTTCGACAGTCGAATAAAAAAGTGCCAATGTTTTCTTTACTGTGGCCTTATGCTGAATGAATGTGGCCTTTAGAAATGAAAAGGTTCTCCGCCCCTGGTTTGAACCATTAAATGAAATCGAATGGATTGTTGGTCTCTGTGTCACTCAGATGTGTTGTCCAAGGTTCGAATCCTTGAATGGAAATTTATTTTTCTGTATATCGATTGTCCAGTTCGTTAATCAGACTACTCTGAATAACCTATTTAAAATATTCGTATGGTTACCGTAAATCAAGAATTGAGTCATTTGTTATCAAAAGCAGAACTGAAGCATACATGATGTAAGGAACAGTTCTGCTTTTGGTACCAACCGACTCAATTATTCATTTGTTACCGTAGATTTATACATTTTATCAACAGATTGGGTCGGGTTCAGTAGTAAGACATTAATAAATATCTGTGTAACGATCCAGACGATTTGTTTTATCCTTTTCTAAGTTTGTAAATACCATGTTTTTAGGTATCATTTATTTATTATCTCTACTAAAACTAACAGATTGAAATTTTTAAAAATAGCTGAATACTCGATTCAAATTTTTTTCTGAGTTGTCTGACTAATGAACTGGACGATCAATTTACATAGATATGTATCTTCATTCTTTACTATTTTTCCACATTAATCCTCTTCCGATCCTGGAAAATTAAGACAAACTACTAATCGTTCCAAGATCGTATCCTTCTTTTCTTGCCATGTCTGAAGAGAGATATTGAATTACTGACACACAATCAGTTCTTGTAAAAAGGTTTTTTTATTTCATGAGTGGTCCTAAACTCAAAAAGGGAAGGAACAAATGACTTAGACTGGGAAGATGCTGAATGACTGGCAAAGAGATCAGGTAGCATCACCAACTAAACGAAGAAGTTACTAAAACAAAACAAATTTTTGTATGAAGTCTATAAAAGAACGTCTTTTGGATCCACAGTTAACTTTTCAACAGCTTCGAAGACATCTTCGACCAATTTACTTTCTTGATCTGTTCTGCTCCATTTATCTGCAGGTCCTGAATCATTTTCCTCGACTTGAGTCCCTCTGTTGACGAACTTTGAGTCACGTTTGTCAACTTCGTTGTCCATTTTGATTTTGTCTCTTATTATGTTTGTTCTATCCTCGTTTGCGTTCTTCCTTTCGAGTGCGATTGTCAAAATTTCAGCCAATCGGTGCGCACAGTGTATCATTTCTTTCGTTTCTTCCTTCGTTATCGTCACAACACGTTCTGTGTCAGAATTTTTTCTCGAATTAACAGTTTTGCTGTAATTTTTAGTCATTACTTGTCCGTTTTTTAACAGTTTATCACTGGTGTCTTTTTTAACCGCCGGTGGGTCATGGTAAAATGGCGTCGGGCAATCGTCATAGAAAAATTTTACAGGAAACGCTGCCAAAGAGTTGTTGTAATTTTGCCAAAAACTACTCCACTCGCCTCGTTCTTTAGTTTGGCTCATATCCAAGTTATCTTTTGGTAATATTTCCAAATTGTCATCGTTGATTGACGTGTTGTGTTGATCGTTTTCGATCCAGCTCGTATGACAGCTGGAACTTGAACTAAAGCAGACATTTTGAGAATTTGGGCTAATTGTAGCTTGATTCGAAGCAATATTCGAAGCTGTAGAATCTCTCTTTATCAATTTAGGATGTATAGATACTCCGTTCGGTGTCAAATCGCAAGGAGAATTCTCACACGTCGAAGCTTCAGACGTAAAATCTGGAGAATTTGACGAATAAACCAATTCAGAATGCCTCGAAAGACTAGAACCTAACGAACACTTCCGTTCGAAATTATTTCTGTCTTGTTTTCTCGAAGGACTTTCATACGATGAAGCTGTGGATCGTGGACTAAAACTCTGCAAAGAACTCCTTCTGGTGTACGGTCTCGAGTTATTCAAAACGTTCTGTGATATAAACCTTCCTTCGTTTAAATTCTTTTCACTCTTTCGCCGTCTTGAGATTCTTGCTGCCTTTTCTTTGCCTCGTACGTTAGTATCCTCATCGGAATCTGCAAAATCAGATATCTGTGCGAGATCCAGAGACATTTTATCATGGTAAATGCACTCATCGCTCCTGTATTCGGTATCATTGTTTCTTTTTATTCGACTAAAACTAGTCTTTCGGTGCGTGCTTTTGGACTGGCGGATCGCTCCGGTTTCGACAGAATACTTCAAAATACCGCAAGTCCCCGGCAGGGAATTGGCTCTGTGATTCTTCCGGGGCGCTGGGCTCCCGAAAATTCCCAAATCATTCTTGATACACTCGTTTGACGTCTCCTTGATTATAACACAGGAATTTCGTGATCCTAAAGCGGAACTTCTTCCGTTTTGTTTTGTCTTACGCTCTTGGGATTTGGCTGACGATGCGTTTGACAGAATCGAAGATGGCCGAATTGGCGTTTGTTTTTTTGGAACGTTTTCTGTTATTTTTTGTTTGCTTTCTTCGAAAATGTTGTCGGAAACCTTTTCTGTATTTGAATCTCTTTCGGACTTTCTTCGCTCAGTTTTATTTGTAGTAGATTTGTTAGCACTCATTATTAAATATAATTATTCTGAATTATTTTTCTGTCACTTTTTTTTTCGATACACATTAAACTCACAGTAATTTAAATGCTGTCACTTCATGTATTTACATTATTGATCTGTATTTTAACCTCAAGGTCAGTTTTACTGTCACAACTAAATCTAACCTAACCTAAAAAAGAATTATAATCACGGCTATTGAACAAATTTAAAAGATCCTGACCTAATAATATTAAATTAATACTGACCAATTTAATATGAGTATATTTCATATCGACTGTGGAAAGGAAAAAGGACGTAACCCACACATTTTATAGGATAATTTTATAGGAGGCGCAAAAAACGTGTTTTGATGATTTTGGGCCATATGCAAATAATGAATTATACACAACCTTGAAGTAGAACATAGTGTTTGAATCTTATAGTGCCTACATAATATTCAATCAAAGTTATACAATTTTTTTTTTTTAACCATGTCCGCTCCCAATGTGGAGCATATGGACTCCTAATGGAGTTTATCTCAACAGAAGTGTTTCTACGAAAACTGATTGTTACTCAGTTGCTCAACCTCTCTTTTTCAAAGAGAGCAGGAATATAAGAAAAGGGCTAGGACAGGACTAGTGGTTAGCTAATCGCTCTCGATACATCAGGATAGGATGGGTGGGAGGGGAATTCAAGACATCACATACATCCATGCCTTTGAACATAAATTCATAAATCGATTGTAAAATCAATTTATAAAACTGCCTGTACTGGGATTCGAACCCGTGCCCTCCGTAGCGGTAGCCAACGACGTTGACCACTCGACCACACTGCGAAATATTTTTAAAAATATATAATAAAAATGCCAAGAGTTTAATAAAATCCCTTGAGTTTTTTGGACTTAGGTCAATATTTAAATACAGTATAAATGTAATATTTGGTCAGTATAAATATATATTATTTTTGGTCAGTAATTTGGTCAATGTGGGGTCTATGGGACGGCGGTTAGCGTTGTTGACTTATGGGTTGGAGTAGCGAGAGTGGTAAGTTAAACACTAGTCCGGTCCCAGCCTTATCTTTCTATCGCTACTACCCTCTTTGAAAAAGAGAGATTGAGTGACTGAGTAACAAACTGTTCTTGTAGAAAAACTTCTGTTGAGATACCTCCATTAGGATGCCATATGCTCCACATTGGGAGCAGACATGGATTGAAAAAAAAAATATTACTCAATGACCGTGATTGTAAAAATATTGTTAGATTAAGTTAGTTTTGTTAGGCATTAAAGCCAATAATATAAATATTGTATTTTTTTATTTTATAGAATTTAAAAACTTGGCGCATTGGCATTAGCTGTAATGCCAAATGTATTTTTTATTAAAAATACCCACGTTATAAATCTCAAATTTTAATTTTAAAAAATTCAGTTTGACGTAGACCGTACCGGGAATCGATTTTAGTAATTTTATTTCAAGACCTAAAAAAAGTATCAATGTACCATTCGTTTAAGATTCTTGTTTGAATCCGATCATCTTAAACCATTTTTTTTTTAACCATGTCCGCTCCCAATGTGGAGCATATGGTTTCCTAATGGAGTTTATCTCAACAGATGTGTTTCTACGAGAACTGCTTGTTACTCAGTTGCTCAACCTCTCTTTTTCCAAAGAGAGTAGGGATAGAAGGATAGAGCTAGGACAGGACTAGTGGTAAGCTAATCGCTTTCGATACGCCCCGTTCATAGGATAGGATGGGGGGGAAGGGGGAATTCAAGACATCACATACGTCCATGCCTTTGAACAGAAATTCATAAATCGATTGAAAAATCAATTTATAAAACTGTCCGTACCGAGATTTGAACCTGTGCCTTCCGTAACCGAAGCCAACAACGTTGAACACTCGGCCACACGGGCGGCTAGCTAGATTTAGCTAGATGAAAAGAAGCTACCAACTTCAAAAAGGTTGAGTGCCCACCCTTGGAGTAAACGTAAAGCATTGGGGGGGCATTACACATAAAGCATTTTGAACACGACTAACGTTGTTACACTACGGAATACACCCTATATAAAGAGTGTGAAGCCGTAGCGGGTGGTGGTGGGTACAACGTTGAGTACCCTAGGGAATTAAAAAAAAAAAAACCTTGGAGGATACAAAGGGATGACCATGGCTGCATGGCCACCCCCTGAAAAGAGTCGAACAGAAAACGATATTTTTGGTCTTATTTTAGTTCTGATAATTCTTTTTTACTGTTATCACTTTTTCGGGAGATCATATAATAATTTAAAAAAAAAAAGTTTTTAAAGGAAAAAAAATGCTAATATTTATTTGAAACATTAAAAACGCCGAGGAAAAGGGTGCCGGAGCGCCGTTCCACTGCGTTACATGGGGGAGAAGCACTGTATGTACACAATTTACTTTTTTTATGTTCACAGTTAAATCCAACACCAAAATAAATAACTGTTAACTTTGACTATGGTAAAATAATAATTATACAATCAATATTAATTATTATTGTCTCTTTACTGTTCTTTGTGCTATTTTTATAGGTTAAGTTGTTCTCCGCTAGAGTTCCCGATTGATACTAAATTAAAACAGGTACATATTAAAATAATTTACCTATTCGCTTGGCACATATCGGTTCGGGTATATTACCTACCTATTACCTATGTTGAATTGAAGGGTACACAGCGAGTGTGCCAGGCATGGTGATCGAATTAGGGGCGTCTCCCTGAACTCCGCAGATCAGCGGTCCTACAACTTAAATGAGGGAAATAATATTATATACAGTGAAACCTCTCATAACGAGCACCTAATATAACGAGTAATTCATTCAGAGTAATCAAAACAGATTGTGAAAAAAATGCTCCATTAACGAGCGATATTTCGCATAACGAGTGACGCAGAGTTTTGGAAAGATCACTTTCACATCGTTGTTTGCCTCAAGATAATTGACAAGGCGTGGGTAGGGGTTACCAAGAGAACCCTCACTTCAGCTTGGAAGAAGCTTTGCCAAGGAGCGTTGTCGAATGTGATTTTGAGGGGTTTGAAACAGTACCTGTGGAGTCTACAGTCAGCGAGATTGTATCTTTGGCCAATACCATGGGACTGGAGGTGGATAACAACGATATTGATGAGCTTGTGAAAGAGTACAGTCAAGAGCTGACCACCGAAAAGCTTATGGAGTTGCATTGTTTTTCACAGCAAGAAGTTATGGAGGAGAGTTTATTAGTGGAGGAGGAGGAAGTAGCAAAGAAACAATCTTCTGGCGCAATAAGAGAAAAGCTGAAAGCATGTGAAACTGTTGCATCGTACATTAAGAAGCATCAACTAGTCGATTTTTTATCGTTTTTTGCAAATTGAAATCGCATTCCAGGTTGTTACGCTCCTTTACAATTTATAAGTATGTATTCTGGAACGAATTAAACTCGTTATGAGAGGTTCCACTGTACTTAATATAACTGTAACAGTTATAATATAGTATTTTTTCCTTCAGTTTCATCAGTCAAACATGTGTTTTTTTTTTCAAAAATACAAGGTAAGTACTTCGTTGCTTTACGCCAGGCACTGAAAAATGCAACTCGACCGATTTCAAAATACAAAAATAACATTAAAATCTGCCTCTTTTTATGTGTTCTTGAACATAGAATTTAAGACGCTAGTTGCTCGATAAATTTCGAAACGTGACAATTCATTGTTCCCTCAAAACGGGACATCGAATTATTTTTAGTTGATAGTGAACTTTCTTGAACACACACTATTCAAGAAAACGAATATTTTTTTTCATTTATTAATGAAAATAATGAAAGATTAGTGTTCTATTCCGTCACTTTTTGCGGTGTAATGTAGTTAGAATAAAAGGAATACTCATCAAACACTTCTGAATCTTGCTTATAATGTAGTTGGCTGATTACTTGATTCATCGCGATTTGGAATTGTTTATGGCTCGTGTTTTTGTGGTCAGAATTTAAATAACACTGGTCAGAATTTTTATTAAATGGTCAGAATAAATAATCATAATTTAAATGAAATTTAAAAAAAAACCTAACCTAACCTAACCTACTTACCAAAATTGTTATTAAATATTCTGACCGTTTTTTCTTATTTTTATTCTTACCAAAAATTGATTTAAATTCTGATCATTTAATTTGTTTCCAAACGGGGCATTTTAAGCTCTGCTTGGGGGACAACATAGACTACCTAAAAACGGGAAGTATGATCACATTCCATATTATATAATGTGACGTATCATATGGAAATGTTAAACTGGCGTTAATCAAGGAAGTACCAAATGAACTTCCATAAAGTTATCGCCGAATCCATCGAAGATGTTATAAAATGCTTTTTTAAAATCGAATATTGACTGTATCGTTTTTTATGAAGGGACAACTAAATTGCCAAAACTATGCGTGTAAAATGACGCAAAGTTTGAGAGCGCTTGCTTTACACTGGCAGTGTGTTCATACCTAATATTATAATATTATTTATTTACCTGTGTTGAAAGGCTTTGAAAAATTATTCATGCGTGAAAATCGGCAACCCTTTGTAGATTACTTCTGGACGAATTGCGTCGCCATGGCGATGTCTCCATCATCATCAGTTGTCGTCTGGCCTAGTGCCAGGAGCGTTACTAGAACACAATTTAATTTAATTCATAACATCACTACTGACTGATGTAAGTTTATATCGACTGTGGAAAGGAAAAAGGACGTAACCTACAGTTTTTCAAAACAGCTATTTTTCGATAGTCACTATGTATCAAACTTGATACACGTTCTATCAAAAGGATGCAAGCTGCAAATGCCGAATTAGTATCTAAATTTAGTTTTTATGTTTGAAAAAGATGACCTTGTAAAAAATTAAAACCAAGAAAAAAGACTGAAATAAAGGTTTTTCTTAGACAATTTCTTTGATTGATATTAGATTATGTCAATTAAACATCAGTTTATAAGTCTTCGTGCACTTTGAGGTTGTGTATAATTCATAATTTGCATATGTCACAAAATCATCAACACACGTTTTTAGCGCCTCCTCCTGTAAAATTTGATATGTGTGGGTTACGTCCTGTTTCCTTTCCACAGTCGATATATATATTGTGGAGTTGGTGTCTGAAAAGCCGTGGTCTGCCAAGTGCCAACCCCTGGACTAGAGGAATCCTCCATACAAACAAGTCTTTAATATGATTTTATTATCCATCAGGTAGCCCATAAAAATTAACTTTTCCGGTTCTAAGCTCAAGAAATGCGACCCCAATACCCACATTTTCTTAAATATCTATTTTAATATGGGTGATACAATGTTTATAATTATTCTTATATCATAGTTTTTTGGACCTTTTGTAGTTTATATAAATACGCGATAACGAGATTAGCGCCCGCTTATCAGCGATCGTTCATAAGATAGCTGGGCAAGTCAAGATCAGTTGCGAATTCATATTTGTGCTGGGATGACGTCTTTTTTACGCGCAACTTATAATATGATTATTTATTAAAACACCACGGATTTTTATTAAAAAAATTATGAGGAATGATGCAGATATTTTAAAACCCTTAGATTATTTTTTTTTGAAATTCATAAGAATAAGGCTAATGAGGAAACCACTGGGGTCCCTAAACGACCCCCATCGGCAGAGAAGTATTTTTCTAGTCTCCGAGCCGCGAGAGTTGACAGCTCATCAGCAACGGCAGTTTTGATTGTTTGTTGGTCCCAAGATGCATGGAGTTTCAAAGAGCCTCCAATCCCGGTATCAGGCCCAATTTTGTGATACCAAAATCACAGGATTATGATACTAGTCCCTATTTTAAATTGGGATTGAGAATAGGAAGTGAAAAATTCTCATAAAGTTTTCGAAGAGGCAAATTTGTAGATTTTGGAAATCCGTAAACGGACAGAATTTTAAAATAGCCGAGCGACTTCCAATCTCTCAATCTGGAATCCAGAATTTCAACACAATTTCATGTTGAATGATCAATCCAGGGATTGGAAGAACTGTGAATCCCGAAATAGGATGCCTTAATGGCAACACTATGTTCTCTTTTTTGAATCATCATTTCTTTTTATTTGGTCGAAGTTATATTTTTCCGACTCCGACTCTGGAAAAAATCTCCTGACTACACAGCCATGCTACAAACATGACAAAATAAAAGACTTCACGTTTTATAGATTTATTTAATATTATAAAAAAGTACATTTTTTCCATATCAATAAAAAATAATTACTAAATATAAAAAAATACGTTTTATGAAAGGTACAGTTTTTTTTTGATTAACTTAATTAAACCGATACATAATATACAAGAAAGCCTTTTTTTTTTGGCAAATTTCTAACAGATCGAGAACCGCTGATTTATCATCTCGGCACAACCGACATCTTTTAAGCGCCGCCGCAACAGTCTGCGTAAAGATTTTTTTAAATTTGGATATGTATCCAATGTTGTCAAATCAGAAGTTTAGTAAATTACGACAATGTGGAACTAATTTTTAATTCAGACTTGCCCCACACTGGGGTAACCACAATAGCACCTTACTGCGAATGTAGTTTAATTAAAAACGGCATTCAAACCCAGTACTAGCTATCGGGTAACCGATGTCGTAATAAATAACAGAAAAAAAGATGACGTAACAAAATTTGGAACGAAAAAAACCAGCCGAAGATTGCGTGATCTAACGACAGCAGAAGGTTTTACAACAAAGCATTCTTTCATCTCTTTTTATCACATTGGTATTATGCCTTTAACGAATAGATCATTTTTTTTATTATTAAAACTAAAAAAATACATATTTATTACACAAGCCACGTGATTGGTTAATATTTGATTTTTATTACAGTCAAAACCTCAATAAAATGGACGTCTGGTCAAATATAAATCTGGTTAAACCTTCAAGTCTTATTGGTGGATCAAAAACCACTCACAGGGGCGGATGCGGAGGAAACAATGTTATTTTTAATCGTATTTGATTAGCCAGTAAATTGGACAAGTGCTATACCTCTCGCACTCAAATTCGAGTCATATTGTTGTCCTGCTCGTAGATTAACCCTCCAAGGACGAGCGTGACAGCGTGATATGGTCACAGTAAACACCGTTGTCTATTGATACCACTATTCATCTGTTTTCTATCTGAATATCGTTGCTTTCGTTCATATTTGGTTAAGAAGGGTACAGACTTCAGTTAGTCATCAGCCGCGGGGACAGAAACAGCCACCAAAAGTACATGCGATTTTTTGAATTTCGGTTTTTTTTAATTGACTTTTTAAACTGTTAGTTATTTTTTTATCAAAACATCAAATTATTTACATTTATTTTGCTAATATATTTGTATTGAAATTATGTTGATTTAAAGAGGTCAAATCAAATAATTATTTTTTAAAATTTCACATTTAACTATATTTCAACCCTGAATGTTTGCGGGCCCATAAGGTCCCGCTCGTCCTTACTACTGTTCGTACACAATATTAGACGGTAATAAAAAGATGAGCATGACCATATAGTCATGCGGGGTTTCTATACAACGACTTTGCGTTTTTTTTTTTTTTAATTTTTGTTAGGAATAAAAGTTATCGGTGACTTCAATATGGCTTAAAAAAAAAGCTCTCGTTTCTGGAGGGTTAAACGTAAAAATGATGCTGATTCGCAGTTAAAATATAATAAATTACAAAGAAACACATCGCCATAATCCTAGCCTTAAAATATTGACAAACAAAAAAAAGAATTCATTTATAGTTTTATCAATATATGTCAAGCTTAAGATAGTGTCTGGCGTGTCTGTAAGCAATATGGGATAAGAAAACAAGCTGTCTGTAGACATCGTCTTTTTTCTTCCATTTGTATAGCAGTAGTTACTGGATTTCTTTCAAATAACTTGATTACTATAAAGAATAGATTCAAATTTGAATCGTGATTATTTTTAATTGCATTTTATTTGATTTGAAAACGATATCAACTGATAAATTGATTTTTTTTTTGAGCCGGCAGTCAGTCCGGCGGTATGAGCGATATTTTTAAAAAGAAAAATACTTGACAACCACTGGTGTCACGCAGCGACTGGTCCGAATGTTTTTTTAAACTATACTCTCGATTTATCTTTTAATTAATGTGTTCAAGTCAGCCGAATTATGTTATGTAAACGATTCCAGTGCAACTCTTAGTGTTAATAGAATAAAAAATTATAATAGTATCAACTTTACCGCCGTCTCCGTAAAAGAAATATGTAACGCCCTGGGACTGAAAATCAGGTTGCCAAGCCTGAAGGGGTGACCGTCATCCCTCACACTAGAGGTCTGCACGGGCCAAAATTTTACAAAACTACCCGGTCCGAGCCCGAAAAACTCACGCCCGACCCCGAGTCTAATACCGCACATGTTACCCGAACCCGACCCGAAACTCTTTATTTTAGCTCACCGAGAAATTTGAAATCCTCGATTTGCTATACTTTTTCCCAGATTATCTCTGAAAGTCCTTTTCTTTTTTTTTAGCTCACAGAGGAATTTGAAATCCTCGATTTGCTATATTTTTCCCCGGATTATATCCCAAATTCCAAAGCCCGGCCCCGACTCTCAATTGCGCTTACCCGCCCGAGCCCGGTCCACGGGCCGGGTCAGGTAAGAGCCCGTGGGCCAGGCCCGAGCCCGTGCAGACCTCTACCTCACACATATTAGTCCGTAATTTCGAGGTCCTACTGTATTATACTATTAATTACTATAAACTAATCCATACAATTATGCTCGCTCATCATCTACCAGCACATGCGATAACGCTTCAAAAAATAAATGAACAAAAGTGGCAGTCCAACGTAATTTTCCTACGGACTTCAGTCGTTTTGTTGCGAGTAGTCCGTAGTATCGTATAAACAACGCTCAGTTTGTACAAATTCAATTAGATTCTGCCGTTTTTGAGCATGTACGATTCAAGTGGGAATCTGTGCTGGGTGCACAACAGACCGCAATCTGTGCTGATTCCACAACAGACCGCAGCGCAGGGCAGACGCTTCTGTATGTAATACAAAATCTGTGCCGCCTGCCTCACAACCATTTTGTTTACTAGGCTAAACAACTCGAATGGCCTGATTTTAGTGTAATAATAAATTTAAAAATAGTATAATCAGTTCTCCATATACTCGGGTTTGACTCATGCCGAGACACCATTGGAAACCATTTGCCAGAAAAGACGACGGGACTTGGGAATAATGCTCATAAATATATAATATATCTGATTATTTACTCTCAACAAGTCAGTAGACATCAGAGGCGCATTAGCGTGCGCTTCAGTCTGCTAATAAAATACCACCACTAGGTGCAGGGCGGGGCTGTCTTTGATTCAGCGTACTTTGCATCTTTACAATGTATCTTTTGCACTTTTTGACATTCTGACTAAAATATGAGCGAAATGTACTTAAATTGGTTTTTAATTTACCGCAGCACACTTATATATTTTAATAGCGAGCTGCCACTGGCCATAATAAAACAAAAAAACCGCATCGCCATTGAAAATCAACAAAAACAACACTAGCGCCTATCAGGTCAGTACCACTACAAAATTCGTACAATTACAATAAGATATAAGTTAAATTTAAATTACGAATGTCAAAAAATTGTTGTTTTTTTTTAAAAACGATATTACATTGTAGCTACGTATTAAGCGTGCACTAGTTGTTGGACATTTACCCAATCCCTTTTTCTTGAGAGAATAAGGTTCGATGAGAAATATCACAGTTATCCTTAATAAAAAAATAAATGAGTCAGTAGGAATTTTGAGCCCGGCTTAAGACAGTCAGAAGTGCACGCGATCAGCATGGTTGCAAGTGACGGCAGTGTCATCTAACAGTCGTTTGTTGCAATTCTTGTGGACGATTCATGAACAACGTAATTTATAATGTCATGCTGACACCAATGAAAAGGAATTATAATTAACATAAATAGGTGAATATTTTTACGATAACAATCGTTAATCGAAAAACATTTCACCATATTTGACAATCCTTGATCAAATTGGAATGCTTAAATCCAGCCATAAAAGCCAAATTTCACATGCTTACTACAATTTTAACGTATTTCGTCAATTCATAGGTGATGGGACGAAAAACTGAAGCTATCAGTTAATCATCCCTTTTCGACAAAGGCGACGAAAAGCTGAAGCTATCAGTCAATCGTCCCCTTTATCAAAAAGGGGACGATTGACTGATAGCTTCAAAAAGCTGAATATTTCAGCAAGCGTACCTTTTCTACAAGGCAGCAGTATAATTATATCAACTACTAAACAATAAAAAAAATGCACTTGTATATAAGGCACGATAATTACAATATATCAGTACACGGACACTTTTGCATGGCTATTTTATTTTTTAATAATGCATTTAGTTATTCGCTGAATTGATTTTGTAATTAATTACACAACCGTATTCGATTTTTAATTAAACACATGATTTCGTTTAAAAAGTGGAAAACAGATTGGCTAAAAACATTCTCAAGACAGTTTTCAGATACACCAGCTAGAAACAACAATCAACACGCTGGCGTCTTAATCAGACATTTTTAGATACATTTTAAAAGACAAAAATAGCCACACCGCCATTTAAAATCCATAAAAACAACACTAGCCCATAACATCACGTCAGTATTTCTTTGAAATTCGTACGTTGTCAGGATTTCCAAGCGCGGCATCCGTGGTCGACGTGAACGTGCTTCCTTGAATGGACTTAAATTAAATATCGAGTGGTTAGCATACCTTCACGTATTAAAATGTGAAAATATGCATAAGCAACGACACATTTGCAAAACAAGAAATCACGCAAGAACGAGTTTTAATTTATTGTCAAAGATCGAAATTCGATTAGAAACGAAAACGATAGAAATAAATATTCACATATGACCTACTGAAAAGGCGTGGCCATACATCCTAAGACAAAACAATATTGGTCTGGGAAGACTGCAAGTCAATAATGAATCAGTGTAAAGTTGTAATAATTAAGGCGCGGCTGTATCATAATTACTAAACATTCATTTTTTTAAACCACGCTTGTTCCCAATTGTATTGTATAAATTGCTAAGATTTAAACAGAAGTTGATTTACACGAACTAACTGTTATATTGCCACTCAACTCCTCTTTCAGAACGGGAAAAGGAATTATAGTTAGCCAACTGCTTTCCATATAAACGTGTGGGAAATAATGCTTTTACATCACCTACATGCATGCCTTCGTCCACGTATTGATCGAGGTCACCATAATACTAACTTCATCACACGTATAACAACAGTGAAGATAGGCGCAATTATTACATTTTATTTATACCAACCGTAAAAATCAAGCACAAAAGTCATATTGATTATTAAAAACCACTCTTTATAAGTTTTAGAATAACCGTGCAGGAATTCATTATCAATACATTTCTGTATGCGAAAGGAAAGGTCTAAATCAGTGATTCCCAAACTTATTATGTTCACGGACCCCAAGTAAAATAACTCCCAAGGGAAATAACACCCCCAAATTAATTTTGACCGGCCACGGACCCCCTGAGCGGTCTCAGGGACCCCTGGGGGTCTGTAGGAACCACTGGTCTAAATTTAGTATTTTTTAGGATTGTCAAAAGATAAGAATTGACATAGAAACTCAATTCTGAGATCTTAAATTTAAAGTGAAAAATATCTAAATTTGATATTGATTTAACTGGGAATCAAAACCTAGATAAGCCCGATCCAACACAGCCGAGCTATCGCAAATAAGACCACAAGACCTTTGACGAAAGTCAAATCGGACAATTCAGCAGCTCTCGTTTGACTAATGCCTTTTCTCTTCCGCACACAAATACATCAATGGTGATGCGAATGAAGAACTAATGTTAGCTTTGTTTACGTGGAATAGCAAAAATCAATGCTCATTTTACAATGATGAATACCGAGGCCAATCACCAAGCGCTTGGTGATTCAACTGGTCCCATGTACAAACGTCTATTTTATGACTGGATAGACGCGGCATGTTGGACGGAGAAGATGTGACCAAAGATCTCCTCTCGGCTCATTTTACCTTTGCTGCAAGGCCTACAAAAATACGTGTCGTTACCCAAGTGCACGACTCCGTTATTGTTCAACAAAACCATCTCTTCGGGCATAACTTTTTGATTGACATTTTTGTTGTTCTTTGCGTTGGGGGTCTTTACGTCCTTTTCTTTATTGTTCTTGTCTTTATTCCTAGCAGCGTTGTCCACCGTTTTACTTTTCACGTTGTTCTTTTTAGCGCTGTTTTTTAAAACACTGCCGTCTTGTTCTACGACTACAAATCCTTTAGGCACATGGTTCACTGTAGAAATCGGAGACGCGTTTGTTTCTTGATTAATTTTCGACGCCTCTTTGGCAAATTTGGCAACGAAGTGTTCCGCTGACGCGGTGTGGGACATTAACGCTACGTCGCCTCTGAACGAAATCGAACATGCCATACAGTTGTAGACGCTGTTTCCGGCATTGTGGATGTACTCAATCAGCGTGTCCGGGTTGTGGGGAATTGACTTTACGTGTTCGAATGCGGCAACGATACTGTTGAGCGTCATACGGCAGGGCATACAGTACATCTTGGTCGTGTCTTGTCTGAACGGCACGATTTTGGCGTACTTGAGATGCGGAGGCTGCTGGACGGTGGCCGGTTGACGTAAATACTGCTCCTTCAGTTGGATGTGGCGATCCGATGCGATGTGATGCAAGACTCCCTGTAAATCAAAAAAAGCATTACTGATCCCTTCTAAATGTTAACATTTTTGTTAACTTTGTCTTGAATATGTCTGTTGGTCGGTGACAGACTTAAATTGAACCATTTGAGTAGTGAGCTGTTTTTGACTAAATTAGGTTTTTTTTGTATGTTTCAAATATTTGTACTGACTAAAAATAATTTCGAAAGAACGAATTGCTCGAACATGTGGTGCTCTACTGACTTTGTTCCCGGGAAGGGTATCGACCCAAAATGGATTTCATACTCATTATCATGCGGGCACCTTGGCGCAGCGGTGAGGGCTAAATGGGCTAAAGAACGGGATCTCACGGGTTCGAGACCCAGTACAAACAGCATTTTTTTTTCGAAGGCATGGGTGTTTGTGATGTCTAAAAATTTTCTTCCACCTTTCCGATCCTTTAATAACTGGGCGTAGCGAGAGCGATTAGTTAACCACTGGTCCTGTCCTAGTCTTATCCATATATCCCTACTACTCATTTTGAAAAAAAACTTCTATCGAGATATCTCCATTAGGAGGCCATATACTCCGCATAGGAAGCAGACGTGGATAACAAATGTATATATGGTTACCTATTTGTTAACCTTTTGACTGCCGTAGAAAAAAAGTACGTTTGTACCTAGCACGCCTGCTATAATTTGCAATTATTAATTCAATTAGTTATTGACGAGGTGACTCGTCTCTGGCGCGTTGAGGACAAAAAATTTGACGAGATATCTCGTCTGCGGCAGCCATCCAGTCAACAAATATGAATCATTTTACAAAATTCTTTAGTTCATTCGAAACGAATAATAAAATTAACATGGCTGCCAAAAATCAATGATTGACGTGAATACAAATTACAATGGCAATAGGTTTAGACCAAATACCTCCAGTTGAGGAGTTGGCTCAAAGCCACTGCAGATGAGGCACTCGTAGATTATCGGCTGAACATCGTACGTAGCGGAGACAAAGTTGTCCAGCAGCTTCGCCTTCTGGTCGAAGGAGACCCCCGACCACTCCTCCATCTTGTTCGATATCTCCAAGTGTTGCTTGCCGGAGAAGTGGCCGTTGATCTTCTTGACGGTCGACATGCGTTTCACGTTGCATATGAGGCAAGCGTACATGCCGTTTACGTGACGGAAGCCGTGATTCTTACGCACGTACCTGTTGAAGTATTAAAAATCAGTCGGTTAGGTTGGCGCTTCTCAACGGAGTGATAATACATTTCGAGTATTTGAACCTAGAAATCGGTGCATGTGAATTGCTTTTCAAAGTTGAGTTAAGGGATATTCCACTAATGAAAAAAAAAAGATTGTTTAAAGCAGTGTTTCTCAACCCTTTTGAGTGCAAGGTACCCATAAGTTTTTCGAGACTCGGGATAGATGACCGGCGAGAAAAGTGAGAAAGTGAAAGATTCCGAAATAATAACCCTAAAAATTTTTGCTCGCTGGCCGATTTTAAAAACCTGGGAAATTTCGGATTTTTCAAACCATACTTTTCTTGGAAAAAAAAACCCAAAATATCTAAAAATGTGGGACATATTAATTTTACCTCTCTCGTGTCAAGGATTGTGAATGGACTAACCTTAGAAGGGAACTCTCTTCTGGGACTCCAACGCTGTCCATTCTGTTGGAAGGCTGCGGCTGCGGCTGCTGCTGCACAGAAGACTTGGCAATGAAATCACCCAGCACGTCATTATGCTCCTTCTCTTGGTTGGGGGCCACGTCCAGAGCAGCGACCAGTAGTTTGTTATGATTCGGCGAATCAACGTGACCTTTGAAATTATACAAAAAATAATTATTTTAAAAATTTCTCAAATTTATTAAACCCTGAACACTTATTAAGGGAGGTATTTAATATTCAAAATGATTTATTTATGTATTGGGCAGAGATATTATATTTTGCCGATCACTTTCATTTTTGATATAAAATTAAATTTGATAACTTTGTTATTCCACCTGCCGTGTTACAAAATGTGACACGTGTTTCGTTTCGTTGAGAAGCATCATCAGACAAAACATAGCAGGGTTTCAGAACAAATTAAAAATTGCCTCTAATTCTTAAGATATATATTACAAATTAAAATTCAGGGTTTAATAATATTAGTTTTATTACTAATGAGTACTAACTACAAATTTATCAATTATATTAGGTAAGGTAAATCTTAATGGGAATCACTATCTGATTGTTGATTTTTATACCCTAACTAAGCAATTTCCAACCTGAGAGGCACGCCTCCCTGGGGATGCGAGAGCAGTCCAAAATATTTATTTCCACTTTACAATGTGTCTTTATTACTATATGAAATAAAGGATGGAGAGGCGCAGTAATATAAAGGATGGAAACCACTGCTCTAACTAGTAAATAATAAAAGGATAATTTATTTAAAAAAAGGAAATGTAGTAAATTAAAATTTAATTAAGATAGGCGGATCACCATTGTTAAAGCATCTCGTCACTAACCTTCGATGTTTTTCTGATGAGCTGGCACCTCCTTCCTGCAAACGCCGCAGTACGCAAATTTTCCAATCGGGTCGACGAATATTTTATTAACAACGTAATGAAGATCGGTCAGCTTGAAGCTGGCAAACGCGTCCGGATTATTCGTAATCAGCTCCCGCTGCTCCCTCAGATTGTATGCGACGAGACGGTCACCGTGGTCTTTGAGCTCTATGTGAGGCTTCGGATCCCTCGCGTCGCACGCCACTCCGCAAACGGCGCAGTTCAACAGACTATCGTCGATCAGACACGCTGTCATCCTGTTTATCATCAAGGATTTCACCGACACTGCGTCTTTTTTAACCTTTTTCGTCTTTTCAACTGGAACTGTTTTTTCTATTGTCGTATTGCTATCAGAAACTGGATTGCCAACTACTGATCTATGAAACTGGCTCTGCATGTGTGCCAGCATGACGCTTTCCAACGTATCCGTGCGGTTAACCACGAAGTGTCCATTACAGTCGACGCATTTATTAACACGACTTCCGATTGTTCCGCTCGTATCGCTCTCCGAACTATTCGTTTTTCTTTCCGATGGAAAAACATATTCAACAGACGCGTCGGACACTTTTTCAGGCACACTCGGTATTACAGGCGCCGTTCTGATATCGCCTTCCAAAGCGTCAGACGAAAACGAATTTACTTTAGCGATCAACTCGGACAAACGCTGCTTTAGAGACCCGCGCACACCTTTGACGACGCCCTCATCGGCGCGGTATTCATTCTCGGCCATGTCCGCCTGAACTTTGTCAAGAATTTTAGCAAAGTATTCGATTTCTCTTGTCAGTTTTTTGGACGCCGATTCATACGAAGTTGTCTCCTTCGCACAGTTGTCGTATGTTGGATTCAAGCTCTTGCGGATGAACACTGTCTTTGTAGAGTTTTTGTCGCCGTCTGACATACCCTGCCGCCAGATTTTTTTATCTGACGCCGCCGGCAAAGCGTTGTCTGCTACTTCCGAAACGACTGCATCACTCACTGAAACTACCGCGGCGACGGCGTTGTCTTGTAACGTGTCTGCTTTTTTAGTGTCACTCTGCGGATTTAACATTGATTGTTTGACTTTATTTATCAGAGAATCAATATCGAAATTCAGCATTTTCGAGGGCGCGGTTTTGCTCGAAACGTTAAGCGAACATGCCATCGCACTGACGGGACTGTCATCGAAGACAGAACTGTCAGAAACAACAGTACATTCAGCATCAATCACGTTAGCCGACAGCTCTTTATCGGTAGAATTCTCCCGAGAGGATTCCATAGCGTTGCCCATTAGCGCCTGCTTCGAAACCACGTCGACATCATTCATTGCGGAACTGTCTTCGACAGCTGAACTTTGCCTCTGCGATTTCACGAGATTCTCTGAAATCACTTCCGGAGACGGCATAACTTCAAAGGCGGTTTCTATAGAGGATCGGGGATTATTTCTCTCCCAGAACGGCTGCGCAGAAGGCTGAGAGATGGTCGACGAAGCCGAGGGTTGCAAATTGTCTTCCGGTTTCTTCGAAATCGTGGAAAGGAACTTCTTGAACGAAAACTCCATTGCTGCTCCTATAAATTAACAAAAAAAATATTAAGTTCTACAGCCGAATAGTCAAGATAACACTGTTGGGCGTTTGTCTACGATTTTAAAACAGCACGGTCCACTTAAAAGCACCAATACAGTGGAAACTCTCATAACGAGCACCTCTACCTCTTACAACGAGTAATTCGCATAATGGGCAAAACAGATTGTGAAAAAAATGCTCCCTTAACGAGTGACATTTCGCATAACGGGTTACGCAGAGTTTTTGAAAGATCACTTTCACATCGTTGCTTGCCTCAAGATGATTGAGAAGGCGTGGGAAGGGGTTACCAAGAGAACCCTCACTTCAGCTTGGAAGAAGCTTTGGCCTAAGAGGGTTGTCATATGTGATTTTGAGGGGTTTGAAACAGTATCTGTGGAGTCTACAGTCAACAGGATTGTATCTTTGGCCAATACCATGGGACTGGAGGTGGATAACAACGATATTGGTGAGCTTATGAAAGAGTACAGTCAAGAGCTGACCACCTAAAAGCTTATGGAGTTCATTGTTTTTCACTGCAAGAAGTTATGGAGGAGGAGGAAGTAGCAGAGCGACAATCTTCTGGCGCAATAAGAGAAAAGCTGAAAGCATGCGAAACTGTTGCATCGTACATTGAGAAGCATCACCCTAATAAGGACGTGGTTATGCGTTTTACAAATTTATTCAATGATATTGCTGTCATATTTTCACCAAATTTTAACGCGTCTGCAAAAACAAATGTCTGCTAGTAAAAAAGAATTAATTATTTGTCAAAACTAGTCGATTTTTTATCGTTTTTTGCAAATCGAAATCGCATTCCGGGTCGTTAGGATCTCTGACAATTTATAAGTACATAATTTTACTTGAATACACGTTAAAAATTGTTTTTTTTCCGGCATGGAACGCATTATTGTATTTTACATTGTTTTATATGGGTATAATTGTTTCGCTTAACGAGTGTTTCACAAGTAAGATTCTGGAACGAATTAGACTCGTTATGAGAGGTTCCACTGTATATCCGTACCATTGATGTTCGCCTGCGGGTCATTGGTGCGTGGAGTCGGTAAGCGTTTGACTCACTGGCGAGTCGTCAGCGTGCAAATGGTTAAAGTGAGTCTCTAATACTCATCACGATTACTGTATTTGATTTTTACGATTGGTATATCATAAATGTAATAATGAGTTTACAGAAGGAGAAAGTAAGATGCGTAAACAAGGAATTAATGTATGTCAAATATAATGGGGGTTATCTGCAATTTCTCATGCTCTTTGGAGTATTAAAAGGTCGTTGAACCTTATTCGGAACAATCAATGGTATTGCCACGATAAAAAAATATATTTTTATCTCAGCTGTTTTGCTATAAACGCAATATTGATAACATACAAACGCATTTTAATATGCGTACGGACTTATCGGTAAATTGAAGAAAACAAATGTGCAAACATATTGTTTACGGAGCTAGCTTTTTGTCGCCCGCTGTGGTGTAGGTGGTTAGAGCCTGCTCTACCGACCAGGCGGGTCTGGGTTCGGTTCCCGGTAAGGTCAATTTTAGATTTTTACAATTTAAATCCGAGACCTAAGACGAGAGTGTCTGTGATGACATTTTTTTTTTGTCCGTGTCCTCTCCCAATGTTGAGCATATAACCTCCTAATGGGATTTATATCAACATAAATAATTCTACGAGAACTGCTTGTTATTAAGTTTCTAAAGCTCTTTTTTTCTTTCAGAGTGTACGGATATAAGGCTAGGACAGGACTAGTGGTTAGCTTATTGCTCTCACAATGTACAGTTTTATGATAGAATGGGTTAGAAGGAATTCAATACATCACATGCTTTTGGGCAAAAATCTTGAAATCAATTGAAAATCCATTTGTAAAAAATGTTCGTACAAACATTATTATTTCAATTGATTTCTGTTTGAAGGCATGGATGTGTCTGAAAATTCCCCCCCTCTCCCAGTTCTAAAATAAGGGGGTATAGCGAGAGCGATTAGCTTACCACTAGTCCTGTCCTAACCCTACTCTCTTTGAAAAAGAGAGGTTGAGCAACAGTTCTAGTAGAAAAATTCTGTCGACAAAACAATTAATATAATTTAAGATTTCGACTGAAGGTGCTTGGTGGAATTTCAATATTAAATTTGAATCATTCAAATCATTATATTATCCCACAGATTTTGTCACTAACGACCCGATTTAAAACAATTAATGCAATAAATGATTCAAAATGTCTGCCTGTACCTAGATATTTGAAGTCATAAACATTGGCGGAGATTGACGATAACTCGCATCTTAATCTGAAGTAGAAGACACTTAAATGCGTTGCAGTGAATATCATAAGAAATTTCCGTTTTCTTTACTGCGGCCTAATGTTGTTAATGTGGCCTTTAGAAATTAAAAGGTTCCCCACCCCTGTACAAGACTGCAATTCCCGAAAGTAAAAGAGCCGAAATGGAATTTGGTACTTCCGTGTTTATCGCCAGGCACTAAAAAATGCAACGGTCGTAGGAGCACCTCCATGTCCAGATGGGGCGCTAAACAACCGAATTCAAAATGTAAAAGTAACATTAAAAATTGCTCTTTTTCATGCGGTCTCGAACATCGACTTCAAGGCGTTAGTTGCGTGATAATTATCGCAACGTGACCATTCATTGTTTCCTCAAAAAGGGACATCGACTTATTTTTAGTTGATAATGAGCTTTCTTGAATACACACTATTCAAGAAAACGAATATTTCTTTCATTTATTAATGAAAGATTAGTGTTCTATTCCGTCACTTTTTGCGGTGTAATGTAGTTAGAATAAAGGCAATACTCATCAGATACTTCTGAATCTTAGTTTTAATGTAGTTGGCTGATTTTTTTTGATTCATAGCGATTTTGAATTGTTAATTAGGTTGCCGTCATTCAGAAAACGGGCCATTTTAAGCTCTGCTTGGGGACAATACGATAGACTACCTAAAAACGGGAAGTATGATCACATTTCATATAATGTGGCGTATTATATGGGAAGGTTTCACCGCCTGGCGTCAAACAAGGAAGTACCTGAAATTTTATGCTTAATATTATATGTGTACCGATTTGTTTACAACTATTAATTAACCTTTAGTACAAAATAATTTTATTCACCTGCAACAATAATTTGCAAAAGATTTTTTTTATTACTTCCGTATCTTTTAACTATACATTTTTAATTCAAAAGAATAATATTTGCCAGTTGAAATAACGTGTAATATTTTAAACGGATTAACCCATAACAAAAAAAAAATGTTTTATATAATTTAGTGTAGTAAATATTAAAAATAGTCAAATTATACCGAAAAGACTGATTTAATGGCGTATTTATTATTACATTACGTTTATTAAACAGGTCAAACCAAAAAACGCGTGTGTTCGAAAGAACGATCGAGAATATTACGTATTTTACCTACTGTCAAAATCGATAATTTATTTATTGTTTTGTATTTATATGAAAAAAAACGTGCACGAGATAGCCTTCAAACGAAACAAATAAAGATAATATTTTCGGAAGTTCAAAATTGGAACAAAGATGATTTCACAAAAGTTTGAATCATTGTCACGTGTTCAATACCGTATTTTTAAAGCAACGATCTTTTTATCCATAAAATAAAATAAAAGGAACAATTCAGGTGATATGACATGACAAAAACTAGCTAAACAAGTATTTATGAATCATTTTTGTTTGGTTTAGATAGCGGTTTCCTTTGATAACGGGTGTTTAAAACGAGTTTCGTAGTAGACAAAGGTTTTAGACAGTTAAACGTTGCATCATATAAAGTTGTTAAATTTGCTTGTAAAACTTGATAATTAGCAACAGTATGCACTCGCGCTGATAAAATCAATAATAACACATTCATAAAAAACACAATAGCAACGCATTTGAGCAAATATCAATGAACCCGACCTTGCGCTGGGTTCGGTAAATATTTCACTTGCACGTACTTACCGCTGTCAGCTGGGATCGTCTTTTGAAGTTCGTAACTGGAAGATATGCAGGCACTTAATAATTATGCAATGCCCGGATAAATGGCGTCGCTTTTAAACGTATCGTTTATTGAAGGACTGCGACCATTTTACGGCCACATTTCCGACAATGTGATAAAGTTAAAAGTTAGGCGAAACTCCGAGCACACACTCGCGTTGCAACCATCGGCTTTTTTTGTATTGAATGATTGGTGTTGCCGCTACTTAAAAAAAAGATTTTTTTGTATTGCTATCTTTCGAGCGCCCACTAAATGGACCGATGTGCAACTCGACAATATAATATAAATGAAAAAAATATTTGGTTCGATCTAACATTTGTTTTTATTAAACAAAAATAAATGGATACTGTGTTTAAGAAGATAATAATTAAGACTTCTACTTTAAAGAATCTACGTGACCTGTGAAATTATACAACAAATAATAATTTGAAAATATTTCTCAAATTTGACTCATTGGCATCGGATGACTCGTATACGAGTCTTTTCGCCGGTTTGACTGACGCGTTGAAATATATACATCCAATGCGACAAATATTTTAGATTCTCTACAGAGATGGCGTAACAAATGTTTAATGTATCATTTAAAAAATAAAATATTAAAATATATGCAAAAATATTTTTTTTATTCGGTAATTTCGGCGATGAAAAATCAGCAGACAGTTAAAATATAACTTTAAAAAATAGGCCACCAAAATATAAGCAATTGTAGGTTAAAAATAAACTTTTATGTTTTCTAATTTTGTTGTGAAATAAAATAAAAAGGAGCACACCTATATTTGGCTTGTTATTTATTACTTTTCCGATAAAATGTATAATTCTATATTTTGATATAACCGATTTTCTATCTAAAATTTTTATTATAATATATCAGTATAGTAAAATTAAAATCATTCGTACTTCAGCAAGCATTTGCAAAAGTAGTTGCCTGAGGATGCCTCTGAAAGAGGCGAAATACATGTCACATTATGTAACACAATACCTGGAATAACTTAAGTTATTTTATTTTATATTAAAATGAACTTCCACAAAGTTACCGCCGAATCCATCGAAAGTATTTAAATTATATATTTTTTCGAAATTCACCGAAGTACTAGTTGGACACCCATATACTTTTTATTCAGATTTTTATTAATTGACATGGAATTTTCAGACGTTATTATGTTATCCGAAAAACAGGGCCTCCAAATTTTATTGCGCTTGGGGCCTCTCGTGTGCTTAATCCGCCACTACATATAAGTTATCATCATTTACACTCTTCTCGGCTCTCAATCCACTTTGTTGCGACATTTAAGCACTGAAAAGCTTCAAAAAGACATGACAAAATAAAAGAATCTTCAGGTTTTATAGATTTATTTTATATCATAAAAAAGTACACTTTCCATATCAATTAAAATAATTACTAAATATAAAAAAATACATTTTTTTAAGGTACAGATTTTTTTTTGACTAACCGATAATATCAATTAAGCCGATACATAATATACAGAAAAGCCTTTTTTTGGGCAAGTTTTTAACAGTTTGAGAACCGCTGATTTGTCGTCTCAGCACAACCGACATCTTTGAGTGTCGCTGCAATAGTCTGCATAAAGATTTTTTTTATTTTGGATATATATCCAATCTCATCAAAAGTTTCATTTTTAACAGCCAAATTTTTGCTGTGCTGCCAGTACAACAAGTAATTATATATAGTTTTTTGCAGAGAAGCAATTTCTAGGTCTGTAGCCGGATTTAAATTTAAGCTTACAAGCGGCAAAGTCAAAATAATTAACCATTGACATTCAGTTCTTCTTAGTTCAGTGAATACACCTTTATAAGACAATGGAAAATATTGGATTGTTCATAAATAACTTATTGTTTTATTTTTATTCGTTCGTCCTATTAAAAACTTATTCGCCAACAACATTGTTTATTGCCACCAATTTATTTATCAATTCATCGATCGTTTCGATTTTTAATTGAACACATGATTTCGTTTAAAAGGTGAAAACAGATAACTTTCTAATGACAGTTTTCAGACACACCAGCTAGAAACAACAATCAACACGCTGTCGTCATAATCAGATATGTGAAAGTCATGAATTTATTGACGTTTTTAGACACATTTTAAAAGACAGAAATAATCTCACCGCTGTTTAAAATCCATAAAATCAACACTAGCACTTTACATCACGTCTGTATTACTTCAAAATTGGTAGTTACAATAAGCTGTCAGGATTTCCAAGAGCGGTACCCATGTTTGGCGAGAACGTGCTTTCTTGAATGTACTTGGATTAAATATCGAGTGGTTAGCAAACCTTCGCGTATTGAAATGTGAAAACATGCATAAGTAACGTCGCGTTTGCAAACAAGAAATCACGCAAAAACGAGTTATAATTTATTGTCAAAAATAAATACGATCTATTGAAAAGGTGTAGCATACATCCTAAGACAAAACAATATTGGTCTGGGAAGACTGCAAGTCAACAATGAATCAGTGTAAAGTTGTAATAACTAAGGCGCGGCTATATCATAATTCATTTAGTCATTTTTTTAAGCCACGCCTGTTCCCAAAGTAAAGTGTATAAAGATTTACACAAACTAACTGTTATATTGTCACTCAACTCCTCTTTCAGAACGGAAAAAGGAATTATCGTTAGCCAACTGGTCGCATGTAAAAACGTCTAATTTATAACTGGATAGACGCGGCATGTTGGACGGAGAAGATGTGACCGAAGATCTCCTCTCGGCTCATTTTACCTTTGCTGCAAGGCCTGCAAAAATACGTGTTGTTACCCAAGTGCACGACTCTGTTATTGTTCAACAAAACCATCTCGTCGGGTATAACTTTTTGATTGACATTTTTGTTGTTCTTTGCATTGGCGGTCTTTACGTCCTTTTCTTTGTTGTTCTTTTCTTTATTTGTAGCAGCGTTGTCCACCGTTTTACTTTTCACGTTGTTCTTTTTAGCGCTGTTTTTTAAAACACTGCTGTCTTGTTCTACGACTACAAATCCTTTGGGCACATGGTTCACTGTAGAAATCGGAGACGCGTTTGTTTCTTGATTAATTTTCGACGCCTCTTTGGCACATTTGGCAACGAAGTGTTCCGCTGACGCGGTGTGCGACATTAACGCTACGTCGCCTCTGAACGAAATCGAACATGCCCTACAGTTGTAGACGCTGTTTCCGGCATTGTGGATGTACTCAATCAGCGTGTCCGGGTTGTGGGGTATTGACTTGACGTGTTCGAACGCGGCGACGATACTGTTGAGCGTCATACGGCAGGGCATACAGTACATCTTGGTCGTGTCTTGTCTGAACGGCACGATTTTGGCGTACTTGAGATGCGGAGGCTGCTGGATGGAGGCCGGTTGACGTAGGTACTGCTCCTTCAGTTGGATGTGGTGATCCGATGCGATATGATGCAAGACTCCCTGTAAATTAAAAAAAAAAGCTTTACTGATCTCTTCTAAATGTTAACATTTTTGTTAACTTTGTCTGTCGGTCGGTAACAGACTTAAATTTAACATTTGAGGAGCGAGCTATTTTTGACTAAATTAGGTTTCTTTATGTAAGTTTTAAATAACAGTTCTCGTAGAAAAAAAAACTTCAACTGATATATCTCCATTGGGAGGCCATATACTCCACATAGGAAGCGGATATGGATAAAAAAATGTATATATTGTTACTGATTTGTTAACCTTAGAAAAGGTCTTACTGGCTGCCTTAGAAAAAAGTACATTTGTACCTAGCACGCCTGCTATAATTTGCAATTATTAATTCAATTAGTTATTGACGAGGTAACTCATCTCTGGTGTGTTGAGCAACGTTCCCTCTAATTTTTCTATTGCGTGTGCGGACCATCAACTTCTGTGTGCAGAAAATTTTCAGAAAAATAAAAAATGTGCACAAATATGTATCTAGGAAGGAACTCACTGATGGTAAAAATAAATAAATTCTCAAAACCATGCAGCCAAAGCCAAACTACGGCCCTCCAAAGATTTCAATCCGGCCCCTGATTTTAAATATTTACTTGATCCTATTAAACTCCAGTCAGTTAAACGATTATTCGCATATTTCTCTAAAACACAACACCCAAGATAATATTTATTTGTCTTGGCGATAAAAAAGATAACTTAAGGGGATATTCTAGTGTAGAGGCACGAATTTCGGGTGTTTTTTCGAGCTCTGTAAAAATTAAACAAAGAAAATTTTTACCATCCATTCTTTTACCGTTCGTTTATTTATATTTTAAAAATAAATTAAAAATTTCAAAAAATAAATAAATTCAAAACTCGAAAAGTTATCGGCTGGTAAAGGGAGGAGTCCAAAAAAAAGGTGGTGTCCTGGCGTACATGATTCCAACCCTTCTGGTCATTTGAAAAACAAAATCTAACGTGTTCATAATTAATAAAAATGTCAATGTGTCACTAAATGCGCGCGCACACCTCAGCGGGAACATTGGTGTTGAGCACAAAAAATTTGACGAGATATCTCGTCTGTGGCAGCCATCCAGTCAACAAATACGAATCATTTTACAAAATTCTTTAATTCATTTGAAACAAATAATAATATCAATGTGGTTGCCAAAAATCAATGATTGATGTGTTTACAAATGGAATTGGCAATATGGCAACCAAATACCTCCAGCCGAGGAGTTGGCTTAAAGTCCCTGCAGACGAGGCAATCGTACATTATCGGCTGAACATCGTACGTAGCGGAGACAAAGTTGTCCAGCAGCTTCGCCTTCTGGTCGAAGGAGACCCCCGACCACTCCTCCATCTTGTTCGATATCTCCAAGTGTTGCTTGCTGGAGAAGTGGTCGTTGATCTTCTTGACGGTCGACATGCGTTTCACGTTGCATATGAGGCAAGCGTACATGCCGTTCACGTGACGGAAGCCGTGATTCTTACGCACGTACCTGTTGAAGTATTAAAAATCAGTCGGTTAGGTCGGCGCTTCTCAACGGGGTGTTAATACATTTCGAGTATTTGAACCCAGAAATCGGTGCATGTGAATTGCTTTTGTTATTAAAGTTGAGTTAAAGTATATTCCACTAATGAAAAAATAAGATTGTTAAAAGAAGTGTTTCTCCACCCTTTTGAGTACATGGCCCCTTTGGAGTCTCATATTTTTCCGTGGCCCCCATACCCGTAGTTATTAGTTTTTCGAGACTCAGAACACGATTTTGGGATCTCGGGATTGATGACTGGGGAGAAAAGTGACAAGTTGAAAGATTCTGAACCAATAACTTCAAAAAATTTTGCTGGAAAACCTGGGAAATTACGGATTTACCGAACCTTACTTTTCCCGGAAGAAAACCCAGGATATCCAAAAATGTGGGCCACATTTTTTTTACATTTCAGCAAGTCAAGGATTTTGTGCTAACCTTCGAATGGAACTCTCTTCTGGGTCTTCGACTCTGTCCATTCTGTTAGAAGGCTGCGGCTGTTGCTGCTGCTGCACAGACGACTTGGGGAGGAAATCGCCCAGCACATCATCATACTTCTTCTCTTTGTTGGGGGCCACGTCCAGAGCAGTGACTAGTAGTTTTTTATGATTCGGCGAATCTATGTGACCTGTGAAATAATACAACAAATAATAATTTTTAAATATTTCTCAAATTTATTTAACAATTTTTAAAAGAGGTATATTCGAAAAGATTTATGTATTTGGCAGAGATATTATATTTTGTCGAACACTTTCATTTTTGATATAAAATTAAATTTGATAACTGTGTTATTCCACCTGTCATGTTACAAAATGTGACACATGTTTCGCCTCGTTAAGAATCATCATCAGGCATAATATTGCAGGGTTTCAGAATTATATATTACAAACTAAAAGTTTGGGGTTGTCATTTTTTACTGGATGCAGGGAGGGGGTAAAATACAAACTAGCGCATTAACTAACAATTATCGCTATCTGATTATTGATTTTTATACTCTAACTAGTAAATAATGAAAGGTTAATTTATTGATATAAAGGAAATGTAGAAAATAAAATTTTAAATAAGATAGGCGGATCACCATTGTTAAAGCATCTCGTCACTCACCTTCGATGTTTTTCTGATGAGCCAGCACCTCCTTCCTGCACACGCCGCAGTACGCAAATTTTTCAATCGGGTCGACGAATATTTTATTAACGACGTTATTAAAATTGGTCAGGTTGAAGCTGGCGAACGCGTCCGGATTATTCATCATCAGCTCCCGTTGTTCCTTCACATTGTAGGCGACGAGACGGTCACCGTGGTCTTTGAGCTCTATGTGAGGCTTCGGATCCCTCGCGTCGCACGCAACTCCGCAAACAGCACAGTTCAACAAACTGTCGTCGATTAGACACGCTGTCATCCTGTTTATCATCAAGAATTTCGCCGAAACCACATCTTTTTTAACCTCTTTCGTCTTATCAACAGAAATTGTTTTTTCTATTGTATTGCTATCAGAAACTGGATTGCCAACTATTGACCTATGAAACTGGCTCTGGATGTGTGGCAGCATGACGCTTTCCACCGTCTCTGTGCGGTTTACCACGAAGCGTCCATTACAGTCAACGCATTTATTGACACAACTTCCGATTGTTCCGCTCGCATCATTCTCCGAATTATTCGTTTTCCTTTCCGATGGAAAAGCATATTCAACAGACACGTCGGACACTTTTTCAGGCACACTCAATATTACAGACGCTGTTCTGATATCGCCTTCCAAAGCGTCGGACGAAAACAAATTCACTTTAGTGATCAACTCGGACAAACGCTGCTTTAAAGACCCGCGCACACCTTTGATGACGCCCTCATCTGCGCGGTATTCATTTTCGGCCATATCCGCCTTAACTTTGTCAAGAATTTTAGCAAAGTATTTGATTTCTTTTGTCAGTTTTTTAGCTTCCGATTCGTATGAGGTCGTTACCTTCGCGCAGTTGTCGTATGTCGGATTCAAGCTCTCGCGGAAGAACACTGTCTTCGTGGAGTTTTTGTCGTCGTCTGACATACCCGGCCGCCACATTTTTTTAGCCGCCACCGGCAAAGCGTTGTCTGCTACTTCCGAATTAACTGAACAACTCACTGAAACTACCACGGAGACGGCTTTGTCTTGTAACGTTTTACTGTCGCTCTGCGGATTTAACATTGATTCTTTGACAGTATTTATCATAGAATCAATATCAAAATTCAGCATTTTCGAGGGCGCGTTTTTGCTCGAAACGTTAAGCGAACATGCCATCGCATCGACGGGACCGTCATTGAAGACAGAACTGTCAGCAGTAGGTACAGGATCAATCACGTTAGCCGACGGTTTTTTATCGGCAGAATTCTCCTGAGAGGAGGATTCGTTAGTGTTGCCCATTAGCCCGCTTTGAAACCGCGTTGACGTCACTCTTTGCTGGACCGTCGTTGACGTTGATAATATTCTCTGAAATTACTTCTGGAGGCGGCAAAACCTCAAAGGCGGCTTCTACAGAGGATCGGGGATTATTTCTCTCCCAGAATGGCTGCACAGAAGGCTGAGGGACGGCCAACAAAGCCGAGGGTTGCAAATTGTTTTTCGGTTACTTTGAAATCGTTGACAGGAACTTCTTGAACGAAAAATCATAGAATTGGATTTATCAATAACGAAAAAATTAACAAATCGAGTAATAACAAACAAAATGCTTCATTAGATACTAATATATTATACATGTCAGACATTTCTAGCGATGATTAGTATTATTTTTTTTTTCTTCAAGAATAATATTTTGTGTAAAGTACTTGTTGAGTCTTCATTATTACTTTTTTTTAGAGGTCTTTCTATACGAGAATAACACGGTTATAAGAGGAAAACAATCTTCCGAACAAAGAGGTTGAGTGTATTTGTATCCAATGGATTCGGTGTCTGCGATGTGTCCATCCACATAACAAACATGAAATGTTCCATGAGAAGTTAAATGAAAAAACAAGTCTATATGCTTCACGTTAGCAGCGGACATGGCTATTCTCAAATTTACTAGAATCTAGATGGCGAACCTTTTAAAAGATGGGTCACTTAGTCAGTGGTGTCATTTTTAAAACGGAGAGAGGAAGCCATAGGTCCCCACTACTGATCTACATTCTAATTAAAAAACACACCTGCCAGCGCGATTATTCGATCTTGTACTCCACGCCAGCGGTTTTAGAATCATTAGAAATTGTATAAAGCATGATTTGAAGTATTTTTAGTCAATATTATGTATACCCAGGGACGTCCCGTGGGCATAGGCGAGTAGGCAGTTGCCTAGGGGCGGCAAATTATAGCAGATTTTTTTTTTAAATGACTACTAATTTGGCTTAGAATAAATATGATGCATCAATGTATTTGATAAAAATGCCTAAAAAACCATTTTCACTGGTAATAATATCTGGTAATGACACTTATCGATGGCGGCAATTTTGGCGTAATTTTTTTTTAAAAATTCTCGCAATGTGTGGAGTATATGGACTCCTAATGGAGTTTATCTCAACAGAAGTGTTTCTACGAGAACTGCTTGTTACTCAGTTGCTCAACCTCTCTTTTTGCAAAGAGAGTAGGGATTGAAGGATAGGGCTAGGACAGGACTAGTGGTAAGCTAATCGCTCTCGATACGCCCGTTCATAGGATAGGATGGGTGTGAGTGGGGAATTAAAGACATCACATACATCCATGCCTACGAACAGAAATTCATAAATCGATCGAAAAATAAATTTATAAAGCTGTCCGCACCGGGATTTGAACCCGTGACCTTCGTAACCGAAGCCAACGACGTTGACCACTCGACCACACAGGCGGCTAAATATGAATAGGCGAGCGGAAATAGCGTCATGAAATTGTTTTTTTTTTGAACACGTAGATGAATCGACTATTCCAGCGGGAACTGGGATAAATTACCCCAAATTTGGTAAAAATGAAATTTTTGGGGGTAATAAGAAAATTTTTCTACACCTGAAGAGGGAATGTTTTCAATTAAATTTTGTTTGCTCCAATATGAGAATTTTATTTTGTTTGTCTATTACATAGGCTCCCAACCTTTTTCGGGTGGCGACCCCCCCCCGAGGAATTTGAAATCCTCGATTTACTTTTTGCCCGGATTGTCTCCGGTGCTCCTTTTTTTTTTTTTAGCTCACCTAGGAATTTGAAATCCTCGATTTGCTATATTGTTCAAATATCCAAAATCTAAAAAAGTTGGCGACCTCCCAGGAAACTCTTCGCCACCCCCAGGTTGGGAACCCGTGGTCTATTATTATATACTTACTATTTTCATGACACTTTTTTTATTTTCCGTGTAAATTTCTCTCGTTTTCAAAATGAGGGGGTAATATCGACTCAGGCAAAAATATTTTGGGGTAATGGTTAAAACATGTTACCCGACCGGTGGACTATTCGAATTTCTATATTTGTTTATATATTGCTAGAACAATGGGCAATAATGTCAAAATGTCGTCACATTTAAAACTAGTAAGGGCGCTATTTAAAACTCTGCCTAGTAACGTCACCGTGTATACCGAATAAAAACTTGTCATTAACTATCAATTGGTTGTTCAGGGTTGTCACCAATGAACCCTCTAAGACAAGACCGCGGACCAGCGATGAGCTGCCAATACGTTAACAAAGGGCTCGCTTAATCGCAATTCTCGGTTTCCTGGGTAAGAAGTGATTTTTTTATCACTCCTATGCAGTTATATGTAATACTAAAATAGGTAAACGATTTTTACTTAATACACCTAAAATATGAAAAAATATGCTATTTACCGTAAAATTATCAATGTAAATGCGAAAATTCCCAACTTCTGCGCGGCCGCAAATTTTCGAAGTATGGCGACAGTATAGTGAAAATATTCTTCATATAAATTTGTGATTTTAACACGATTATCAATAATTTTAAATCATGGCGTTGTTTTAAGCTTAGTTTGTGAAGTTTTTTGCCGAAATAAACTATGACTAGCTTAACACTCCAAGGACGAGCGTGACCATATGGTCACAGTAAACACCGTCGTCTATTGATTCCACTATTCATCCCTTTTCTACTTGAATATCGTTGCTTTTACTCATATTTGGTTAAGAAGGGTACAGACTTCAGTTAGTCATCAGCCGTGGGGACAGAAACGGCCACCAAAAGCACATGCGATTTTTTGAATTTCCGTTTTTTTTAATGAACTTTTTGAAACTGTTAGTTATTTTTTTTATCAAATTATTTACAGTTTTTTTGCTAATATATTTGTATTGAAATTATGTTGATCTGAAGAGGTCAAATTGTAAGTATTTAAAAAAATTTCACATTTAGCTATATTTCAACCCTGATTGTTTCCGTGTCCATAAGGTCACGCTCGTCCTTACTACTGTCCGTACACAATATTACACGGTAATAAAAGGATGAGCATGACCATATAGTCATGAGGGGTTTCTTTACAACGACTTTGTGTTTTTTTTTTAAATTTTGGTTAGGAATAAAAGTTATCTGTGACTTCAATATGGCTTAAAAAATATTTTATTTATCGAAAAAAGCTCTTGTCTCTGGGGGTTAATGACATATTTACCATAAACAATAATACCCAACACATTCATAAAAAAACACGCATTTGAGCAAATATCGATGAACCCGACCTTGCGCTGGGTTCGGTAAATATTTAATTTGCACGTACTTACCGCTGTCTGCTGGGATCGTCTTTTGATGTTTGTAACTGGAAGATTTGCAGGCACTTAATAATTATGCAATGACCGGATTAATGGCGTCGCTTTTAAACGTATCGTTTATTGAAGGACTGCGACCATTTTGCACCCACATTTCCTACTGTGATAAAGGCGAAACACCGAGCACAGATCAGAGATAACTAGCACAGATGCGTTGCAATTATCTGCCTTTTGTTTTGAAGACTTGGTGCATAGATAACTGATAGATAACAGGGATAGTACACTAGACTTGGTGTTGCCGCTGTTTAAAAAAAACTTCGGGCAAGGGGCTTACCCGTTGCCCTCAACAGTGATGGGGGATTTTTGTTGCATTTTTAAATAGTCAGAAATGGCCTGTATTTACTGGGTCTGTATTTAATGCACAGTGTGGTCAGAAAATTAAATGAATTGTCAGTAGTATATCAAAATGGTCAGTAAATATTTTAAACGATCCGTATCCAATGTATCAGTATGAATGTGGTCAGTTATAAAATAAAACGCTTAGTTAGTTATGTGAAACTGTTGGTATTTAAAGAAAATAGTCAGTTATTTAGATAAATGGTTCGTTTTATTTTGACAGTTGGTGAATTTTATCAAAAATGGTCGAAATTAATACCAGTATAAAAAATAAACACATAAAATAGAATAATTTATTAAGTTAATGTATTTAAAGGCAGATAATACTATTAAATAAGGCTGAAGTACAACAGTGTTGATCCGTTTGATTAAACACACATAATATTAACAAATGTTAATTAATTCTTAAAAATAATAATACACGTTTGATAGGACATCTTTGACAGGATGTATTACTAATGAAGCCTTATATTTGTTTGACGTTGCTCTGATACCTAAAACTAATTTATTGTTTTTAAATAATATTGTATTATTAAATAAATCTTCCTGCTTTCTGCCGAAACTTAAATATTATAAGTTAAGTTATATGTTGGAATATTCTTCGTCATATTTCAAATATGCTTTATGGTTTGTTTTTAAATTCAGTTTGACGTTTATTCTAACCTCTATTGTCTATGCGTCTTATTATTTTTATTTATTTATTTAATTAACATTGCAAAAGGTTGACAAATTATAAATTTAAAACTTTTACAATGGAGAAAAAAAATAGTACAATTTAATATTAAAATCAGTAGAAAAAAAAATGGCAAAGAAGTCAACTGAGTAAGCTCCGACGAACTCTACTTTAATACATAAAAAATAGTATTCGTCGGAACTCACCCACGTCTACGTGGAATATGTCGACATCCGAAGCAATATTGTTGAACACCGTTAAAGCTCTCCCCAGTGGCATCCCCATTGGCAGGCTGGTTCTACACCTTGGGAGAACAAACAATTCATGTCCACGATTTCTCAAAAAATAATCAGGAACATTTAGATTCACATTCTCAAGAATGGTGGAATTCTCATTTTGGCCACGTATAAGTCGAAAGAAATATATGGCCAGATACATTTCTCTTCGAACATTCAAACTATTGAAGTTAAGCATGCCTAAGAGAAAGTCAGTTGGATAAAGCCATGGGTAATATCCATACACCCTCATATAGAGAAGTCTCAAAAATTTCTTCTGAATCTTCTCCACCATAAGGGTATATTTCGAGCATCTTGGGGCCCAAACAATTGACCCACTCTCAAGTCTGCTTCGAACCAAAGCGTTGTACATTAATATTAGAACTTTAACTCCCGAAAAGACTCTGGTGGTACGGATGACAAAGCCCAACATTTGTAATGCTTTCTTGCAAGTAATCTTAATGTGATTATAGAATGTTAGTTTGCTCTCAAATTGTACGCCAAGATCTCTGACTGATGAAATTCGCGAGAGAATTCGGCCATTCATTGAATAACGGAAAAATAACACTCGCGACCCTCTTGTAAAGGATAAAAGATTGCATTTATCAATATTGAAATCGAGTTTGTTACACCGCCCCCAATCTATTATATTATCTATATCAGATTGAAGACGATGACAATCATCTAAGGTGACAATCTTCAAAAAAAGTTTCAAATCATCAGCGAATAACAAGAACATAGAATTTTTAATAACGCTTGCTATATCATTTATGAAAATAGTGAACAGCAATGGCCCCAGGTTTGAACCCTGCGGAACACCAGAGTACGTGCAAAACGGCATTGATTCGAAAAGCCCATACGATACGTATTGTTTTCTGTTCCTAAAATAACTACCAAAAAGCCTAACAAAACCATCAGACAAACCGATCAATTGGAGTTTTTCCAAAAGAATGTCATGATCGACCCTGTCAAATGCCTTCGAGAAATCATTGTAAGAACAGTCAACTTGCAGTCCTTTATCTAACGCCGTCGACACGTAATCCGTAAACACCATCAAGTTTGTGTCGGTTGATCTTCCGACTCTGAACCCATGCTGCTCATTAATTATAAATGGTTCAATCCTTTTTAAAATCATATGATGCATAATCATCTCAAGAACCTTAGCTGGCGCTGAGAGAACAGCCACCGGTCTATAATTTTCCACTGATGATTCTGCGCCATTCTTAAAAATTGGTGTAATCTTAGATATTTTCCATATTTCAGGGAAAATGCCTGATTTCATAACGAGATTAAATATATAACACAAAGGACTTTTGATGAGGTCAATACATCCTTTTAAAAAACATGTAGGCACCCTGTCGGGACCGAGCGAGCGCGTGTTTTTAAGTTTTTTGGTAAAAAAAATTACATCTGATTCATCGATTTGCATGACATCAATGCATTGGGCACCATTTGTACGACTTTTTAAAATTGATTCAATATTAAGGTGTGGTATATCATTTGAGTATACAGATCTGAAATGGCCAGCAAATGCTTCTGCCACTCCCAGACCTGCCACTTCATGACCCTTCCAATTCATTGTCTCAGCGAATCCACCATCTTTTCTGATAGATTTGATATAATTCCAAAAAAAAATTGGATTTTCGCGTATGCAATCTTCCATCCTTTTCAAATATGTTCGGTAGGCTAATCGAATATTTTGTCTCAGCTTAGATCGACATTTACTAAAAATTTGATAGTCTCGAGGACTCTTAGAAGCCTTCCAGGCTTTATGATATAAATGCTTTACTTTAATGTCCCCGATAATCTCTCCAGAAAACCACCTCGGATATCGTCTTATACCACGACATGGTGACTTCCTTGTGAAACATAGATCGAAAATATTATATAAAGACACGTAAAAATGATTAACCGCTTCATTCACATCACAATATTCATAAATCTCACTCCAGTCCACTTCACTCATTAAAGAGTAGAGCTTTCTAAAGTCTCCGTTCTCAAAATTCCACCCCCTCCACAGATTAGTATCATGCGAGGGTAATTTGGTATGAGAGGTGTGAGCCTTATGAACATCATATAGAAAAACTAAAGAAGGGTGATATATATCCTCCCGCACAAGCGGGGACATACACCGTGAAATTAAAAAACTACTGTTACTAAAAATTTTGTCTAATAGTCCACCGTTGTAGTTGAATACATCATTGTACTGAGATAATCCGAAAACTGAACACAGAAATTCTAGGTCATTACTGACACTGTAACCACTGCGTGCAGAAACAAGATTAAAATCCCCCATCACAATGATCCTTCTGCCACTAAGTAAGCTAAAATTAGACAAAACCATATCAAAAAATAATTTGTATACCTCCAGAGTACTCGATGGAGGAAAATATAAGACACAAATATAGGTAGTATGATACACTCAACTTATAGACGATTATACCGATTATACTGATCTTGGACTTGTATTTCCCCCATTTCGCCTGAATTACCTGGTTCACTGGTTATCCCATGTATGGTAATTTTCTATTTTCCTATACGCAATTACATTAAGTACAGGGCTGCATCGTTATTAGCAGCATTTAGTAATTTTTCAGGTAAAAATAGAGTAGCTAGCATGTTGTAAACAATTTAGTTTTTCTTATCATTAAATTTCTTTGACTCGCGTTTGAAAATTTGGTATTTTTTAAAACCATTTCTGCTCCCTATTCGAAGCATATGCCCACCAAGTGTTGTAATTATTGATAACAAAGGTTCAAATTTTAAAACAGCTTTCGATCACATTTTACCAAATATGAGTTCACCTAAATTTTTTTGTTTTATTCTATCAAATTAATAAATTCTGAAGCCGTATATTTTAACAACTTCCTAGATTCCGATGCATGATAAAAATGTGTATAATTCCAGATACATTTCCCAAGAAAAGGGTCCACACGGACAGTGGTGTAGGAAGGGGTCCTGTTGCCCTCAATATTTCCTCTAATTTTGTTTTTAAGTCACTTCTAATTTTTATTTATGAACTAGAATTTTTTACTAGTAAGTTTAGCACACGCTGGACATGATTTAGAAGTATTTTCAACTACTCTTAATTATGTTTATTATTCCTTGAAATCAGGTTCCAACCTTCTAATTTTAGTCAGATCCATATGTTACAAACGAAATTAGTCAATTTTTTCTCTTTTATTTATTACGTTCAAAAGTTTTTATTTTTACACACAATTTGTAATTGCTTTTCAAACATTTTTTAAGAATGTTACTAATTAACACAAACCCTTAAAAAACGATGAATGAAAATGTCGCATTTTTTCAGTTTCTCGAAAAGTGGATTAAACCAAATTTGAAAATTACCTCCTGAATTGTCTATCGCCTTATAATTTTTACATTTATGTTCCAGGGTATTGATTGGACTTCTTCAATGGTTCTTGCCCCAGCCTGCTGAAATTATCAGTCAAGAAGTTTTTCATATTAATTGTGTTCTATCTAATTATATCTGTATACATCGGTACAAAAGTGTGAAATATATCACAACAAAAAAATAACAATTATTTAATTCTGTATAATCCCCTTCCATGTTCTTTTTTAGTTGATGAATTAGTTTAGATTTTATTTTTTATTTAATCGGGTAACAAGAATAGTCCTTTGGAAGAATTGAGCTCCCAGTGCAAATCTACAGACACATCAGGACTGCTTAAAACCCTCAGAGGTGATCTGTCTATGAAACAAAATCTCATCGTACTGATTGGTCTGGAATTTGGGTCACACACAGATAGACAGATATCACATTTATTAATAACATTTTGAAATTACAGTTGTAGGAGTACATGTCAAACAATACTCTTGCACTTATAATAAGAACAAACTATTGCATGAACTTGTGAAAGCTACATGAATATGTCAACTGTGGAAACAATACAAACTCTAATTTGGATGCTTATGAACACCTGTATTATAGGTTTAATAATTTCAATGACAACTGTAATGCTCTTATTAAATTACATGCTGTTGACTGATTAAATATTAATCCCTTAGTAAGGGTGAGATTACTCAGTGAGTTTATTAACTTATTTTCATTTAAAAATGAGAGCTATTGATTTTACAATCTATGCCATAACCCGTTGGCGCAATTGATGGAGTAAAAAAACAGTTGTTTCGGCAGATTCGTCGATGTTATCCTATTTATTTATTATTTATGTCCATATATATAACTTTTTCACAGCACCAACCTCTATTTGTACAGTAAATTTCAACAGTAGTATCTGCCGAAACGTAAATATGTTGTTTTCACACATTATGATTTTTTAAACGACTTTAGAAACAAAAATTCTGATATCGTAAAACACGCGGCAATAGAACTGAAAGTGATTATCAAAAAAAGATTTTTTTTTCTTATACTGTAATAAAAAAAGGAAATTTGAACAGTTATTTCCCACTACTTAGGGTAAAAGTTATGATGATTTAAAGAAGACCGGACTTTTATCAAGTACTTCCTTCTCTTACAGGAAATTCTTTCACAGAGGAGACGGACGAGAACGTGGCCGACAGCAATGCTGGCCCTCATTTAATCGCCCTAAGAGATAATCTTTAATGTTTGATCGAGCGTGTGTACTCTATAAAGGGAGTATACGCACCCGATAATACGAGCCAGGCTCGTTTATTCAGCTAGGGACTGGGCATGTCTAAAATAAGAACAGTAAACTCTTCAAGTTTACGTAAACATTACGAGAGATTCTTGGTAAGAATTTAACTTTTTATGATTCAAAGCCAATCATTCTCGTAAGGGGTTTTTTCTTAATTGTTTTCACCACACAAAGCCTTCAGCTGACAGAATCTTTCAGAAAGTCATTACGTAGCTAGCTTACATGCAGGAAAGGGATATAAAGACTTAGTCTGTACCCACCCTAGCAATAACTTTAGTCAGGAAAATAGGAGTCTGCTTCGCGGACACCACATATAGTTTCAGTAGGAAAAAAAAAAAATCAAGTACTTGTGGTATGTTCGACCCGTAGCCAATGTGATTATTAAAAATGGACTGAGGATATTTTAAAAAAGAAGTCAATTTATTAATAAAAATATTTTTTACCATACTAGCAAGTGCTTCATTAGAAAAAACATTTTCTACAATAGAAAGAATAAAATCATTTACTAGAAATAGTCAAAGTGAGAATAGATTGTCCCCTGTTGCAATATTAGTCCTTTGATTATGGTGCAATTTCACAAAGTATGTGCGAAAAAAATGATTGTTAAAATGTTTTTTATTTCCATGCATTTTTCGAAAAAAATATATTTTGAGCATCTTTAGTATTATAACATTGAAAAAACCATATATCAAAAATATTATGCACTATGTGGAGCCACAGTAGAGTTTAGTGCGGCCACGGGCAAATTTTCTGAAATTCTTGGAAGAGCTAAAAAAACAAGATCCCACGCTGTTCATTTGGGCAAATCTGTAAATTCTTGGGATTTTGGATTCGGAAATTCTTGGAAGAAAAAAAAAACTCCCACGCTGGAAGTTTTCGGATATTCGAAAATTCTTGGGTTTTTGAATTTCGAAAACAATGGGATGGGGGCCACAGAAAAGTAAAGACACTCAAAAAGGTTGAGAAA